>JAESUZ010004412.1:0-204989 GCA_017311185.1 Proteles cristata cristata | reverse complement strand
AGTCAGACACTTAATGGACTGAGCCACCCAGGTGCCCCTCACTATTGTTTTCTAAGTAGGCTTCAGTCTACATCTTGTCTCATTTTTGACCCAGGTATTCTTTTGCAAAATGTTTTCCTTTCTTTGTAAAAATTCTAAATGGCTGAAGTATTAACTGTTACCATGAAAACATTTATATCAGTTCTTAATTTTACTGCATTAATTTATTAGAGAATATTGTCTATACTATTTCTTGTTGAAAATACGTGATGTTTTTATGATGTAGTAAATGAAAGCTTTAAAAGGTTGTAACTATTCTGTGCATCGTAGAAGAGATGGTGTATGCTTTGTTGAGAACTTATTACATCATCCTTTGACATCATTTAAATTCCTTTATTTATTTTACATAGTTGATGATTGATTGATACAGACTGATATCTCATATTGTCATATTATTGGCAACTGACCTTATAGTTATATCTTTTTTATCAAAAACAAAAAATATCTTTTTTATTTTACAGATTGAAATATATACTATTTAGTAGTTAACAGTTTTAATTCTATGTTATTTTGAACAGAATACTTTAGCAGAATGAAATTCCTCTGCCTGAGGTACATATCTTTTCCTTTAGTTCTGCTTTATATGATATTTAAATTATCACCTTGATTTATTTGTGTTTGCATTTATTTCATGCATTGCTGTTCAACAATTTATACTCAGTTTTTCTATATCATTTTATTTTAACTATACCTACTGCAAAGAGTGTATTTGGGAGTGAACAGGCAAAGCCATTTCTGATATTTTCTTTACTCACTGATTCTCATGAAAAGAGGAATATCTTACAGGAATGGTTGATGCGTGGTGATTTGTGGGTCAGATGGATCCTCTTTCCTCTTTGGAATCTGCTCTCCTGCACAGAGCATGCATTCTCCTCTGCTCTAAGCCCTGTTGTAAGTTGGGTAGAAAAGGCACTTCCACTACAACAGGAGGCCTGTGATCATCCAGCGCTGCCTGCTGGTCAAATCTTTCTGCTTCAAGACTCAGTGTTCAGAAACTATTGTTACTGCATACCTAGGCCACATTCTTCAACCATCTATCAGAAAGAGGCAGACTTTCTGATTTCCATTTATCCAACTAATGAGTCTCACTTGAGTCAATTCACCAATTTCAAGAGCACTAGTCAGGGAATTGACAAGGAGTGGGATCTGGCTAGGTGCTGTACGTACAGGCGGAAGCAGACCGCATGGCTTAAAAAAAATTTTTTTTAACATTTGTTTTTGCCGAAGCAGGGCCCAGGCTCTGAGTTGTCAGCACAGAGGGTGGAGCTCAAACCCATTAACTTGAGATCACTACCTGTGATGAAGTTTGACACTTAAGGAACTCAGCCATTCAGGACCCCCTCCCCCCGCCATGTGGCTTTTTAATGCTGTCAGTTTGTGATGGTCTATATGTCCATGTAAATAGTTTTTATGGTTGTATAGTCTATTCTAACTAATATGGACTTAGTATACAACTTTAGGTGTTAGAATACTTGTGTGGGTCATGCCAAATACCTCAGACCACCATACACCATGCCAAAGCTTAGGAGAATGTTAAATTATGGAAGTATAACTTGGTCTGGTATTGTAGGCAGGGCTGATGCATGGAATGAATTGCCCTAAGAAACTCATTTATTTCGATTCAACACTCTCCTTGAACCAAGCAAAGTTATAGTAATAATACTTTTTGATGCTTTGGATATTTCTATATCTAGTTCTGCAAAGTTCCATGTGCATCATAAAGCACAAATGAAAAATCAAATTTTTAGGCCAGCTTTAATAAAGCAAAAGGGGCTGACTATCCTCCACAATATCTGTGTTTTCTACCATTTCTATAGTGAAGTTTTGGCTAAGCACACTGCCACCCAGATTAGAATACTCTTTCCATGTTGCCTTCAAGTTTTCTGTGTCCATGGAATAGTTCTGGTCAATAGAAAGGGAGTAAGAAATTATGAGATAAATTTATAGGTCAGGCCCTTTAACAGAAAACAAATAAATATCACTGATACACATACAAATTATTACGATAAAAGGAAAACTAACTAATTAAAATTGGGCAAATAACTTGTATAGACACTTCACAAAGAAAGATATCCAAGTGTTCACTAATCATATATAACATATTCTTAATCTCAGTTGTCGTGAGAGGAATGGATACTAAACCCAGAGTGAAACACCAGTACATAACAAACATAATGGTTAACATTAAAAGCATTCTCAGTACCAAATTATGATGAGCGTGTGGGGCATCTGGAAATTTCATACACTGCTATTGTGAGTGTAAAATGGCAGAATCACTTTAGAAAGTCTACAGTATTTTCCAATAAAGACAAACATATCCTACCCAATGCCCTAGAAAATCCACTCCTAGTTATATATGGAAGAGAAATGAATTCATAAACTCACAAAAAAACCTGATATAAGAATTTTCATGGAAATTATTTTTGGTAATAACTCAAAGTTACAGATAACTCACATGCCTAGAAACAGCAAGATAAAGAAACAATGTGTATATTAGTATTGTGCATTATGTCACAGCGAACGTGGAAAAAGGTGAGTTACAAGCAACAATTATAAATCTTAGAAACATTGATTTTAAAAAGGTTTACACAAAATACTTCATAGACTATATATATCAATTATATGTAGTTCAAACTCAAGCCATACTGTTAATGGAAGTATATGTGTTAGCCATAAAGAAAACACAATTATCCTAAAAATCAAGATAAGAACCATTGATCCCATAGAAGAGGAAAAGAGGGATATAAGTTATAAGAGACCCATACAGGGAATCTGGCCTGGAAGCAATGTTCTAGTTCTTGACTTAAGTTGTGATTACATGGGTGTTCATTACGTAAGTAGTCCTTAAATTTTGTTTATACTTTAGGCATGTTTTATATTTATGCTACATTTCACAATGGTTAAATGTTAAAAATGAGTTTTGCCTGTGGAATTAAACAAAACTGGGCAAGTTCTTTGGTCTCTTGTGGTCTAGATGTTTTAATCTAAGAAATGGTGATGAATATGGGAGCTAAATAGAATGTTTTGGTGATTAAGATAACATAGTCAGCTCTCCATGATTTTATCATTCTTACAAGATAGTAAGTTACTCTGTTTCTGTTTCAAAGATTCTGGCAGAAGGCCTGAGATTTCCAGGCCAGAAACAGCAGACTTGATTATTCATGGCACAACAAGGAACAAGAGCATCAACATGTTTTCATGAGCTATCCTTACTCAGAAGTCCAATGGGAATGGTATGCTATGGCCCAGATGGATGCTGTGTATGCAGAGGTTTGCATCAGAGCTGAGAAGCACCAACCTTGGGAAATCCGCTGACTTAATAAGATGCAATTCGAAAGCCTGCTCTTTGTTCCAGAGGGAAACATTATCTCATCTTTCAAGGTCACTTGCTGCAATCAGAACCTCGAAATAATGCAGATAAAGAGTGATTAGGACTTTGCAGTCTTGTTAAACCCTGCACAACGTGTAGGAATGCAAGTGACATATAGTGGACTCTCTCCAAACTTGTATATTCCCCAGGCAGTAGAAGCAACACCTTAGGATAATGACATGATAATGAGAAAAACACATATAGTACCTCAATTATAAATTTTAAAAAGTACATAATATATGGTGCTGGAATAACTGGATATCCATACAGGAAAAGCAAAAATGAACTTTGAGCCCTGCCTTGCACTATTTGGGGAAAAAAAAAAAAAGATGGATCAGAGACATAAATGTGGAAGGTAAAACTAGAATAATTCCAGAATAAAACAGCAAATCTTTATGACCTTGGTGTTAGAAAATATTTAACACTTCAATATAATGCATAGTGCCCAAATCACAAAATTTAAAATAAAATAACTTTTTATCAAAATTAAAAATTTTTACTCATCAAAGATTCCATTAAATCATGAGAGGCAAGTTATATATTAGAAAAATAGAGAAGCAGTACATATATCTGATCAAGGACTCATATGCAGAATATATAAAGAACTTCTAAAAATCAATAGTATGACCAAGAAGCTGCTGACTGGTCTGTTACACAGAAGTTGTCTTGAGGTGTGGTAGAAAGAATTCCAAGATGGTCTCAACATACCCATTCCTTGGTGTACTGCCCTGTGTTTAATCACTGGGACTGAGAATATGGTGGACTTCAGTCTTTTATTAGGTTATGTTATGCAGCATAAATGACATTAAGAAAGAAAGTCTATTTTGGGTGGACCTGGCTTAATAAGCAAGCCCTTCAAAGGGGTAGAAATTTCTCTGGATACAGAGATTTGAAGCATGAGAAGAGTTTAGAGGGAGAGAGATCCTCCATTGCCAGATTTGAAGATGGAGTGCCACGTGGCAAGGAATGTGTGCAGCTGCTTAGTTGCTGAGAGAGACCCTGAAATCTCAGGGAACAGAATTCTTCTAATCACTTGAATAAATTTGTATGAAGACCCTGAGATTCAGATGAAATCTTTCTTTCCACTTGGTGAGAGCCTTAGCAGAGAATCTAACTATACCATAAGTACCCAGACCTTTGATCTACAGAATTGTGAACTAAGAAATTTGTGTTAGCTGTGGAAACTGCTAAGTTTGTGGTAATTTGTTATGCAGCAAAAGAAAACATATATATTTGTATAATTTTATTGAGCTGGTTATTTAAGATTTGATTATTCTACTATAAATAAAGCATATCTCAAAAAACGTATAAAGTAAAAAGGAAGAAGTTCTAAAACAGGCTTGGGAAATATCAGTAATGTGAATTAAAAATGTAATCATGAGGCAAGGAAGGGGAGTTAAGATGACAGAGTGACATGGAGATCTTAAGCTTGTCTCATCCCTGAAACACAACTAGATCATCATCAAACCATTTGAACACTAAGGTATTGGTCTGAGGATTAACACAATAATCTGCACAACTTGAGCCACAGAACTTGGCAGAAATTCACCCAAAAAGAAAGAACAAGGAGAAATGACAAGGGGTTTAATCAACACAGATATAAGCATGATTTCTGAAATAGAATTTAGACCCACAATAATAAGAATACTAGCTGGAGTTGAAAAAAGCACAGAATCCCTTTCTATGGAGATAAAAAAAGTAAAATCTAGTCAGAACAAAATTAATAGTACTATAATGAAAATGCAATATCAAATAGATGCCATGACAGCAAGGATGAATGAAGCAGAGCAACACTCAGTGATATAGATGATAAAATTATGGAGAATAATGAAGCACACACACACATACAAAAGAGGGAAACAAAGGCAAAAGAGCATGATACAAGACTGAGAGAATTCAGTGACTTATTAAAAAAGAATAACATTCAAATCATAGGAGTCCCAGAAGATGAAGAGAGAGAAAAAAGAGCAGAAAGTTTATGTAAGCAAATTAAAGGGTAAAACTTTCCTAATCTGGGGAAGGACACAGACATCAAAATCCGGGAAGCACAGAGAATTTCCATTAGATTCCACAAAAAATGACCATCACTAAGGCATATCATAGTCAAATTCACAAAATACACAGACAAGGAAAGAATTCTGAAAGCAGCAAAAGAAAATAGAGTACTTAACCGATAAGGGGAGACAGATTAGGTTTGCAGCAGACCTATCCACAGAAACTTGGCAGTCCAGAGAGGAGTGGCAGAATCTATTCATCAGAAAAATATGCAGCCAAGAAATCTTCATCCAGTAAAGCTGTCATTCTAAATAGAAGGAGAGATAGAGTTTCCTAGACAAAAACAAAAAACAAACAAACAAACAAAAAAACTAATGGAGTTAGTGATCACTAAACCAGCCTTGCAAGAAATTTTCAGGGGGACTTTGAGTGGAGAAAAGACAAAACAAAACAAAACAATCGAAAGCAACAAAGACTAGAAGGACCAGAGAATATGACCAGAAACACAAACTCTACAGGCAACAAATAGCACTGAATTCATATCCTTCAATATTCATTCTAAATGTCAGTGGACTAAAAGG
Source organism: Proteles cristata cristata (assembly GCA_017311185.1). Lineage (NCBI taxonomy): Eukaryota > Metazoa > Chordata > Mammalia > Carnivora > Hyaenidae > Proteles > Proteles cristata. The sequence goes on along the minus strand of JAESUZ010004412.1, from coordinate 199,004 downwards.
TCCAATCAAAAGACATAGAGTCTCAGAATGGATAAGAAAACAAGTCCATCCATAAGCTGCTTACAAGAAACCTACTTTAGACCTAAATACACCTGCAGATTGAAAGTTAAAGGGATAGAGAACCATCTATCATGGTAATGGTCCTCAAAAGAAAGCTGGAGTATCCGTACTTATATCAACAAACTAGATTTTAAAATAAAGATTGCAACAAGAGATGGAGAAGGGCGTTATATTATAATTAAGGGGTCAATCCACCAAGAAGTTATAACAATTGTAAATATTGATGCCTCCAATGTGAGACACCAAAATATATAAATCAATTAATCACAAACATAAAGAAACTCATTGATAATAATACCATAATTGTAGGGAACTTCAATACCCCACTTACAGCAATGGACAGATCATCTAAGCAGAAAATCAACACGGAAACAATGGCTTTGAATGACACACTGTATGAGATAGATTTAACAGATATATTAAGAACATTTCATCCTTAAACAGCAGAATACATATTCTTCTCTAGTACACATGGAATATTCTCCAGAATAGGTAACATACTGGGTCACAAATCAACCCTCAACAAGTACAAAAATACTGAGATCATAACTTGTATATTTTCAGAACACAATGGTATGAAACTTGAAATCAACCAAAAGAAAAAATTTGGAAAGGCCATAAATAAGCATATCTCATAAAGATAGTACTAAAGAATGACAGGGATAACCAAGAAATTACGAGGAAATTAGAAAGTACATGGAAGCCAGTAAAAATGAAAACACACAGCCCAAAGCCTCTAGGATGCAGTAGCAGTCATAAGAGGGAAGTATATAGTTGATCCAGCCCTTCCCAAATAAGGAAGAAAGGTCTCAAATATATAACCTAACCTAACTTAAAAGAGTTGGCAAAAGAACAGCAAATAAAGCCCCACAACAGCAGAAGAAGGAAAATAATAAAGATTAGAGCAGAAATCAATGATATTTTAAAAAAAGAAAAGAAAAAACAGTAGAACAGATCAATGAAACCAGGAGCTGGTTCTTTGAAAGAATTTAAAAAATTGATAAACCCCTAGCCAAATTGAAGAAAAAGAAAAAGGAAAGCACTCAAATAAAGAAAATCATGAACGAAAGAGGAAAGATCACAACCAACACAGAGCAAATACAAACAACAATAAGAGAATGTTATGAGCAATTATATCCCAGCAAATTGGGCAACCTGGAAGAAACGGACAAATTCCTAGAAACATACAGACAACCAAAACTGAAACAGGAAGAAATAGAAAATTTGAACAGATCCATAATCAGTAAAGAAATTGAGTCACTAATCAAAAATCTCCCAAGAAACAAGTATTCAAGGCTGGATGGCTTCCCAGGGAAATTCTACCAAACATTTAAAGAAGAGTTAACACCTATTCTTTGAACCTGTTTAAAAAAAAATAGAAACGGAAGGAAAGTTTCCAAACTCATTCTACAAGGCCAGCATTACCCTGGTTCCAAAACAACAGACCCTACTAAAAAGAGAACTACAGACCAATTTCCCTGATGAAAATGGAGGGAAAATTTTTCAACAAGTTACTAGCAAACAGTACCCAACAATACATTAAAAGAATTATTCACCACAATTAAGTGAGATTTATTCCTGGGATGCAAGGTTAATTCCGTATCCTCAAATCATCAATGTGATATATCACACTAATTAAAGAAAGGATAGGAACACACGATCCTCACAATAGATACCAAAAAAGCAGATGACAAAATACAGCATCTTTCTTGATAAAATCCTCTAGAAAGTAAAGATAGAAGAATCATACCTCAAGATCATAAAGGCCATATATGAAAGACTCACCACTAATATGATCCTCAATGGGGAAAAGCTGAGAACTTTCCCCTTATAGGAACATGACAAGGATATCCTATCATCACTGTTATTCAACATAGTGTTGGAAGTCCTAGCCTCAGCAATCAAACAACACAAAGAAATGAAAGTCATTCACATTGGCAAGGAGGAAATAAAATTTTCACTGTTCACAGATGACATAATACTCTGTGGAAAACCCAAAACACTCCACCAAAATTTTGGGAAAACCTTTTCCCAAAGTTTTTGGGAAAACCCAAAACACTGCTAGAACTGATATATAAATTCGTCAAAGTCACAGGATATAAAATCAATGCACACACACAAAAAAATGGTTCCATTTCTATACACCAATAAACCAAGAAATCGATCCATTTATAATTGCACCAAAATCCATAAAATACCTAGGAATCAACCTTACCAATGAAGTGAAAAGTCTATACACTTAAAACTATAGAAACCTCATGAAAGAAATGGAAGAGACCAAAAAAATGGAAAAACATTCCATGTTCATGGATAGGAAGAAAAATATTGTTAAAATGTCGATACTACCCAAAACAACCTACATATTCAGTGCAATCCCTATCAAAATAACACCAATACTCTTCACAGAGTTAGAACAAAAATCCTAAAATTTGTATGGAACCAGAAAAGACCCCAAACACCCAAATCAATCCTGAAAAGGAAAGCTGGAGGCATCACAATTCCAGACTTTAAGCTGTATTACAAAGCTGTGATAATCAAGACACTATGGTACTAGCACAAAAACAGGCACATAGATCAATAGAACAGAATAAAGAACCCAGAAATGGACCAACAAACATATGACCAACTAATCTTTGACAAAGCAGGAAAGAATAATCAATGGAAAAAAGACAGTCTCTTCCGCAAATGGTGTTGGGAAAACTGGACAGCAACGTGCAGAAGAATGAATCTGGACCACTTTCTTATACAAAAATAAACTCAAAAATGGATGAAAGACCTAAATGTAAGACAGGAAGCCATCAAACCCCAAGAGGAGATAACAGGTAGCAACATCTTTTACCTCAAGCACAGTAACTTCTTACTTGACATGTCTCCAGAATCAGGGGAAACAAAAGCAAAAATTAACTATTGGGTCCTTATCCTTTCTGCACAGCGAAGCAAACAATCAACAAAACTAAAAGTTCACCAAAAGAATAGAAGATATTTGCAAATGACGTATCAGATAAAGGATTAATACATAAAATCTACCAACGACTTATCAAACTCAGTACCCCCCCCCAAAAAAAAAACCCAAATAATTCAGTGAAGAAATGGGCAAATGACATAAGTAGACACTTCTCTAAAGAAGGCATCCAGATGGCCAACTGACATGTGAAAAAATGCTCATCATTCATTATCAGGGAAATACAAATCAAAACCACAATGAAATATCACCTCACACACCTGTCAGAATGGTTAAAATTAACAACTCAGGCAAGAACAGATGTTGGCGAGGATGAGGAGTAAGAGGAATCCCAGTGCTGGTGGGAATGCAAATTGGTGCAGCCACTCTGGAAAAACAGTATGGAGTTTTCTCAAAAAATTAAAACTAGAACTACCCTACAACCCAGAAATTCCGCTGTTATTTATCGAAAGGTTACAGGAATGCTAATTCGAAGGGCCACATTCTTCCCAATATTTTTGTATCACTATTGACAATAGCCAAAGTACAGAAAGAGCCCATCGACTGATAAATGGATAAAGAAGATGTGGTGTGTGTGTGTGTGTGTATATATATATATTCCAATATACAATGGAATATTACTCAGTGATCCAGAAGAATAAAATCTTGCCATTTGCAGCAATGTGGATGGAACAAGAGTGTATTATGCTAAGTGAAATAAGAAAGTCAGAGAAAGACAAATATCACATGATTTCACTCATATGTGCAATTAAAGATACAAAACAGATAAACGTAAAGGAAGGTAAGCAAAAATAATATAAAAACAGAGAGGGAGACAAACCCTAAGAGACTCTTCAGTACAGACAACAGACTGAGGGTTGCTGGAGGGTTTGTGGGAGGGGAATGGGCTAAATGGGTGAGGGGCATTAAGAAGGGCACTTGTCGGGATGTGCACTGGGTCTTATATGTAAGTGGTCATTCACTAAATTCTATTCCTGAAATCATTATTACACTAAATGTTAACTAACTTGGATTTAAATTTAAAAAATTAATCAGTAATGCCTGAAAAAAAAGTTAAATCTCCACTCCTGGCATGATTTTTAGTGTTAGAATGAGGTGAAAAGTTGGTGATAGTTCAGCAGTAAGGTCCATCTTAGGGCAAACTGGTTTTGTTCCTGTCTTAGCCAGTCTTTGTAGTCAAGTCCCTCCTTTCAGTATGCATCCTAAATCTGCATTCCTGGAAGGTAGGCCTCTCAAGGACATAGAGTTTTAGCTATCCTGGAGTGCTGGACTTGGTAGTTAGAGCTGAGGTGGTGAGAGCTGAGTACAGAGTCCACTTTCTGCTCTGTCTCAATGGTTCGGGCAGAACTTTGGTTTTTGTTCAATTGCTCTTGGAGCTGCTGCCTTCTGAGTATGTACTCTGTGGTAGGCAAATAAATGTTTGCTGAATGTGTTGGGGGGAAAAAGAACGTAATCATGAGTCAAGAATATTCATTATGTACAAATTATGTACAAACTGGTTTAATTTAGTCTCTGTAGAAGAAAAGAATCATTCCAGTTATCTGCATCGGTACTTCCCTGACTGACCCAGTCAGTGTCCACATTAAACTGTAAACTGGGCAGTGCTATAGCCAAGTTGCCTAATCCAAACATTTGCCTCTCTGCTTGGAAGGAAATCCCAGACAGGAGGAATCAGGGCTGGAAAAATATGGACTCTCATTGTTCTAATGATTCTTCTTTTGTGCAGGGTTGCAACGAATCCAGGCAGCCTGCTTCCTGGCTGTTTTTCTTTCCCTTGCTGTCACCACAGAGGGCTAGGCCCACCACAGAGCAGAGTGTAGAACAGGGAGTCAACATTATTAGTACATAAAAGGCACCCAACAGACAAAGTATCCTCCTTCTTATTCTTTCTCCAGCCTTCTACTCCTGTGACACATGACATAGCCACTTTCTCCCACATCACATTTTCCTCAGACAACTGAACTTTTTCAAAAGCACGCTTTTATTCACTATATTTTATTATGTTTTGCTGTTTTTTGGCCTCAGGAACAACACGTGGAAACGCAAGGATTTGTTTACAACACATGATGACATCTTAGACGTTTTGTAGTGTCAGCTAAGAGTTTAGTGATGGTCTTTCTGAGCTGGCCTTGACAGGTGAGCTTCCCCAGGTTAAGGTTGGGAACCTCATGAACACCCTATGCCTTGCTCACTTTCTTTTGAAATACTGATTTGTTGTAGCTGAAGCAGTTCTTTAAAGGGATCTAAATCTCTCACAGCTGCAAAACACTCTCATCATCCACTAGGTCTGCAGGGCTCCCCAGGGAATGGTGCAGCTATGGACAGCCAGCTGTAAGAGCAAATATAAATCTCTTTAGAGAATTATATGCTGTCATATTCTTCTACGGCTTAGAAAGACTGAACGATTTTAATCATTTATCTCCATTTATCAAAATGCTCCAGCCCAACAAACCCAAACCATTTTCAGCTGTGAGCCTGACTTATAATAGCAGAAATTTACCATAGTGTACGTTGATAAGCATGTGCTTGAATAAAAGATCCTTTTGGCCACAGGAAATATTTTATTAATTAGTGTCCATTTAAGCAAAGAATCAAAAGCTATTTTGTGGCTGATGTTTTAGAGTGCATATGAATTTATTACACACACACACACACACACACACACACACACACACAAATATGAATTGCTTGTCCAAGAAGTCACCAGCATTTCCGTTGTCAACCTTATTTTTAGCTCTTTATAGACGTGTGAAAATCTGAACCCTGAAAGTATAGATGTGTCCCATGATGAATTCTCCCTTTTTGATATAGAAAGAAAACATAGTTGTAAATTTTTAATTGATATATAAGATATAAGTAAACGATATTCTATTAAATCTCTCTTAATCATTGTAAGAACTAATAAAAATATGTATTTAATTTAAAAAATTGAACCTTAAAGATAAATATGTCATTCAGAAGTAGTTAGCAGAAGGTCACAGGGGTGGCTTTGTTGATTAAGCATCTGACTCTTGATCTCAGCTCAGGTCATGATCTCATGGTTCATGAGACTGAGCCTCATGTTGAGCTCTGTGCTGATAGGATGGAGCTTAGTTGGGGTTCTGTCTCTTCCTCTCCTCTGCTTGAGCTCTCTCTCTCAAAATAAATAAATAAATATCTTTAATAAAAGTAGTTAGGGTTGTTTTGGGCGAGTTGTCTGGCTTTTTTGCTGCTATAGTTAATGCAACAAGATGTCTCACCAATAAGGAGCCTTTATTATTCAGAAACAGAGTGGGAGGAGGAACAAGAAGCTTCTTCCTTCTGTGTGATCCCCAGTTTGAACCTGGGAAAAAGGTGTTTGTTGATGAGACTGCCTTGCTTCCTATACCACAGTCCCAGGCTGGGGTGGAGAGACACCCCATCAACCAGGCGCAACACACTTCCTCCCCCTTTCAATATGTCTGAATAAGAGATAAAGAGATTGCCATTAGCATGACTCATTTGGTGAAAAACCTCATTGATCTCGCTAGGAAGAACCACTCATGCAGTTGTTTAAAGCAAATATAAAAATGATACTCTGGGCTCCGGTGACTATCATTCATAGCTTTAAATAAGGATTATTCTTTTTAAAAGTAGGAAAATGGTAAAACTTGATGGAACAGTGGGTATATTGTATTGTGTTCTATGAGCAAATTCAAACATTTTATGTATTCAGAAGTAAATAGAAGATAGAAAAGGACAGAACAGGAACATGTTTATTTTTAAAATTTGTATGGAAGTAAAAAAGGTAGAAAATAGCAAATTCTCCTCAAAAAGCACAGACATTCATGGCTGATGAAGAATAGATGTACTGTATGAAACAGACATGGAGAGATAATAAGAGTTAAGACCAGATGTGCTTGGTGGAAGGACGTGGCCCATGCTTTACTAATCCCTGTGATAAAGTAGATTAATAGAGTGCTTGTGGCTAGGTCACAGGAAGGCCATCTGATAGCCAGAAAGTTGCCTGTGAGTACTTTCATTGCCAAGTTATCCTGAAGCCCCAAATCAGGATGAGGTTCTATAGTATACTTTGAAAACATTTGATTCAGTTCAAGAACTCAGGGTGAGTTCTTTCCAAAACACCTTAAAATAAAACCAGAGTTAGAATTTTTTAAAGAGTTAAATATTTGGGATCAAATAAGTAATGGGCTATTACTAAATTTACTAATATTGTACTCAAATAGGACATGTTTCCCAGCTCCATTACAAAAATTGTGGCAAAATTAACTAACATGAATATTTAAATACCTAAACATATAGTTCTAGCTTTTCCAGAAAAAAAAGTCTACTTGAAAACCTATTTTTCATACTTCTATAGGATACCATCATAGAGAATATCTAATGGTTCTGTCTAGGAGATAAATTGAATTAAAATATCTAAAATTCTAGGATCTCTGCCGTATAGATATGTCTGGGTAGAAGTTTATGAAAGGAAATAAATGTATTCATTATTACAAGTTTTTATAACCCAAGCATATATAACCATTCATGATATGGCTGAAAGGTGATGGGCTCTGGTGTCAGGCATAAAACTGACTCCCAGGTTTGCCTGTTATTAACTATGTATATTAGCACAATTTACTGAAAATCTCTGTGCCTTGATTTCTTATTTATAAGATGAGATTAATAATATTTAGAGAATGCTGTGTGAGTTAGTGATATTGCATTTTGAGTAACTTTTACAGTGGTCAATAAAAATAATAATGTACAATAACATAGTATGTTCATTTTTGAAGAACCCATGTCAATTTGGATATAACAATTCACAAACCATTCCTTCATTTACTCATTCTTTCATTCATTCATATAATGAACGCACACTGTTGATTATCACTAGGTTTAGGAATATATACTAGTAATAGGGGATGAACCTTGACTTCTTGATAGTCAAGTTTATCAAAGCTCTTGATAAAATATGTAGACTTTAGAATCAAATTTGTGAGTTCTTCCAATGAAAGTGTTACTTATTTTTATATTTTGTTTCTCTGGAGTAGGTACTTGCTAAAGAGATCAAATATAGGATTACTTTGGCCAAGAATGGAATTTTTCTTCAAAATATTGCTGATCCAACATGAACAAATTATGGGCATGTTAATAATGTTTTAGTAATAAAATGAACATTATAAGGCCTCCCCCCACCCAAAATTCTCTGTTGAAGTAGGAAGGGCATAGATTAATTAATATGAAAATGAGAAAGTGTCCATTGAGTTGACAAAAATGAAAAAAAAACCAAGTATGATAATATCTAGTTCTTTGGAGGATATGAAAACACATACACAGGGGCGCCTGGGTGGCTTAGTCGGTTAAGCGTCCGACTTTCGCTTAGGTCATGATCTCGCGGTTTGTGGGTTCAAGGCCTGCATCGGGCTCTGTGCTGACTGCCAGCTCAGAGCCTGGAGCCTGTTTCAGAGTCTGTGACTCCCTCTCTCTCTGACCCTCCCCTGCTCATGCTGTCTCTCTCTCTCTCTCTCTCCTAGAAATAAATAAAAAATATTAAAAACAAAAATTTTTAAAAAGTGTATTTAAAATTAAAAAAAAAGGAAACAATACACAAACTTATTTAGTAATTTCTGTGAAGAACTAAATTTGAGATCCACTGTGGTTGGCAAAGCAAAATATAGAAAGAGAAAGGTTTCTGGGCACTGAACTATTTTGCTTTTAAGATAACAATTAAATCCCCAAGTAAAAAGAGGGTGAGTGGATGGAAAGTTCTAAAAATTTTCTGTAAGTTTTTCTATTTTATTAAGTATCCAATCTTAATATTATTATATATTTAAAAGTAATATAGCCACAGGTTAAGGGGTAAGACTATAAAGTCAGTTATAATATATAAATGTGTGAAAAAATGTCTTCAAAGCAAAACATCACATTATCTCTCGTTCTCTCTAAAGTAAATCCCACCCCTTACCCTGAAGTCTTCCCAGTTAGGCTCCTCACATTGTCAATTTTCCTTTCTCTCCTTGAGATTAACTTGCTTCTTTCCTACTGGATTGTTACATAAATATTAGCTTATTCAAATATCTTTATCTAAAGTCAATATATAAATAATCAAGAACCTACCTAAGTCTCCAGATACTGTCTTTTCTCTCTTCTGTTCCCAATCAAATTTCTTCTATTCATTTTCTCTATACACTACATATTTTTTCAGCTCTCACTCATGTCTTGACAATACAGTGGGACTTTCACCTTTATCACTCCTGGTGTGCTATTCAATGAAGTCAACAGGGACATACATGGCAATAAATTCAACATCCATTTTCTGTCATCATTTTTTTCACCTTTCTATGTAGTCTGTATTATTCCCAGTTGAAACACTTTTCTTCTTTGGCTTTTTCTCATCTCTGTCTCCAGTGTCTTTGCTGCTTATTTTCCTCTACTAAATTATTAAATGTCGAATGTCCTCAAAGTCAGTCCAAAATTCTTTTGAGGTGTCTCTTTATATCTGGTCCTTGGGCCATCTTATCAGATCCCAGAACTTCAGTCACCTTCTCTATACTTAATTCTTCCAGAAAAGTGTATTTCTAGTCCACTCCTTTCCTCTAAGCTTCAGAATTTTCCATATAGTCGATTACTTAATGATAGACTTTGTCCTATATTCCATATCTGAGTCATTCATTTAATATCTGTTTAATTCCATAAACCAAAATCTCGCTCATTATCCTTGATACCTCACTCTTCCTCACCTCCCATATCCAATCTTTTGCCATGTTTTGCCTGTTTGCTCTGTGGATATGAATCATGTACTTTCACTATGAATTTATGTCCACACATTCCATTCTTTCTAAAGCAACCTGCATTATAGCCAAACTAAACTGTTTGGAATATCATGTTGGTATCTTGCATGCTCCAGCATGCTCCAAACACTTAGCTTCAAACTCATAATGGATAATGGGTCTCCTGAATATTGATCACTTTTGAAACTAAAAAAGGAATGAGGAAAAGAAAATAGTATTAACAAGGAAAGAATTAAACAACGTAGAACATCAACTTTTGGACTTGGGGGAATAACCTTCCTTAAAATAGTTAAGCTTCAATCTGATCGTCTATAAATATAAATTAATGTTACCTACATAACAGAACTGTTGAAATGCTAAATGAAGTCAGGTGTAAAGCTAGGTTTTTCATGCCCCAAAATTCTTAATAAATGCTAGTTCCTTTCCATTTTGAGAAGTAGAAAGGCAACACTGTTTCTTCACAAGAAAATATTGCCAGAATAATCAATTAGGTACTTAAGGGGGCAGATATTTTTAAGATGAGATGATAAACAGAATGAAGTGTTAGTAGTAAGGTCCTCTGAGATGAGTACTCAAACTGGCCTTAAAAAATTTTTTTTTAATTATGAAAATGATCTTGTTTAGACTAAGAGAACACATGCTCCAAATTATCAGTTCCTAAATGCCAAATCGAAAGATACATAGAGTGGTGTGAATGAATCAAGAGTTGTCTGGTGATTTTCATTTAAACTGTATATTTGCAAAAGTGTTTCATACCACATGTAAAGAATGAGGGCTTGAATATTCAGCTAAGACCAAACAAGCACATTAAAACTTACTGAGAACATGAGTGAAATACATGGGTTAAAACCAACCAAATGGCGGAAGTAAAAGTGCTAATACTCACAACAAAACAGAAACCTTCCTGTTCTTACATGAGACAGCTTTTATCTATACCTAGAAGACTTTACACAGTTCTATGTTGGCAACACTGAGCTTCAAAACACTTCAAATGCTAATCAACTTAACCTTTCAGGAAGTAAACTTTCAGATATATATGAAAACCTAAAGCCAGGAAAAAAAAAAAAAAGAAAGAAAAAGAAACATTTGATCTAGCAGTTCAAGTAGTTTCTCCTAGTACATAACTAGGTTATGTCCTAGGCTGTTGCCAAGGATTTTTACTGAATTGCTTAAAATACTGAACAATTAGAAGAAATATATTTCTCAACGTGTATTGTTTTTAAAGTTCTATGTATAACTTAAATTCAAAATATGTTATCATTACACAAAAATGTGACTATACTCTGCAATTTTGTAACTTGTTTTAAATATAATGTGAAGATATTGTTATGTGACTATTCTTCATCTTGTTTTAAATAGCAAAATATGGATATGTCATAATTATTTAATGTATCATTCTCATTCTCACTTAACCATTCATTCAAAAAGCATGTATTGTGTACCCATGACAAACCAGTTGTTTAATGAATATTATATTTAAGCAAAGGGTTGTGGCACATTACCAGAATATACTCCTCTGAGAGTCGCATTCCTGTCCACCCTATTCAGTGTTCAGTGACATTTAAACATTGTCAAATTTTCTCTTACTCCATTTTTTTATGCTCCATGCTGTCCTATTAGTCAGTGTCTTTCCCTAGTAAAGGTTCAATGTAAACCATTATTGGTTTTCTCAAAACCAAACCAAAACAAAACCTCTTAAAATATCCAATGTCCTTGATTTAATTTTTTCACTATACCTAACAATTTCCTTTATTAATTAACAATAAAAGTGCTGGCTATTATATATCAACTTAATGAATTTGGTCTTCAAAGGTAATATTATTCCTTAGAATGTGACATTAGTGATAATATTTTTCCTTAAATATCCAAAGTGCTACAAATAGGAAAATATTTTGAGACTAAATAGAAACTATTTTATGTGGTAAAAAAAATTCTTATGGCTTCCATGGGCCTGCATTTGGCTGCAGCAAGGAATTATGAATCACTGGTATTTATTTCCCATTGCATAAACTTGCTTGTGTTAAATCAATATCTATACTGGTACAGAATAATCAAGAGCATAACCTCTTCCTCACCTCCATGTCCCCTTCTTCCTCCTCTTTTCCCCACAATTCTTTGTTAAATGGGTCTTAGTTGCCTATTCTTCTGAGATTTCTGCCTAAATTGGTGAGGAAAATTCCCTCAATTTGGATGGAATAAAATGAAGAGTTTAACATCATCTACACTAAGAAAGTGAAAGAAGTAGGGCTCCTGGGTGGCTTAGTAGCTTAAATGACTTTGACTTGGATCATGATCTCCAGTTTGTGCGTTTGAGCCCCACGTTGGGCTCTGTGCTGACAGTTTGGGGCCTGGAGACTGCTTTGGATTCGTTGTCTACCTCTCTCTCTCTCTGCTTCTCCCTCACTCATGCTCTGTCTCTCTCTTTCAAAAAAAAAAATAAACATTTAAAAAAAATTTTATGTGAAAAAAACCCACAAAATTCAAAATATGGTAGAGCAAATAGCTAGTATATTTTTGTACATACACACTCACCTTTCTTTAATTTTTTCTACAAAATATGTTAGTATACACAAACAAATGATTTCTTTTAACCTCCTCACACTAAAGAGAGTAAAAATGACATTATTGTTATTGTTTTATTGCACATTACTGTAATTCTGTGTGTGTGTGTGTGTATGTGTGTGTGTTTTACAGATTGAATGTTTGCAGCAACCCTACATCAAGCAAGTCCATTGGCACCAATTTTCTAGCAACATTTGCTCATTTTGTGTCTCTGTGCCACATTTTGGTAATTCTCACATTTTAAACATTATCATTACTAAAACATTTGTTATGGTGCTCTGTGATCAGTGATTATGGCTCACTGAAAATATAGATCATGGTTAGCATTTAAAAAAATAAAGTACTTATAATTAAGACATCTACATTTTTTTAGACATAGTGCTATTACACACTTAATATAATACAGTGTCAACACAGCTTCCATATGCACTGGGAAAACAAAAAATTTATTTGACTCACTTTATTGCAATATTGTATTTGCTTTATTGCAATATTCATTTTATTGCATTAGTCAGGAACTAAACCCACAATATCTCTAAGGGATGCCTATATTACTATTACTATTTTATATGGAAGTATGTTAAAACAAGTGCTAGTAATTGAGGCACAATTTCACATGTAAAAAAAGAATACAGAGATAGATGACAATGGAGTATTGAAGCATCCACCTTATTTAGTACTTGATAGTTCTCTTAACATTTATCTGATTAGCTACTATTGTTATAAAGACACAGGAAATAGAAAAGCAGAGGGAAGAGCTAAGGGAGAGATAATGCAAATGAGACAAGTACCATGGGGATCATTAGGAATAGTAGAGAGGAGATAAAGGGACTGAAATTTAGTCAGAATTTTTAAAACACAGATATGTATGATATCACATCAAAAACATTCTATTAGATTAGGAGCAGGTTAAAAAGGAACTTAGGAGGAATTAAGGAATCGGGGATATAAGGAAGTAATAAAGATGTGAAGAAATTTAAATTCAATATCCTGAATCACTCCTGAATTATGATATTCCTAGCATACAAAGAATAATAGAGTCATGTCCTAGCCTTCAGCAAGAATTTACAACTTTACTGGAAAACAATTCCATTTAATGAATGATCTGTGTACTAGACACATTACAAGTAATTGAAGAATCATGCATATTAGAACATAATGAAGAATTAAGTTTCCTAAGAAGGAGAACCAAAAGACACCGTATTTCTGATTTAGTAGCTGTAAGGTATAAGGCCCATGAACAGACGCTTTTGACAGACACCCAAGCTCATGCTGAGACAGCTGTGCATATACCAAATTCAAGAAACCCCCAAAAAGTGACAACTCTCTTAGGAATGATCAAAGGAAAATAAAACTACTTGCATTGACACTTTTGCAGAATAACCCATCGCAAAGGAAAGGTTGAAAGACTATAGAACATACCTTTTCCAAAGTTGGAAATTACAATCTTTATGTGTTTTAAAACCTGTTTCATTATAAATATGTTCATCTTTGAAGAACTCTTAATGTTTTAAATAGTGACCTTCAGAAATATCTCTATTATTAAATTTAAATGATACCTACAAATGTACTGTGGAAAATCTTCATTTCATCTATTTTTTTCTGAATAAAACATCACAGTAGTTAACAAGAAGCTATGGAATCACTTTGCTGAAAGTTTGAAAACAGAGTCTCGTTTCTCTGGCAGTAATTGTGGTGTTGCCTGAAAGTGGAAGTCTTAACTATTAAAATCTCATTCTAGTCCTGCATTTCTATGACTCTGGTGTTGTTGTTTTCTCTCCTCCAAGGCCTGATTGCACAGAGAAACTTTGATTAATAATTAAAAACATTGGAAGACCATGGAAGTGATCTTGAACCAACTGAGTTAGACACATAGATTGTGTTCCCTAAAAGTTGGTGAATGAATGAGTGGGATCCTGCACCATGAATCTAAGTGAGCTTCCCAAGAAGGTGAAGCTGAAGAAGAAAATGTGGCAATGGTTAAAAAACAGCCAAAAAACAGGGGGGACATACTCAAGGAACATCGTCCTCTATCTTAGCAACAATAAGGAAATAATTATAATCTCAGGGAAAAAAATAGTTGAAACATTTTCCACAGTTGAGATTTGATAACAGTGGGTTTTGATGAGAAACTATATCCATCCTGAAAAAACCAGTCTCTTGTTTAATTATGGGATGTGGGAGAGAAGTAACCACACATGGTCTACAGTTTTGGTATTTTCAATGGGCAAGGGATATTGATATGTTGTTGCCAATATACATTGGCTTTGATTGACTCAAAAAATGCTACATTAGATCATTTGAATTCCATAGGCTCCCATATATTTCATTATTTTTTGAAATCTGTATAAATAGAGCAAGAGAGGAGAAAAAGGGAGGGAGGAAAAAAACTGAAATATGGGAAAATGAAAGACTGAAAGAACATGGAGCATATTTGTTGATTATGCAATAATTCAACCTTTTGGACAAATTTGACGCTGAAGGCAATATAGTTCATTCACTCAAAGAAGACTTCTGATTTTGCATTCCTCTCCTGTGGGGTCCAGGTGAAGCCTTAGAGCCCAAATACTACAAAAAGAAAATGAATTGAAGCATGAAACTGATGGTTAGCATACAAATTCATATAATTTTAGTAGTTACTGCTACTACTCCTAACAATAATAGATGATTTTTTTTAAGCTTGCTGCTTACCGAAAAAGATTCAAAAAAAATTTTTTTGTGGGTTAGTCCATTTAATCCTCAATAAATTCCTAGGAACTATTTACAAATTTTGTCCTATTTTACAAATAAATACCTGAAACATAAAGAGATTATGAACTTTTCAGGCTCATACAAAGTCAATGAAGTCGGGAATTTCTCGAGCAATTTTGAATCTTGTGATAGGGAATAGAGAAACAGAAATGAGTAAGACACACTCCTTTACCATAAGTGTAAGACACAGTCCTCATTATTTTCAAAGCATAAGTGGGGAACAGGGGAGAAGCTAGAGGAGCCTGTGTCCTGCCACCAGAACTGACTCTCTTTCCTACGTTTGGATGTGATTCTGCTACTTTCCCCAAAGTCTTGGTGATGTTGTGTATTACAGCAGAGGTAGGATCAGCAGCACCACTTATGAGATTGTGCAGATTATTCAGTCAGTAGGGTGTTCTAGTATGAGGCTGCGTGTGGGAATCACATACTTTTTTAGTCCATATGACAGTTCATTCTTCTTGTTGAGCTTTGTACGTGGGGGTCATATCACCAAGAGGAGGTTAGTTTGTGCCAAATTCACTGAGAGAAGATAGCTTTTTCTTGTTCACATGAAAGTGTCATCATGCCAGAGCCAGCCCTGGGTGGTCTGAGCTGCTGAATCTTGAAGGAACATGAGCCCCTGAAATCACAGATGCACAGGTTCAGCTGTGACAGAGATGGACAATGAACGTGCTCCAATGGAGCTCACATTCTTATCATGGGAGACAAGATGACTCAGGTAGTACTTATCACCATGAAGAAAATAAAGAAGAGTAATGGAGTAGAACCGACTGGTGCAAGGGCTGCTATTTGAGATTTTCCAGGACTTTCTAAGCTGTGGTTAATGAAAAGCAGTGAACGAAGCAAAGATCTATAGAAGCAGCCTTCTATGCAGAGGAAAACCCTCAGTCAGAACTACTCAAATTATGAAATAGAAATTTATTATTCTATTTATTGAGGCACATTAATGAGTCACAAACTTATCAAAATGAAAAAAAAAGCAGAGGTAACCTGAGAGTACCTTTGAGGGAGGGACCTAATACTACCTCCTCAAATTGTCTTTCAATCTCTGACTTTCCCCTAAAATTAGACTTCAGATAGCTATTTTCATGAGTACGTAAAAAAAAAAAAATAGTTGAAACATTAGTGTTAAGCCTAAGGAAGATTCTGATGTATTGTGGGTTTAATCTCGTATGTTGGGATACAACTCTATTACATTTACATGACAAAAAAATGTAAACGAGGTAACCAATTTTAGCCAGTACAAGTCCAGCAAGTCCAGCAGACTTGGGGCAGAAGCAATAGGTAGATGATGGAGAGCAGAAATAGTGAAATCTTTCTGCCTCTTTTTATTTTTTTTCATAACTAATCTTTCTATCTCACACGAAAAATATCCTAGTTAACAACAAAAATGCTAACATCATCTTTTCTTATGTATAGGGTTATCTGATAGATGTAGCCTAAAGTATCTACAAACTGAAATTTTATATTGATTTTTGACAATTTTTTGGTTGATGAGAGTGCTGATGACAGATGTAGATACATTTTCCCTGAATGTCATATCATTTGAAAAAAAGGGAAATTAATTCAAAGATATTCCCATATCTAGGCATGTTGTATAAATATTTGGTGGAGTGAATTATATAATGTGTGAATTCAGCAAGCCATAGAAAATGAAGAACATGATTTTAAGCAGCACAATCATTGGGAATAATATTAGAAAGAAATGTGCTTAGCCAAAAATCAACAGAAACTTTGATTTTCCAAAATCCATCCAACATACAAATGTATTTATCGCCCAGCTTCTGTACCAATCTTGGGATATTGTTGCAAGCAAGCCCTGATGATCACATACTGAGGCAAATAATATGGTTGTGAGTTGAGAAATGTAATACACACACAAATATATATTTGTCTCTCCTTCGTAAACAAATAGATCGGATATTAAACACATCATACTTCTTATTTATTTAGCATAATTCTGTATTTCCAGCACAATCTGACATTTGATCTCTCTTTCATTTGAGATTTTTATTTACTGAATCAACCATAGTAAAAGTAAGAATATCTCTAGCTGTATTTTGAAAAATGGCATAGGGAAATATATAACATATGACAACTTCCAAATTAATTTACTTTTAAGTAAAATAGCTGTGTCTTGATTACATTCTAGACATATAAATAGTTACTTTGAATGACAGGGGTTCACTTCATTATGTGCAAAGTGGTCCCATTTTAAAATTAGGTATAACTGTTGAGAACATTAATGCCACCATGAGGTTTCTAATAAAAAAGAGCTTGTGGTATTGGTTCAGGATATATAAGATACCAGTGGGTAGCAAGTGTCAAAAGACACAGCTTGGTGTGAACTAAACAAATAGGAGAGTCATGACTCTCTTTATCTGTTACCTGGAAAGTTCTAGGGCAGATTAACTTTCAGCTTTAGTTACTCTAGTGGCTCAATAATAAAACAGCATTTTTGTTGTTGTTTTATTAATATCAGTTACAGGGTGTGAAATGAACACTCAGCCATAGCTAAGGTTCAACAGCCCTCTCCCCATAATATAAACCTAATCTGCTTTCTTTTTTACCTACTTAGGTTTTCATAATTTGTTGGACATGGAGCATCTGGTTTTATATTTGAACATACGAATACTGATTTTTTTGACCTTCAAATTAATCAACCTAAAACATAAGAAAATATCTGAAATAGCAACACAGTGAATATTATATGCCAATCACATTTCTGGAATTTTTCATAAATATTTAAATACCATAGACTTTATTGAAATTAAAATAGACTTTACTAAAATTAGAAATTTGAAAATTAAAAAAATTTTCTTTTCTTTTGCTTTTACTTTTTTATTGTCCCTTTTAAGTGTTTTCTTTCTTATTCTTTCTTCTTTCTTTCCTCCCACTCCAACCTACTCCACCTGCAGGACTCATAGGCTCACATGGGCAATAATGACATCACCTCATCTGTGTAATTGGCAAAGTTGCTAACAAACTTAAAGACAAACATAAATATGTACACTACTGCACATTACTGAAGTGACATAAAGTCACACATGGAAATTTATGTTAAAAACGATTTTGTCAAAATGTACCCTGGGGAAAAATAGACTCATTTACTTATAAAACATAAAATATGATATAATTTGGAATCAATTACTACTAATATTAAGCTATTAACTTTTAACTGATCTCATTCCATTCACACCAGTTGACTTCATTTAACACACGATCATTGATTAGTGCTATTAAAATTATAATCACTACTCCCATGTAATATTTAAGGGCTTCCAAGAAACATTTAAGAGAAACTGGGATAAACTTCAAACTATTTAGCTCAACTAAAATCCATGTATATTTAAATCATAAATGTAATACCTGAACTAAGTAGGTATGTCGTGAATATTTATTGCCATTGTTCTTCATTTCTTCCGTGATACAGTTCTAAGAAGTGTTCTACTCCCTTTCTTCACCCCGGCTTTTCTCTCTTTCTTTTTCTTAATTCCTTCAATAGCTAATATGCTACAGCACTGCCCTACAATTAGTTCCCTTCAGCAGCTGTTTTCAACCTTGGCTGCCCATTAGAATCCCTGGCAAAACTTTTAAAACATTCTACTGCTGGAGATTCTGATTTCTTTGGTGTGAAATGAAGGCTGCTCATTAGTATATTTTTTAAAATTCTCAGGAAATTATAATGGGTTCAGAACCACTAATGATAGACGAGTAAGGCACGGTGACACACTGATGGGAGTTCTAGAACTAGAAAACTCAGCAGCTGCCAGAGAGAGCACACTTACTCCTGTCTGGGTGTGGAGTACTCACAACTCTCCCAGAAGAAATGACTCTAGCTGGACAGGAAGGAAGTAGACACTGACAGGTGGAAGAAGCAATGGAAAGCAGGAGAAAGAACTTTTTTACATAAGGAGGAAAGAATATATGGAAACATGCAAAGTTTGTAATTGTTCAGCTAGGAGAACACATTGGGAAGTAATGGGATAAAAGGCTTAAAAAAATAATAAATAAGCAGGGGCAGAACTTGGTATGCCAAACTATGTGTTTAGATTTTATCCCAGGAAAGACTATACTTTCAGGAATCATTTCTGTAGTTTGTTACTAGATTTTATCCCATGAGATTTAACAGGACATCTATAAGATCATACATGCCTTTTGGAAAATATCACCCTGAGAAATTGATCATGAATAAATTGAAAGGCATCTAGAATGACATCAAGGAGACCAGTCAGGATATTCTTGTGGGAATCCCAGGGCAAGGGAGGGTGAGGAAGAGTGGAGAAGAAGGAGTAGTGATGAGAAGGAAGGATGTGACCAATGGTTAAAAAAAAGAAAAGAAAAGAAAAGAAAAGAAAGGGTGAATGATTGAGATAAGAATCAAATATATGTTCCAGCTTTCAGCCTTGAGCAACTAGTATGATAGCATAGCCATTCTTCAGGATGGAAACTATGGCATATGAACGAACTCTGAAAAGAAAACTAATGATTCACATTTCCACAAATTGCATTTTAGAGGTCTGAAAGATACCCAAGTAGAAGGAGATATTCAACAAAACAGTGCATTTAAAGATCTTGATCTCCAGAAAATTCCAAGCTAAAGAGAAAATATAAAAATCATTTCTGTTTGTAGATGAAATTCCTCAGGAAAGAGCATTTAGATTGAAATGAAAAGAGAACCAAAAACAGAGACCAAAAGAACACCAACACCTAGTTGCTTATATGCACACATGTGCACTAGCTTTTCTGTCATTGGAGAGTGGGTGCCCAGCCAAAAATTACATTTCCTGGGCACTTAGGAGTGGCTAAGTGACTGGATTTCATTTGTACAGTATGAACAGAGAAGTTGTGTGTGTCAGGTCCATCTCAAGACTTTTAAGAGAAGCGTATTCTTTTTTTTTTTTTTTTGTAGGTGTTTCCCCCTTATACCACATTTTAAAAATGATAGGATCCTGGGGTGCCTGGGTGGCTTAGTCGGTTAAGCATCCGACTTTCGCTTAGGTCATGATCTCACGGTTCGTGGGTTCGAGCCCTGCATCGGGCTCTGTGCTGACTGCCAGCTCAGAGCCTGGAGCCTGTTTCAGTCTGTGACTCCCTCTCTCTCTGACCCTCCCCTGCTCACACTTTCTCTCTCTCTCTCCTAGAAATAAATAAAACATTAAAAAAAAGATAGGATCCTGAAGGATGCCAGAGTCACAAAATGAAAGGTCTCCTATTCTCTGAATAGTCAGAGTACAAAGCCTCCAAAAATACCAGCTTTGCCCTGTTGCAGGAGGAGGAATAAACTTCTCTTGTGCTAAGCCACTGATGACCACAATGAAAACAATGATTCTTTGCCCTACATTGCTCATCAGATCTAGTCTCCTCTGCCTACCCTATGCATACAACTCCTATTCCTCCTTCAAAGCCCAGTTCATTTTCTTCCCTTGTCTGAATGTCACCTTCATTGATGGTTTCCTCTTCTGAATCTTAGCATGATTTTCAATCATTTGTTTGGCAAATAATCATACTTTTTAACATGTATTATAATTTCATTGACTTTTCAAGTATTTTTGCTTTATCTGTCTCTGGGATAGACAATGAAACTTGCATTCAGTATATTCTTCATATTTTTTTTCCCAAAGGATGAAAAACAGTTCTTTTCCCCATTAAAAAAGACAATTTCTAAACAAAACTCCAAAATAAAAGGGGGGTTTTTGAATTTTAATGTTGATTGAACAATTATATAAAAGTTATGTGCTTGGCAAAAGAACTAAGCCTGTCTGTGTATGTGATTTGAATAATAAGGATTATATTCTAGAAGAATAATAAATTGCAGAGCCAGCTCGATGTCTATGTTCCTTAATCAGTCAACCCAAGAATTTACCTTTATTTGTAAAATAATCGTAGACCCCATCAGATGCATTACAATATATAGCACTGTTTTTGATTTTGTAACTATCAGCTGAAATTAGTACTAATTAATTTACATTGTTTTGTATTGTGGATATTTTTCTTACTGTCATTATACTTTTAGACCAATGAGTTTCATTTTCTTATATGAAATTTTATATAATATGCAATATTACTTTGTCTTCTTATACCTATCAAAACTATGCTTTTTGCTTTAATGCAAAGTGTGAGACTTCCCCAGTTCTGGGTTAATCGTTGGAATTAGGGTGGATGACGGAGCATTCTGTCCCGTTTGGACAGATGGGTGGACGTTTCTATGCCAGGACTCACACACCCTATAAGCTATCATTTCTGAAAGGCCCTTGGCCTGTTGCCCTACAAGTGTTTTATTCCCAAGCTTGCAGCTAAAATAAATGACTTCACATCTTTATTTCCCATCTATCAACTGCACAGTAGACTTTAAGGGTAATTTGTTACTCTACCCCTTTGGAAAAAGAAAAGGTGATAAATGGTTTAATTAGATTTCTTTTTTAGAAGAAATCATTTCTGCAAATGTGAGGCTGTGGAAATCACGCCTTAGGGACAGAATTAGGAAAAGAAAATATTTTTCTAGAAAAAGCATCAAAGTGTTATGACCATAACCCAAGAATGATGAGAGAGAAAGAGTATGTGTTGTTTATGACCACACTGCCGCAAAGCCTCTTATTCCATGACAACCATTTCAGTGAACAAGAATAACGGGTCAGAAGACTCTTTCAGAATATTTCACTGCTTTGACTGCAATGTTAAATCTTTATTTGACTTTATTATTTGTCACACAGGAGTCTATACTTTAAAAGAAAAATGGCGTAACTTTCAAACGGATCCTCCCGCACATATATTTCCCCAGCAGGGTGCCAATGTGTTCATGATGGTATAGCACCCCTCGCCTGCCTTCTGTTACTACCCCAGCACGAGAAGGCAATGCAGGATGTGAGGCAGTCAGCCCGGGAATTTCCAGTTTTCCTACCCTCAGCATCTGAAATCCAGTGCTACCTTGCTTAGAAATAATGACTGGGGCCAAGTATTTAAAAACTGACAAAAAAGCATCAACAGATATGTGCTTTTACTTATACTTCTTGAGTCATTATCACTTAGAATGATTTGAACACACAGATACCTAAAAGCACGGTCTATCATGGAGTTCATATTTTAATGTTCATGAATTATGAGCCATAATTGCCCCATTTGGTTTCCTGGATTTTAGTTGTTTATTTTCTAAGTATAATAGAGAATTGGGCTTCCATGATACTAATACAAATCTTTCTTTTAATATGGGGGTCAATGCTTACTTAGATTTGAAAAAAAATTCATAGATTTGCAGTAATAGATATCCTAATGTTAATTTTTTCCAATAGAAGCGAGGAAGCATTAAAAATAATAAATTGTTAAAATGAACTGTAAAGAAATTTCACATCTGGTAAGTGAATATCACTTAAAACCACATTGTAAGTGACTGGTTCATAATTCCAGTCCATTCCATTATAGCCACTGGGAAAAATTAATACTCATTAATCATACAATAGGAGAATGTATTCTTCATTTATATTGGTGTTTTTGAAACTTTCAGAATCTGTGGGCCACTTGATGGATGATGATGTATACAAGGATGACAATTTTAAATAAAAAAATACAACAGTTTCAGTATAATTTTTTTACATTTTTAAAATGTTTTTTATTTATTTTTGAGAGAGAGATTGAGACAGCATGAGCAGGGGAGGGTCAGAGAGAGGGAAACACAGCGTCCAAAGACAGTCTCCAGGCTCTGAGCTAGCTGTCAGCACAGAGCCCGATGCGGGGCTCGAACCCACAAACTGTGAGATCATGACCTGAGCCGAAGTTGGACACTTAACCGACTGAGCCACCCAGGCGCCCCAGTTTCAATATAATTTTTAACATAAAAATTAAATATATTTCAAAAAGTGAAATTTAAAATGGCTTTTTAAAATCATGAGGAGGACATTGTTAGGAATCCATCACCAAGATATTTGTTTCAGGCTCAGTATTAAGAACTTTGGACCTAAAACCAAGTTCTACATATTCTACATACTAAGGATCAACAAGATATTTTTTTCCTTCCTCTTTATTTCTACTAATTAGAAAACCGAAAGTAAGGATGGTAGAGCAGGAATGGGATCAGGCATTGGGGGAGTGTTGAGCATAATGGTTATGAGATTGGAGCCTGGTTCTGCAACTTATGAGCTGTGTTTCCTTGGGTGAGTTTCTTGACCTCTCTGTGTTTGTTTCTTCAGCTCTACAGTGAGGATAATAATAGTGTCTACATCCCAGGGCTTGGGTGAAAGTTAAAGCAATTAATACAAATAAAGGTATCAGGAGAGTGCTTGGCACATAGAAAATGTTCAGGAAATATTAACCCTTCTTATCTGCTTATTTTGTTAAATTATGACAAAAGTTGAGCCCATGTACAGCAGGGGGTCACACCAGTGGTTTGTAAGCCATAACCATTGTAATTGGTCAGGTCTGAGCATGACAGTTGTTGAATATTTTCTAATTTCACCTTGGCAATTCTTATATATTTATATAGGTCATGGATATAAATATATGTAAAGATTCCTCACTGAGCACTGCTTATTAGCATTCCAGTAGGTAGATAAGCACTTAGAAGCTAACATTTGTCAATTTCAAAATAAAGAAGGAGGGAGACTGATTCCTTATCTACTTCTTTAGTAAAATGTTCTTTGCAAAGTAGTTCTTGCTATTTATCCAATGAATTTAAATATAGTTTAAAAATATACATCCAAAAAAGTTTTTCTCTAAAAAGTGAATATAATCATCGATTCAGAAGGGTACCTAGGTGGTTCAGTCGATTAGGTACCCAACTCTTGATCTTGGCTCAGATTATGATTTCATGATTCATGAGTTTGAGTCCCACACCTGGCTAAATTCCCTTTCTCCCTCTCTCCTTGTCCCTCACACACTCATGCACACAAGCTCTCTCTCTCTCTCTTTCTCATAATAAATAAACTTTAAGATATCATCAATTCAGAGAAAATTTTACTCCAGCCAGTTACCTCACAATTTGTCTTAAGGAATTATATTATTCTCAACATTAAAAATCAAATTATCTTATTCCAGAGTGTTTGGTTCAAGTTATTGAAAGTTTGCTTATCTAGATCACTGAATGAGCCATTTCAATTTAAAAAAAAAATCTTCCCTGGAATTATAAGACATAAAGGAATTTTTTTCAATTAATTATTTGGAAAATTCATGATTGTAGCAGAAAGATATTTCTGTTAACAGATCTATTAAAATAAATCAGAAGCACCTGGGTGGCTCAGTTGGCTAAGCATTCAACTTCGGCTCAGGTCATGATCTCTTGAGTTTGAGCCCCTCATCAATCAGGCTCTGTTCTGACAGTTCAGAGCCTGGAGCCTGCTTTTAATGCTGTGTCTCCTCTCTCTGCCCTTCTCCTGTTCATGCTGTCTCTCTCTGTCTCTCTAAAATAAATAAACATTAAAAAAATATAATTCAGCATATAAGTATGGAATTACTAATAATGTAAAACTTGTCCTGGGCACTCATCATAAGCATACATATGTGTTAATGTATTTAATTTTCACGGGTACTATGATTCTCCTCATTTGCAAATGAACAGAGCCATGAAAAGGAAGAGTGATTTGCTCACAACTAGTAGCAGAGCCAGTGTTAAAACCCAAGCAAGTTTGATTCTAGAGATAATGCTTTTAAATACCACAATAAACAAGGTTTTAACACAGAAATGATTATCTTCAACATCGATTCTTAGTGAAAACTTAACAAAATATGAATAGGTCAATATATTTACATCTTTGTATGCATATTTGTGAGTGTATAAATCATAGTACATAAAGGAGAAATACAGCACTCACATTAAAGTCAGAAAAATATAATTTAATATTTGTTCTACATAAAACTGGAGAAACAGTTACATTAATCCTCATTTGCAAATGATATCTATGTTTATTTAGAAAGAAAACAAATCAACTAAAAGACTAATTTTTTTAACGTTTATTTATTTCTGCAAGAGAGAGAGAGTACGAGTAGGGGAGGGGCAGAGAAAGTGGGAAACACAGAATTCAAAGCAGGCTCCAGGCTCTGTGCTGACAGGGCTCGAACCCACAAACTGTGAGATCATGACCTGAGCCGAAGTTGGACACTCAACCGACTGAGCCACCCAGGCACTCCTAACTAAGAGACTGTTTTACAGGATGTTTCAGGCAGGTAGGTAGGATTTTAAGATGGGTGTAGTGCACGCACCCTGTATAATCCTCTCCCCTTGAGTTGGAGGGAATATATGAATGAAATAGGAAATCACTCATAAATTAGGTTACTAATCAGTAGACTTTCTGTTAATCCAAAGGGAGATTATTCTGGGGAGGCCAAATTTAATAAAGGCACCTTTTTTTTTTTTTAAGTTTATTTATTTTGGGAGAGACAGAGACAGCATGAGGAGGGGCAGGGCAGAGAGAGAGAGAGAGAGAGTCCCAAGCAGGCTCCAAGCTGTCAGCGCAAACTGGATGTGGGGCTTGAACCCACAAAACTACGAGATCATGACCAGAACCTGATGCTTAACTTACTAAACCACGCCAGCACCCCCAAAAACATCTTTAAGAGAAGGAGACACATCAGAGAGAACAACCCTTTCCAGCCTGAAAGAAAACAAACAACCATATTGTGAAGTTTTTATGGGGGTCATGTGGTAAGGACTACACTTGCATATTGCTGTCCTCGCCCCTGCCTTGGACACATGGCCTGCAGTGGGAAGGATAGGTAACAGTTTCATGGCAGAACTAGTAAAGGGGTCTCATTCATGCAAAGAATGATGAGCCCACATCTGGGATAATTTAAGAAACACAGAAGAGAACACAGATTATCACACGGGAGGCAACAGAGAACATGGTTGAAAGGACCCTCTGGCATTGCAGAGCAACAGTGAGAAGGCCATGGGATGCAGGTTTTAAAGAACCTGCAGAGGTAATGTAGTGTTGAGTGCAAACACAGGGAAAGGGACACCTGCAACCACCCCCACCTCAGAGCAGGTGCTCTAGATCAGAGGTGCTCAGAACACAACTGGGCTAAAGCACATCTTGTTAGTGGACTATTGGTATCCCAGAGGCAAAACTCATCCTTTTTCTTTTTTTTAATATTTTTTATTTATTTCTAGGAGAGAGAGAGAGAGAGAGAGAGAGAGAATGAGCAGGGGAGGGTCAGAGAGAGAGGGAGACACAGACTCCGAAACAGGCTCCAGGCTCTGGGCTGGCAGTCAGCGCAGAGCCCGACGCGGGGCTCGAACTCACGAACCCCGAGATCATGACCTAAGCGAAAGTCTGACGCTTAACCGACTAAGCCACTCAGGCGCCCCGAACTCATCCTTTTTCTAACTGAATCAGCATGCCAGCACCATTCTGATAGCCTGATCTTACAAACTCATGAAAGGAATATCATGCAATCCAGTAGGAGTTGTTCCCGTTAGGGGCTGAATACAAGGGTCATACCCAATTCTTTGTTTCCAAAACTGAAGAAATAATGAGTTTGTTAATGATCTCCTTTGCTAGTTTTAGAGAATTTCACTATACTGCAATACAATATTGAAGTTTGAACACTTTAACATGGGCATTTTTTTAATGCATGAATAGTTACATTGGTAGCTTATCTTTTAGGTTAGCATAATAAGAACAGCAATGAGAGGAGACTTTAAAATAGGATGGGATTAATCAAAATTGCATCTTTCTAATGGCTTGGCATAATTTTTGTGTTCTTTGAGATAGTAGGGAAATTACTAACAAGAAGTAAAGACAAGATTTTGGCTGTGTCCAGTCATTAAGTTCTTGACCTTTCAGAATTTGAAATCCTGGATGAAGATGACTGGTTTCCTATGGTTTCCAAGGAAATATAAGAGTAAGTTTAATAACTAGGCAGGAAAATGCAGACTAGATATGTACATTGCAGTTCTCTGACTGGCTCCACCAAGGATAGACTGGAGATTGCAAATCCAGTCTCTAAGCTTAGAGTAAATTAACAAAAAGATTCACATTTCCGTTTCAGTCAAGCAAACTGTTGTATGAAACTAATTGGTAACAGATGCTATTAGCTGGGGGAAAAAAAGGAATAACTGGATTCAATAAGAATCTGACCATTCAAATAACAATCCAATCAGAATCAGACCCTCATAGATGCATGTGGAAAACATTTCTGTGCATTTAATGTACCTCCATCTAGTACCTTTTGCCTCCTAACACAGTTACTGATGAAGTTTTGGAGTGGTGGTGGGGTTCACAGCCACAGGCCAAGAAAAAATTCTTGTGACACCTTCAGTGCAAAAAAGGTGATTTTATTAAAGCACAGGGACAGGACCCTTGGGCAGGAAGAGCCACCATGGGACAGTGAGGAGAGAATGATTATATACTTGGGAATTGGGGGAGGTAAAGTTAAGGGGAAGTTTCCAATGGGATTTTTATATGCTAAAGAAGACTCATAGGATCTGGAGGCCCAGCTATTGTCAAACTGAAGTTGTTTTTCCCTCTAGCAAAACATTGACATTAAGACAGTAGGGAGGAATTTCTGCAAAAATGTTCTACTCTGGCTGCCTCAAGTATTTGTCAATGGACTGCAGGTTACAAGGAAATTTAATTTTTATCTGTCATTCCTTTCTGCCTTTGTTTCCCACATCAGTTACCCCAACCTCCATGTCCTCAGAGTGAATACTGAGAATTGAGAATGCTCAGGTCTCAGTGAGATTACCGGGAATATGATTAACAAATTTCTTTCACCTTAACCAGAAAGTATATGGACCTTACTCTACCTCAAAAAAGCTTTGAATAAGACATTGTTTTTTAAATTGTACCCAATTTCGATTCATGGAAAATTTCAATAGTTTCCAGGTATATCAGAGACACTTAAATGTCATCACCCAAATTCCCTAAAACATATTTGAGTGAGATCAGGTCATCCTAGTTAAGGATTTTATTCCATCAATAAAATTAGGGAAATAGGAAACCAGGACTTTGGGCCAGGGAGAAACACGTAAATAGTACACTGAGGTTTGGGGGGGGGTGGCGGGGTTGGGAACTAACAGCCAAGAAAGAAAGAATTCTTGAAGATGTCTTTGGTGCAAAACAGTGATTTTATCAAAGCGCAGGGACAAGACCCGTGGGCAGAAAGCCAGGCTGGGGTAGTGAAGAGTGACTGGATATACACTACAGGGCTGCAGGAAGTAAAATCAGGAGGAAATTCTGAAAGGGGTTTCCATATACTAAAGACTCACAGATTACTGGAGGCCTAGTTATTTTCAGGCTAACGTTGTTTTCTCTTCTAGCAAAGCATTAACATCAAGACAGTAGGGAGTTCCTGAAGAAATGTTATACTCTGTATTTGACTCAAGTATTTGTCAGTGGCTGCAGGTTATAAGCAAAATTAATTTTACCTGCCATTTTCTTCTTGCCTTTGTTCCTCACATCACTATGGAGGTGAAGGTGATCTCTGAGCTACAGGAAACTGAGTCTACAGGTTTCTGAAGACTAGGCTATTGGTAAGATTGCCTTTTTCTTGTAATTTACTAAGATACTTGTAAACTGATGGAGACTCATGTCCTGCAGGACTGTGATCTCTGTCAGTTAACCATTTGCCTACTTTCCTTTCCTTTGTTTTTGGGCAGCCAGGAGTACCTGAGGAATATCACGCATATCCCACCTGGTCGGGGGAATGGGGTGCTAGCTTGTACTTTGCCTTCAGCCTGCCTTAAACTCTCTCATCTGTATATTTCCTAATTTAAGTAAGTGATAAATGAATAAAACCAGTTCTCTTAGTGCTTAATGTCACCTTAAATGTATGCCTGGAATACCCAGGTAATGCTATTGTACACCATCACCAGCTATGTCTAAGAGTCCTTGTTGTCATGCATCCTAGCTAACATTAGATGTCAGGATTTTTTGTTTATTTTGTTTTGTTTTCTTTTAGCCTTTCATACTTTCTAGGTATGACATGGTATTTTAGTGTGCTTTTAATTTATATTTTCTTGATCTGCAATGATACTGGGTACCCTTTCCATGTGGTTTTGCTTTATAATGTTATAGTTATGTTTGTCCCTCCCCTTCAACTACATTATAAGCTGCTAGAAGATATAGGAATGTAATCACTGTTGATTTATTTTGAGAAAAAAAATATCTGCACATATAACCTTCTATTCTCTTCGTATGTCGTATCTTTCTTAGCTGGTCTTCTCTTTCAGGATTCTTGGATATGAAGTAAAAGAACTGTTGAACTTGGGTACTAAATTACTGTTTGCAACATTCATAATCTTCTCTCATTTACTTCTACTTCCAGGTTTTACTTAACAAACAAAACAATGGTTAATTACCTGTTGGAGCAATAAAATGCATTCATAAGC
Source organism: Proteles cristata cristata (assembly GCA_017311185.1). NCBI lineage: Eukaryota > Metazoa > Chordata > Mammalia > Carnivora > Hyaenidae > Proteles > Proteles cristata. The sequence continues at coordinate 169,597 of JAESUZ010004412.1, read as the reverse complement.
CTTGTGATGCTTAGGCAATTTATTTAAATAATGTAAAAATATTTCATTTTTTGATTGATTTTATAAGTTGCCAGAAAACGCTTTATCTAAAACTCAGAAAATTTCTTCTGCTGCTATTCTATCTTCCACTATTGTAGATACTGATATTGTAATTTATTTTAATATGTTTGAGACAAATACAAGGACCTTTGTGATATAACCATGTCTTTAACCCTCCATACCTTTGTGACACAACAGGCAAAAAATAGAGGTGATGCAATCTTATTTGCAAAAGTACCAAATATTTTAAAATGTTGCTTTTGCATTTGGACATTCAAAAAATGTTTTCTAAACAATCTATAGAAAATAACGATTTTAATCCTAAAACGTTAGAGTTACTTTGTACTAGGCTTTTGTATACACCAAATGAATTGTTGAGGTTTAAAGGAGATGATATTTACCCTAAAATGTTGTGAGGATTAGAGCTGGTAAAGAGCTTTGATCTCCAAAAGCAAACACAGAAATGCTAAGCCACATTGGTAAATCCCCCAGCCCAGAGGAAGCAGAAACAATCACACCCTAGAAGTCCATTTGGAATGTTGCTAATGCCACCTCATGTTTCATTTGTTGCCCTGGAACTCTTTTGTTTTTGCTTAAAAATTCATCGTTACAATGCTTTCAAACTTAAAACACAGCATGGTATGTTAATACAGTCTTATTCATCATCATTGATTAATTTTTCCTTCATTCCACACAGCTGTAAAGAAAAGCAATTTTGGTAGTAGGTAAAATTCAGGAGGTGTATGTTTCTTTGCCGACGAGGAAAAACAAATGAATAAACAACAAACAAAGAACGGGAGGCAGTAGTCAGTGCCTGTGGCTGCTCAGAATCACTGCTTTAAGTGCGTTACTTTTCACACACTGGTCTCCATTAATCCTGAGGTCATGATTATCCCAATTTTTGCTAATAACTCACCAAGGTTCGGAAGTTGCTTATGACCAGAGATTTAAGTGTTGGAGCGCAGCTTCAAAACAAAGGTTTTCCATCCCAGAACCACAGATCTTTCCACTGTGGAACCTACCTGCCAAAGAGCTATCAACTTTTTTTCCTCAGTTTCCTCAACAGGTTAGTTTAATGACATTGAATTCTTTTCTCCTCATAATCCTACCAAAGGGAAGCTCAATCTCAAAATAGTTTAGAGCAATTCTTTTATGCTATACCACATGACAAGACTACAAGTTTATTAAGGAATTCATTCCATTATAATGAAAAAGCCAATTCATTCTGTAAGTTGCCTTTAGTCAGTCATGTGGATCAGATCATAAGTGAACAACCTAGGTGAATGTTTGACGGCGCTCTGTGATCCTGGCAAAAGTTCTTTTCACTTGTTTGCTCTCTCCCAAACAATACATTTTCAAACAAGTAGAAGTCATAAGAAAAAAGTTATTTAATCATTTTTTTCCTCCCACCCTACAAACAATTGTAGGTACTCAGAAGTGTTGTTGACAAACTGTGTTTTGAAAATACATCATGTCAATGGATTTTTAAAAATATGTTTGTAATATGCAATACTAACATTAATCATAAAAAGTAGATAAAATTTCTGATGTTAAAAATGCACATGAAATGATTAAGAGAGGAAAATAAGCATTATAAATTATAGATTCTTTCATGCCATCACACATTTTCAGTTCGTAAAGCAACTTTAGATATTGTCTAGTTCAACTCCTTCATTTCATCAAGTGAAGAGATAAAATGACTAAGCCAATTTTAACCAGTTTGGGGAAAAATATATCAGTTTTTAAAATGAACTGTTGTGGAGTAAATGTTCATGTATCCCTGAAATTTATGTTAAAACTCTAACCCCCCAATATGACTGTATTTGGAGATAGGACCTTTATGGAAATAAAGTTAAATGAAGTCATAAGGATGGGCCACTGATCCAACAGGACTAATCTCCTTATAGGAAAAGACACCAGAGCTCGCTCTCTGTGACTCTGCACAGGCACCAAGAAAGCTCACATGCGGAGAGAGAAGGTGGCTGATCCTACTCTACAAGGGGAGATGTCTCACCAGACACCAGACATCCTGCCAGCTCTTTGACCTCTGACTTCTATGAACTATGAGAAAATAAATTTCTATTTTTCAAGCCACCTGTGGTACTTTGTTGCGGCACTCTGAGCAGACCAGTATAAATTCCTTATAGATTGTTACAAACATCTTTCAGCCTTAATTTTAAATTATAGAAAAATAGCAGTGTGTTGATGAAGACTTAATTGCTCTAGTTTATGAAGATCAGGAAGATGACTCGGGGCAGATACCAAAAGGTGTCCCCCAGGACATGTTTCTACTTCTTCCTCTGGTAACAGAAACCCCTCGATTCTAGTGGCTGTATACCTATTCTGAATAATGCCTATACTTTCAAAAATTCCTTGCAGCCGAGGCCCAAAAGTTCAGCCAGTGGACCGTAAGTGGAGATGAAGTGCCCCATTTTTGGGTCTTGTCCTTAATGGGAGGAGACATGCTCGCTACTGCTCCTTCCACTGTGTGCTGGTGGAATGCAGGAGTGGAGGCAGGAGCTATAGAAGCCGTGGTGCATATGGCATAAAAAGAAGCCGTGGTGTTGAGGAAGGTGGGCCGAACAACATATTAGAACACAGATGATTATGAGAGCTAGCACATCTGCACTGGGTTGTGTATCCAGACTTTTGGAAGAGAGAGAAACAGATTTCTGCCTTGTTTAAACCACTGTAAACCAAGCATTCATAAGTACATGTCAGAGACAGGGGAAAAGAAAAACAAAAACTATCAAACATTCCAGTCTTAGTCTCATAATTTTTCTGGTTCCATTGAACTTTTAATATGAAAATGAAAAGGATGATCATTATTAAAATATTTTGACACATTTCTAATGATAAATGCTTTTATGTAAGCTAATAAAAATGTACTTTTCTTAGTTCTGATATCCATATAATATAGCTAAATGTAGAATAAAAAATAAAAGGCAGAGGATTTGTTTGTTCTTTATTAAAAGGGCTTGCATGCGTTTCATTTATTTAAACGATATGCCTCTCAAAATCAAGGCCTATTGGGAAGACGTTTTAAATCAACGCCAGGTTTGCACTTTTGCTTACAAAAAAAACAAAAATAAAACAAAACAAAACCCAAAAAAACCTACTGCAGTAATGACATCACTTCCCTGATGCTCTAAAACTACTTTAAATTTGGTAGTAAATGTTGCAAACTCACTTGTTAACCTTTGTTCACAGAAGCAAAAGTGATGGAATTATCCTTGCAAATTACTTTGATAAACGTTATTCCTTTGAGATTAAACATTCCTGAACCTTTTCTGGTTTACTGATCTCTTTCATGCCATCCTTTTGATAACGACTAGATTCACAATTCTGTGTTTGTTTTTTTTTCTAGTGTTTGTGGAGATTTTGGTTAAATTTTCTGGTAACTTGCCAGATATGTTCCATTGCTCAGGGCTTTGTCTTTCATTCTCTAAAGAATACTAACTACTAATGTAGATGAAGAACATAGCATTATTTTACAATGACATGGAGAATACACAGTAAATGTGCCTAAATATTTTATTAGTATTTTAATGCCATCACTCATGTAAACAATCTTTGCTTTTCAAATGAATTTCCTTTAAACCAGAAAAAATCAATCATTGGCATGTTTTTAAAGAAGCTTAAGAGTTTAAATATTTATAATCCTGGGTTTGGGCTGAATTGTTAATACACGATAAATCACATTCTTCCTTCTGGTTTCTGGTGAGGAGGGAAAGGCATGAATCCACATATTGAGATGACTCTGGATATAATTCTGTAACCTGCAAGGTAAGTATTGAATGCCTATCTCTTAGCCCTGTCTTTGTTCAATTAGTTCATAATTTATTTTTTTTAAATGAGACATGATTTATTGTTTATTTTAAACATATTAGCATATAAAAACTCTCAATGCATTTTTGATTTGTTTCTTTTTAATGTATTTCCATTTGAATTTAAAAGTGCTCCATTCAGATTTCTGAAGTTGCTTGGCATCATGTAACTGTTTATAATTTTTAACATTTTGATCATTTCACTTGAAGCTTTTTTGATCAAGACTGAAGTATATATTCCATTGTACTGGCAAAGCAAGTTGAATGTTTACCAAAGCTTCAAAAGAATGGCCAATTGGTATAGTGGTGAACCACAGTGATACAACATTCTTTCCATTTATCTACTGTCCCTGGTTCTATGAATTAAGAAATGAAATCCACATAGAGAAATATATCAAGCCAAAAAGGAGGAGGAGAAGGTACATTAGGTTTTTTTAAGAATTTTTTTAATGTTTATTTATTTTTGAGACAGAGAGAGACAGAACATGAGCAGGGGAGTGGTAGAGAGAGGGAGACACAGAATCCGAAGCAGGCTTCAGGCTCTGAGCTGTCAGCACAGAGCCCGATGTGGGCCTCATACTGAAGAACCACGAGATCATGACCTGAGCCGAAGTCGGAAGCTTAATCAACTGAGCCACCCAGGTGCCCCTCATTAGTTTTTTTTTTCCAAATTACTGAATAGTAGAATTTGCATTATGTTTATAGATCAATAGAACTGAATCTTATTTGGACATGTATTTTTAAAAAATGTTCTAAGAGTATTCCAGAATAAAAATGTAACACTATGAATAGATACTCAGGCTCAAAAGATACATCCAAAGCAAATTAAGGCTGCAGATAGAACAACCCAAGTGGGATAGAAGAAACATTTATCTTCCTGAACATTCATTACTCAAGGCTTTTTCTGCCTATTCTTTCTCACAATTTGATCTGTATGAAGCCAACATTTATGCAGATGCCTCCCTTACAACACTCACTTTTAAACCTCCTATTTTCATCTACAATAAACAACTCATACCTAATTATGTATAAATATTTTCAAGGGGCATCTGCAAATGTGTTTTGGTTAGCCAGTGCCTGCTTCACATTAGTGATGGGAGCAGTTCTTTCATACATTTGTTATGTTATAAAGCCCAGATGAACGTACTCTTTGCCTCCATGTATCATCCTTTGAAGGCCGTTTTGAGGATTTTTCCTGGTACCTTAAATGTAACGGATTGTGTACATTATGCTTTGATGTATGGGACTCATGGAAAATGGATCTACTAGCATATAGACTTATTCTTCCCTCCAAAATAGACAAAACTGCTTTTGGAAAGGGAAAAATCATGTTTTATTTATTTATTTTTTTACTCAGTTTAGGTCTTTAGCTCATGGTAAAATGTAGGTAAGATAATACTCATAATTTTATGTCTATGTCACTAATATAGTCATATGTTGGAGAAAATTTTATATTTTTGCTGCATGCAGGTAATAAAATATTATTGATTTAATGTGCAACCTCCTCCTTCTTTCCTCCTTTTCTTCCTTTCTTCTTTCCATTTTTCCTCCTGATACCCAATTCCTGTATATTCACTGTATGCAAAGCTCTGCTCTAGTTGCTAGATTAAATAACACATTTCTTAATTAAAAGGATATGATTTGTTAAAGAGATGTTTAACTAAAATCCAGGTCTCTTTCATCTTCTGGTTCCCACAGAGGGATTTTCTCAGACAGGCTCCTCCCAGACATGTGGGCCCTAAGGCCATGCGGTTTCATGTGGAACACGGAGCTCTCAAGCTCTGAGAAATTGTTTATTAGACAAATTGCTTATTAATGCCAGTGGAATGACTGGTGAACGGTATAACTGTCCTGCCTCCAACCCACCACTGTTACCCCCTTCCTTTCCTTCTGGTAATCACTGCTTTTCTTCTCTTTCTTTTTCTTCTCTTGTTTCTTCCCAGTGACTATGAAACACAAAGATATGTTTAGTCTGCACTCAAAATTGGCCTTGCCTTTTTCCACACTTGTAAATGTCTAATCCCTCCCAACCAAATCACCCTCCCTATCATTCCCTATGTCACTCAACTTAAAAGTATGAGTGACAGCTCTGAAGCAAAGAGACTGGAATTGTTCTACCTGGAGAGAGTCCTGCCACTTCAATGCATCTAGGATTGAATATTTCTTTCTCCTACCATCAGGAATGATCCCCTACTTGTAAGCCATGGTCAGTGTCACCATCGTTTCTCTAGTCTCCAAGTTTCAATCTCTTGGCACTTTCCTTGATTCTCCTTATCCTTATATCTCCACTTGCCTAAATATCACAGCTCTGACCAATGAATCTTGCTTGATCCTTGGCATTCAGATTTTATTTCTACTCCTGATATTTGTGTCTAGAATGGCATGGTCAGTATGGTAGATACTAACCACATGTGACTTCTGATCACTTGAAATGAGGCCAGGAATTCAATAACTAAAATTTAACTTAATTTGATATTTAAATAGCTATTTGTAGTGAGTGCCTTTTGTATTGGACCACAGAGCTTTAGAGAATAAAACCCTTGATTCAAACATAAGATTTTTGAAATAAATGAGGTTTTTATGGAAATAAAGCCTTTAAAAAAACTATAATGATAAATACTTGAAAAACCTTTGTTCTGAAATATGTTTGGAAAGAAAATGGACAACCTCAGTCTTAAGTGACTTATACCTGTACTGTCCAAAATAGTAGCCACTCACCACATGTGTCTAAAATTAATGTCAAATGAAGTTGTGAATACTGTTCTTCCTTCATACTATCTACATTTAGAGCTCAATAGCCACAAGTGGCTGCAAATTGGAAAGTGTAGAATGTTTCCATCTTTGTAGAAAGTTTATTTGAACATTGCTTGTCTAGCATCTATTACACCATCTTTTTGTCTGGTACAGACTATTGCCATAGCATTCTTGTTTGTTGATCAGCTTACAGATCCCTCCTTTAAATAAATTATAATGTCAGGTTAATTTTACCTAAGGACTGCTAACTAAATATTGTGGCCAAAAAATTCTTTAAAAATATCCTACTGACTAGGAATTCATGTCAAAACTTTCAACACCCAGTATCTTTTCAATGGACTGTGGTAGACCTCCCTAAATTTACCACCCACGTTCCCAAAAACAAATGCGCTAATGAAAAAAAGCGGACCAGTTTCAGTCTAAATTCCAATCCGCTTCTCACATCACAGCAAGAAGTTCTTCCTTGCCTTTCCTCGCAGTTTACCAAAATTCTGAGCCCCAGTACAACCCCAGCTGTCCATGAATTCTCTGTGACTGCTGCTCTCAGTGGTCCTAACGTTTTCTTCCACTCACACTCCTGCAGCATGTCGGGATCGAAAAAAGGCTTCCTTGTTTCTGTCATATGAAAACGGTTGGTAGTGTCTGCACAGAAAGTAGTGTTGACAGAAGATCAAGCGGCAATTAGAGTAATCAGTAAGATAAGAGGAAGATAACCCCTGTGATTGTCAAGCTATCTCTGGATAGGTATTTGAATCCCCAAGTATTCATTCTGGGCACTTGACTTGTCATGCTCTCCTCTCTCCTCTTTCCATATACAAATGTGACTTTTCCAAGGTTCAGCTCCCATACTCAGCTTCTCTGGTGAAACCCTGGACAGACATTGGGCATCCTATGTTTTATGAGTATGCTTTATCACATTAAATAGATTATAAATTCTCTGAAAGCAATTTTGTTTCTCTTTATTGGACCTACAATCTTGCAATATTTAAAGGAAATACTATTGCAAACATTTTGTTACATGAAAGAACACAGTTGTTATAGTTGCCGTGATTCATTATTTTCATTTAAATGACTTCACTATAGGGACACCTCGGTGGCTTAGTCGGTTGAGACTGAGCATCTGACTCTTTTTTTTTTTTTTACAAATAGTTTATTGTCAAATTAGTTTCCACATAACACCCAGTGCTCATCCCCACAAGTGCCCTCCTCCATGCCCACCCCTCCTCCCCCCCACATCCACCAGTCCTCAGTTTTTGTCAGCATTCAAGAGTCTCTCATGGTTTGCCTCTCCCTTTCCCCCACCATTTCCCCCTTCTTCTCCCCCTTGTTCCTCTGTTAAGTTCCTCCTAATCCTCCTATACGTGCAAACATATGATATTTGTCCTTCTCTGCCTGACTTATTTCGCTCAGCATAACACCCTCAAGGTCCATCCATGTTGCTACACATGGCCAGATTTCATTGTTTCTCATTGCCATATAGTATTCCATGGTATAGATAAACCACATCTTCTTGATCCATTCATCTGTTGATGGACACTTAGGCTCTTTCCAGGTTTTAGCTATTGTGGAGAGTGCTGCTATGAACATTGGGGTACATGTGCTCCTATGAATCAACATTTCTGTATCCCTTGGGTAAATTCCTAGCAGTGCTATTGCTGGGTCATAGGGGAGTTCTATTGTTAGTTTCCTGAGGAACCTCCACACTGTTTTCCAGAGGGGCTGTACCAGTTTACATTCCCACCAACAGTGTAGGAGGGTGCCCGTTTCTCCACATCCTCGCCAGCATCTAGAGTTCTCTGATTGGCTCATTTTAGCCACTCTGACTGGCGTGAGGTGGTATCTCAGTGTGGTTTTGATTTGTATTTCCCTGATGAGGAGCGATGCGGAGCATCGTTTCATGTGTCTGTTGGCCATCTGGATGTCCTCTTTGGAGAAGTGTCTGTTCATATCTTCTGCCCATTTCTTCACTGGGTTGTTTGTTTTTCGGGCGTGTAGTTTGGTGAGTTCCTTGTAGATTCTGGATATCAACCCTTTATCTGATATGTCATTTGCAACTATCTTTTCCCATTCCGTTGGTTGCCTATTAATTTTCTGGGTTGTTTCCTTGGCTGTGCAGAAGCTTTTAATCTTGAGGAGGTCCCAACAGTTTATTTTTTGAGCATCTGACTCTTGATTTCGAATCAGGTCATGACTTAAGGGGTGTGAGATCAAGCTTCGCATTGGGCTCTATGCTGAGCATGGAGCTTGCTAAGATTCTCTCTGCCCCTCCCCATTTCAAAAAATAAATAAATAAAATAAAATAAATGACTTTACTATAAAGAGAAAAAAATAAATTTGGCATAACTTGAAATTTTTCTTTACTTTGAACTTTTGTTCAAATTTAACTCCCTTTTCTTTAATTTCATGAATATATGTTAAAATCTTAGAGGGATATCTGGATGGGAAATGTTCTCTTGTTGATATAAAATGAAAAATTCTGGACTTAGAGCTTGATATCAAAAGATTATATCACTAAAATCCAGATCAAATTTGAATAAATGTCTGGATTTCTGAAGATTTGTAAGTAAAGGAGCCACACTCAAAATCAAGCTCAGTTTATCCACAAAATAACTTATAGAAATTGCACTTGACAAAAATGAAAAGCCAACCAACAGCTCCTATTTGTGATTAATATTTAGATTTTAAATGGAAACTCAAACATTTCCAATTGTTCATCCCCAAGAAAAACTTGACATCAAGTATTCACTATAGGATCATATTGATCATTCATGTTATTTCTTTTTTAGTTTATTATAAATGCCAAGCACTAAATTTTGCCACAAGTATTCAATAACTACTGAAGGAATTAGCTACAGATCTGCTGTCTTATTTTTCTAGCTATGAAAAAAGACAAATGGTAGGTCTAAATACCATGGTGTCCATTACTCACAAAAGGTTGCTTAGCTATTTAATTCAGAATGCATCTCTATTCATTACTCAGAGAAGATGTGTGGACAGGAAAAGAAAAATAAAACAGCTTTCAAGCAGTCCATCTAAAATGAGGTTAATGTTATAAGGCATAGAAACCCTCAAATTAAATGTCATAGTTGACTGTAGAATAGCCTAAAACCCATTGATATCCTTGTACACTTGATCCAAAGCATTAGTTCCAGAGACTGAACTCAGAAAGAGTTGCTTAAGACCTGGAGGCTTCTTCTGGCCTGGGTCCAATGCGATTAAGCATCTATAATACTTCTTGACTGTATATCCATTACACACAGTACATATATAAAGCTGTGTGCATTTAATTTTATAATGATTGCTCGTCTGTGGATCACTTAAATTATATATATACAAAATATATAAAGATGGGGTGGTATGATGGTGGAATAATGTTTTCTGTGAAAGTGGTTGAAAATTGATTGTTTTAAAGATACGCTACAACATGCTTCCACTGGTGGCAGTAAGGCTTTTAAAATCAGTCCTTCTCTTTTTCTCTAGCAACTGAAAGTAATTGAAGACTTCTGTAGCTATAAAATAAATAATAGTAATTTATCCTGCATAACTAATATTATTTTCTTGTGATGTTACAAAGTCACAATGATGGCTATGTTACATGTGACTTATAGTTATGAAATAATGTCAAGAGTAAAAACTCTTTGGAAAGTACAAAACTTAAGGAAGATGTATGTGTTGATCATGAAACAGTCATATAATAACCCAACAAACACAGAAAAATAGAAAGTGTGAAAATGATAACTTATGTGTAATCTGTAGACTCAAAAAGCTTCACTCTAAAACATTATTTAAACTTGGAGACATTTTGTATGAGGATCGTGTCAAAATTTATAAATGATTAATAGTAATAGCAAGAACCTGACATTTCTATAATCAATTAAGAGAAACTGGTCAAGGCAACATAATTTAAGGACAATCATGACCAGTGATAAAACATGGTGCTTTTTCTATAACTTAGATACAACATAGCAAAACACATTGGAAAACTCCAAACACATCCAGATAAATAAGGCATGAACAAAAGTCAGAAAAGAAGACAATGGTGACTTGTTACATTGACATCAATGTCATAGCTCCTGCAGAATTCAGCCTACAATATCAACAAGTCAAGCATGGGCAATAAGTAGAAATTGTGAGAATTTCAAGGACTTGATATGATGGCAAAGAAGTAGATAGTGATTCCCTACATCTTACTAATACTGCTTTGCCTCAGTATTAGTTTATTAGATAAATATTCATTGAGAACTATGTGCTCGACAAATCCAAGTCTTCATGCATCTTACATTCTAGTAGAGTAGACTGATTATGAAGAATAGACACATAAATAATAAGTGAGGGTGTGGAGAGAGTGGTATTTCGCACAGGCTAATTACTTTAGGCCTAGACTCATGAGCTTGGAGGAAATGATATCTCAGCAGAAACCTCGTTAAGCTTCTGGTAACCAGATATCTGGTAAGAAGAGCATCCCATGCAGAAAAATGACAAAAGCGAAGACTCCAAATCAAGAATGAGCTCTGTATGCTTTTTAACAAACAGTGTGAGCAAAGGTGAGAGGAGGACAGGAGATATAGATGGAGACAGCGTTGGATTGTGCAGAGCACTGTAGGAGGAGTAAATGGGTTTGTGTTTTACTCTTAGTATGATGACAACCAATTGTGAGTTCTGTTATCTGGTCAATAGTTTTAAAAGTTCATTCTGGTTGATCTTATAAGAATACACTGTAGCATGGGGGCAGGTGCCTGAGTAGCTCAGTCAGTTGAGCATCTGACTCTTGATTTCTGCTTAGGCCATGATCTCATGGTTCTCAGCATCTCCGTCCCTGACCCCTGTATTGGACTCTTTGTTGACAGTGCAGATCCTGCTTGGGATTCTCACGTTGTCTCTCTCTCAAAATAAATAAATAAACATTAAAAAAAAGAATAAGAATACACTATAGGGGAACAATAAGGAAACAGAAACTACTTAGGAATTTTTCAAAATAGTCCAGAGGAGAGATAATAGTGTCTCAGGCAAGGTAGAAGTGAGGGAGGTGATGAGAATCCTTGAGTTTAGGCCATTTTTAAAAGTAAAGAAGAACAAGTCTAAACAATGGATTCAGTATGAGGTTTGCAGGAAAGGAGGCAAGAATGACTTTATGTATCCATATTATCCTGTATTCAAATAAGTCTTTCTAGACTAGAGGTTTTAAGATTATGCTGGTTCTGAGGGCCACGATCATAGAAGGATCTCAGATAGATTTTGAAGAGTTGCCACAAATGAGTTCTTTGAAAGCCTTACTCATATGTACAAATTTAGTAGCTCTTGATAAAAATAACCACACGTATGGTAAACCTGGTTAGCTTAGTCAGTAGAGCATGTGGCTCTTGATCTCAGGGTTGTGAGTTTGAGCCCCACAATGGGCATTGAGCCTATTAAAAAAAAGCCTATTAAAAAAAAACCACACACATAATTTTAAGTTCAGCAATATTATGTCACCATCAAAGATAAATGCCAGTTGAATTCACCCAAGTACATTTGACCCATGGGTTTCTTTCAAACCAGAAAATGAATGAATAAATGTAGCACTTTAGTTACTTATCCTTGCATCTAGACCCTCAAAAACAATTTGATTTATAGATCACATAAAGAGCAGTTAGATAACTTTTATGTTTAGAGCATAGATCCTTAGGGTTACAGATAGCTTTTTTTTTTTCTTAAGAGAGAGGGAAAGAGAGAGAGCACCATCTGAGAATAAAGGCAGACGTAAAGGGACAGAGACTCCCAAGCAAGCTCTGCGCTCAGCTCCATGCTCCACGTGATCTCAGTCGAAGGTCAGATACCACAAATACCAAACCAGGAATTTTTGTAATGTTGGTTAACCAAGGCTATTGATTCTATTTTTTTTTCTTCAACTTGGACAGAGGAACTCCCCGTTATGAGCCTAACATGTCTAAGTTCTCAGCAGAGGAGAAATCTAGTGACACGGTCAGGGAAGCAAAGGAAAATATGGTCAGAGTGCTGGCGCAGCAACTGATAGACCCTGCAGTCCAGTGTAGCTCATGAAAGTTGGCTCTGGGAGTGCACTGAGTGCGAGTATGTATTCCCATCTGATACCTGCTCTATGCCAATCACTGGGCTCTTCACTATAATCTATTTTATATTGGGCTCTGGAATCCTACACACAGGTCTAGAATACTTAAGGCTTATGTTGTTTGAATTTTACGACTGAATACAGAAATACCTGTTTCACTCTAGTAATACTTTCCAAATAGTAGATAAATTGATTTAATAGTAATTTCATATTTAGAAATTTCCATAAGATTTTCTTTTCTTCTTATCTTGATAATCACCATTCATTCACATGATTATGGTTTGAATCTACAATTGCCTACTAGTTTTCAGCTTCGTAAGAACACATTCTCTGTCTAGTTCATTGCTATATTCTCAATCCTAATCACAGTACTGAGAACTGTTTAGTGAATGTATAATAAATATTTCACTCATTTAATAGTTATTTTTAAGTACCTATTAAATATCTACTTGACCTTAGAGCTAGGGTAGAGCATAAATAAATAAAAGTAGCTGCTCTTATAGAGTTCATGTTCTGGTGAATATTTGATGAGTGATTAACAAAAAGTTTTTGCTTGATTCACAGTCTCAATCCCAGGTGTGGTGGTAGGGTGTTTAAGAATCCCTGGATGTTTATTGTAATAATACCTGAAGAACCATGTCAGAAGGCTTTTGCTCTCTCTGACTCTCTCCCTCCCTAACACCACCCCCATTTCTGCATTTTCCTCAGGTGGCAGACAGCTGCAGGCCCACAGAAGAGTCACTCTCCTCTTATCCCATAGTAACCAAACCTTAGGAAATGTGCCCTGAGGAAAGTCTGCTGTCCCAGTCTCAATGATGGTTGGACACGACCTTGCAACTAAATTCTGGCCAATGAAATTTAACTAGCACTTATTGGTGGTACATCTGCAAAATTCTTCAGAAGAATGTGACATTTTCTAAGGCCCCTTTAGTTAAACCTGAGCTGTTCTGCCACTGAACTCAAAATTCTTCTCCTAATGTTTACTATATTATGACAAACAGAAAAAATTTTTTTTCAAAATACAGAAACGAGTATGATAATTTGATAGGCAAAAAAGGATTTGGTATAATCAAGCTAAAAGGCAAATTTTAAAATTTGGTGAAAACTAACGAATATAAGCTAAAAATAAAGGAACAAGCAGGGAATACACAAATATAAACCAGGCCAAGAGGAGTCTCGTGTGTTATTTCATAGAGATTAGAAGCACAAGTTCTGAATGTAGTCAGGACTAGATATGAAGAATAATTACTAATTGTGCAAACTTTAGCAAATTACTTAAGTTCTTTGTGCTTTCATTTCTTTATTTTAAAATGGCACTAATAGTACTAATTTTACTATAATATTCCAAGTATGTGGAATTTTTAGCATATAGATTAGGATCAATAAATGGAATTTTCAATTAAAAAGGCAATATATTAAAAATAATAGTATAGAACAAAACTGATGTTTGGAAAGAATAAAAATTTAGAGATTAAAGTGATAACTTGTAGTATATCTATACATATATGTTTGTGGATATACATATACATATACATATATACATATATGTGTTTACACATATATATGCACTTAGAGTAAAATGGACCTGATAATTTAATCATTAAGAAAAGGTCAAAGGAAAACTTTTTTTTTTTTTAACGTTTATTTAGTTTTGAGACAGAGAGAGACAGAGCACAAGCTGGGGAGGGGCAGAGAGAGAGGGAGACACAGAACCTGAAACAGGCTCCAGGCTCTGAGCTGTCAGCACAGAATCTGACGCCGGGCTCGAACCCATGACAGTGAGATCATGACCTGAACCGAAGTTGGCCGCTTAACTGACTGAGCCACCCAGGTGCCCCAAAAGAAAACTTTTAAGAAGGCAATCAATATACATTTTAGGACTTAATCAATTTTTGCTAAGAAAAACAGGATCATTCGAGTAGTGTTTATCAAAAGAATCCTTAGAGGTAGGGGAAATGGGGAGATGCTGGTTAAGGATACCAACTTCTAGTTGTTAAGATGAATAGTCCCAAGGATGTAATGTATAACATGGAGATTATAGTCACTACTGTATTATAGACCTGAAAGTTGTTATGAGAGTAGATCTTAAATGTTTTAATCACACACGCATGTAAAATTGTAAATATGTGAGGTAATGGTTGTGTTCACTAACCTTATAGTAGTCATCGTTTAACAACATATTTGTGTATCATCACTTTGTACACCTTAAACGTATACAATATCATATGTCAGTTACATCTCAGTAAGGCTATAAAAAAATCCATAGACCTCCAATTGGTTTTCCCAATATTCTAGGATCTCTGGCCAAATGTCTGCTGGAAGAGCTAAGGGTATAGAGCCAAACCCTTGGTCGCTTGCTTCTTACCTCACACTCTTGATTCCCTATGTGTGTTAGTAATGCAGGGAAAGGCCTAAATCCAACACTTGTCATGCCTTGTTTATCCCCATCAAGGCAAACTCACACCCTCTGACCCACTAAGAACTAGCAATACCTTCATAAAGCCACCACTCATGGAATGTCAAACACAGTATTGTGTTTGCTGCTGAGTCTCATTATTTTTTTGGTTTGATCTTTCTTGCTTTTATTTCAATGTCAATTTGCAAATCATCTTGCCAGATTTATAGCATTTGATACACTGTCAGTTGGACTCTACTTTCTAAAACCTTGGAAACACATTTAAGAGAAATTTCACATCCAATTTCAATTTTAACATTTAAAATGGTTTTAAACTTGAGAGTGTTGTGCGGGTTTTTTTTTTAATTTGTTTTGTTTATTTTACTTCAGAGACCACTCACCCTTGCTCTCTGATCTAGTTATATTTTAATCCGAGTATAATGAAGAATAATGGAATAAAGATTACCCGAACTTTGACCTGAATTTAACAAAGGCACAAGATTGAACAACAGGTAATTCTTAGGTTAAACCACACGCACACACATACACATGCACACACACACGCGCGCGCATGCGCACGCGTGCATGCACATATCCCTCATCCCATTGAGTTTCCTAGTGCCAAGGAAAATGTTCTTTTTGGTTGTTGTTTTTATTTTTTTACTTTTAGCTTGTCTTCTGATGTCACAATTCTGAAGATACTTTAAACCATAAGCAGGAACGGGGTCAAGTTGTTAATGAAGCAAAGAACAGCCTCACTATGTGTGTGTATTTTTTAAATGTAAGTCTCCCCAGTTCTTCAAGAAAAATATTATGTGTTAACTGTGGAAAGACAGAATGCTGAGTCTCTTGTCAAAGGGCAGATTGATGTGATATGAACTGAAAGAGAGAGAAACATTAGCTAAACTGTAATCCTCCTGAGACCAAAAAAAATTAATAAAATCCAAATAGACTTTGAAGTTTATTCATTATTTAAGGTTATTTTTGCATGAATTTGTCTTTTTATATGTTATCCAAATATCCATATATTTTTCCATAGAGATAAGATAAAAATGCACATAAGACTTTGAACATATTGGTTTCTAAGTTTCACATTGTTACAGAAAACATACCTCTATAAAATCTTATGCTGACCACGTGGTTAGGATGGAAGCATCTGGAGTTTGACTAGCTAGTTGCCAGAGATCCCTGAAATTACTTTGAAATGTAAAGTACATCATCTTAAGAAATTAGAAGAATTTCTAACTTCTCTCTCTCTACTCTAGAAACTTATCCAAAGGAACATCTTCCAACATGTTACTTAAAATACATGTTGTCACTGGATGTTTATAAAACAACTGGTCAATTTACTGTTTTTAATGAGTATTTATTATTTTGAGAGAGAGAGCGAGACAGACAGACAGACAGACAGAGACAGAGAGAGAGAGAATGAGAACACACAGAGGAGAGGCAGAGAGAAAGAGAAAGAGAATCCCAAATAGGCTCTAGAGCCTGTCAGCGCAGAGCCTGACACAGGGATCTATCTCACGAACCATGAGATCATGACCTGAGACAAAATCAAGAGTTAAACTCCCAACCGACTGAGCCACCCAGGCACTCCTAACAACTGGTCAACTTACACAGGTTTTTTACTGCAAAGTTTCTCAGAACATTTGCTAAACTAATGTGCATGGGGCTGAAAGAAAGATATATAATGTGTAATATGTCAGCTTTCTAGGCTTCTTTGTCCGTGGAAGATAATGTTCTTTTTCCCGAGCCCATTGTCCCTCAGAACATTGACTTCAACTCCGACTATACCTCACTTAGGGCAAGGAAAGGTCAACATGGCTGAAGCAGGGGCAAGGTTAAAAAAGAGGATGAGGGGGAAAAATTAGTGAAAGTAATAGAGGATGGAAAAGAAAAGAGAAAGTTCCCACAGGGCTTTTACTAGGATTGTTAAACTTATAGTTCGAGATAATTACCGTTTTCTGAGCTGAGAACAGGTTTGTTACTATTGTCTAGACTCATCCTGCTACAACTTGTAGCAGTATGATATTTTGATATACCAACTGATCACGCTTTCCTGCCTGTCCTTTCTGTTCTCTGTGGGCCTTCCCCGTGCGAACCAGCACAAAGAATCCCCATCGCCTCAGCTGATGGTTGTTACACCAGAACTGGGAGAGATGGAGGCGATTCAGACACTTTGGTTTTCCATTTTCAAACAAATACTGGGAAGGATTCTGGCCAGTGTGAGACAGTGCCCCTTTCTCAGGGACACTACAAGGTTGGAGATAGAGGGGTAAATGAGAGAGGACATAGGAGGCTTCCATGCTGGGGAGTCCTTCGAAGGCCCTGGTGTTCTGTGCCCTCTGGCTTCACAAAACCTCTCATAGGTTTGGCATACAAAAGCAGGAAGGTCCTGGGTGTCTTCTCTCTACTGGAGAGGAACTTAGGAAAAACTCCCCCAATTTTTCCAGTATGGAAGGTTGAGCGTCAGTTGTGTGATGGGGCTACAGATTTGTGCAGGATGAAAGCCCTGAGGTGGACTAGCTGAGTTCCTTAGAGCCCAGGAGTGAGGGAGCCGAGGTTAGCTGAGTCACAGAAACCCCGAGGTGAGGCAGAGAAGGAAACATCTGCTTGCATCGAAGCTGAGGACAGGTGGATGAGAGCTCAGTTGTGGGTATGGGGCTGGATGCCCAAGCTGGAGTCCAGGAAGGGATGTCTTTTCCCCTCCCCCACTCTTGTCATTCAGTAAGTATCATTTCGTCTATTTGCAAAAGAGAGTACCATGGAATACGTAGATTATGTATCCTGGGAAAGTTCACATAGCAGGCAAATGGCCCAACAGGAGCTCTCTGAATCCAGATTTGATGCTCCCTGAACAGCTTCATGGCAAATGGGAACACAGTTGGCTTAGGGAGAAAATGATGCACTGAATCTTTTTCTGTTGTTTCTGTTGCAACAACAACAGAAAAGTTTTTGTTTGAAATCTCATTTAGAAACTTAGCAGCTGAAAATTAGAGACTGGATTTCAGAGATAACAGCTCATTTATTTATTTATAATTTTTTTTTTAATTTTAACATCTTCTTCATTTTTGGAGAGACAGAGACAGAGTGTGAGTGGGGTGGGGGGCAGAGAGAGAGGGAGACACAGAATCCGAAGCAGGCTCCAGGCTCTGAACTGAGAGCACAGAACCCAATGTGGGGCTCCATCTGACAGCACAGAGCCCAACTTGGGGCTTGAACTCACCGAGTGTGAGATCATGACCTGAGGTAAAGTCGGATGCTTAACTGACTAAGCCACCCAGACGCCCCTATTTTTAATTTGTTTTTAATGTTCACTTATTTTTGAGAGGGAGAGACAGGGCATGAGCAGAGGTGGGGGAGAAAGAGAGGGAGACACAGAATCTGAAGTAGGCTCCAGGCTCCGAGCTGTCAGCACAGAGCCCGATGCGGGGCTCACCGACTGAGATCATGACCTTAGCTCAAGTCCGGTGCTCAACTGACTGAGCCATCCAGACACCCCACAGAGATGAAGCTTTAGAGAAAAAAGCCTTGCTTTTGGTCATAGGAGTAGGGGAACATGGTGGTGGAGGAGGGCGGGAAGGGGGCTAGGGAAAAGGGATGGGGAACAGGATTGGTGGAAGCCTTAAGGGCAGCAGCTAGAAAAAGCCCAGTCAGAAAAGAGGGAAAGAATGTGCAGATGACCCAGCTAGGAAAGAGGGAAAGAATGTGAAGTCAAAGAAAGTTCCAAGAGTTAATGGAAAGTGAATCACAATGGTTCTCAAGGCCTAATGTTGGGACAGGTACACAGGAAAACAAGTCATTTTTTCACTCATTTTTTGTTACTATATATCCAGTCCTATAAGATTAGTTATAGATTTATTTAAGAATAGGCAGATGGTTTAGAGTATCAGGAGGAGTAGAAAATGTTCTAGAGTTAAAACAAAGCATAGAGATAAGTAACATGTAAAATCACATCTACAGTACAGAAAGCAGGAAACTATTCAGAAGAAATAACATTCCCCTAAAATGTAGCAATGTGAATAAGGGTACATAAACAGCTTTACAGACTTCCATACTTCTGATTCCATTACCTAGAAAGCAAAGTTTAAAAAAATCAAAGATATTTCTAGTGATGTTCCAGGTTCTGTATAAAAGAATTTTTTTTAGTGTTTATTTTATTTTACTTTTTTATTTTTGAGAGAAAGAGAAAGAGTGTGCGAGTAGTGGAGGGACAGTGAGAGAAGGGGAGAGAAGATCAAAAACAAGCTCTGTGCAGACAGCAGAGAGCTCAATGCCGCGCTCAAACTCAAACTCACCAACCAGGCGATCATGACCTGAGCTGAAGTGGTGGGCTAACTGATTGAGCCACCCAAGCTCCCCTGCATAAAAAAATTTCTAATTAATGAACTCTGGCAAAGAAATCAGGAAAGTATGCAGTTTCTTTTAGAATCAATATTCATCAAAAGTATTGGCTACTTAACAGAACATGTTAAAGTAGCAGGAAAATCTCTTCATGTGGAACAGTTTGAAGCCAAAGTAATTCTTCATTTCCCCAGCACTTTGGTCAGTCAGGATTCTTCTTTAGGTGATAAATACATTTGACAAAGTATCAATACAATTTAGTGTCTCTGGAACTTGGCCTCTGGTGCTAGGCAATTTCGGTTAGAATCCTGGATCTGGTGCTCACTGACTATGTGAAAAAATTTAATGAAAATTTAATCTTGAATAAATTTAATGAAAATATGCAAAAGTCATTTCCTTTTGCTGTGATTTATTTTGTATATTATCTTCTCATATGTTTCAGCATAATGGCTTTTATATAACCTTAAGAAAAATAATCCACAATATTATAATTATTGAAGAAAAAGAAAAGACTAGAGTATTCTAAGTGCTATATATGATAATCTTAGATAAATGTCTCTTAAACTCTTCTTTCAAATCTGAACTTCTGCCCTAGGGAAATCAAATGAACATAGACTTGAAATTTTTTGTGCATTTACCATGTTACTGTGTGAACTCCTGGACATAGGTAGAAAATTTCACCACATAAATTTGGGCTGTCCTGTACATAGGTAAAATAATTCTATTGTGGACTGAGGTGGAGACAGATGGAAAGCTCAGCTGACGCAGGTAGGAATGAATGAGTACGTTCCCATCTGGGGGGACAGCCAGGCTTTCAGAAAATGAACCCAATAGTAATTTTTAACAACATACGTCTTTCTTTCTGGAAGCAATACACCAATCTGCAAATAATCTTGTTTCTTTTTCAGTTCTTGGAATTTAAACAACTTTAGGTTTTTGACTCTGACAAGGATTACTTTCCAGTGGAAGTGGTTCTTGGAATTTTTTAAAAATTTTTTCTTGATGGTTCTCCTTCATGAAAATTCACACCTGTTTCATATATAGACAGATCTAGTTATGGGCATAAAAATAGATATAGATAAACAAATCAGCTCTTTTTGATTTTTGCTAACATTTCCTTTAATTTTGCTCTGGCTTAAATAAAATTCCTTTTTAAAATTTTTAAATGTTTATTTTTGAGAGAAAGACACAGAGTACAAGCAGGAGAGGGGCAGAGAGAGAGGGAAACACAGAATTAGAAGTAGGCTCTTGGATCTGAGTTGTTAGCATCCAGAGCCCGATGCAGGACTCAAACTCACGAACCGTGATATCATGACCTGAGCTAAAATCAGACACTTAACTGACTGAGCCACCCCGGTGCCCTTTAAATAAAATTCTTGAAAACACTCCTTTCATAGTTTCAAAATGGAAATGGGCTTGTAAATAACCAGGTGAAAAAGTACCAATTAACAGTTTAGTCCTGGAAGATAACTTTTAAAATTTCATGTATAGTTTTTTCTGTAACTTTTCTAAAATTAAGCATTAGTGATTTCCCCCCTTGAATTTCTTTTATGTTTACCTTTATGATGTGAAAGCTTTCAATCTGAAAGGTAACTAATGATTTTCTAGCCCTTCCTTTTATTGTGTCTTTAAGCCAATACAACTTCCCAGTAATTAGAAATCCATTATATTTTTTTTCAAGGGCATTTTTTCTATGCTAAAGACATTCTTGAAGGAACACCTTAGCCTCACAGTCTAGTGACTCTGGAAACTGTCCCTTCTCTTGAGGCAGTGTACTTACTGGATTTTGGAACAAGACTAATCTAGTTCTAAATTTCTATCACACGTTAACTTAATGATTAGTTGAAAGATATTTTACCTTTGTGAATTTCAGTAAGATTCAAAATTTTTAAAAAGTTAAGGATAATCATACTTTCTTTAAATATCTCATACAAATTAAATAAGATCCATTCCTTCATTATTCAAATATCTACTGAGTACCTAATTATGTATTAAGCTCTATTCTAGGGCTTAAGGATATGATGAGGAAGCTGGGACAGATAACCATATTCACAAATAAAATTTAAAAAATCAGTTAGTGATGATAAATGTCATAAAGAAAATACAACTGTTAAATGTGACAGTCATTGGACTTTTTTAAATGAGGTGGTTAGGGAATCCTTCTGAGGAGGTGCTATCTGAATTGAGATCAACAGACAAAAGGAGCAAGTCGTAAGAATTTTCTGGGTAGGAACTTTCTGAGCAGAAGGAAGAGTAAATGCAAAGATCTTGAGATGGAAATAAGATCAGTATATTTGGGGAACAGAGAGGAGCCATAACAGCAGGCATTTAATGATCAAGAGAGGGCGGTAGCACAGTACTGAGATCAGAGACATTGCAGGTAGAAGCTAAACACCATTGCTCAGAGTCAAACAAACTTGGGTTCACATTCTTTCTTAACCACCTGCCAGATCTGAGACAAGGAGCAAAGTAATTAAAGGATTTGATCACTGATTTCCTTATCTAAACTTATATACTATTGAGCTGTTATTATAATTATATTATAATACATTATATTTTATATTATAATTTTCTTTAAAGTACAGAGTACATAAAAATCCTCCCAAAATGGCAGGAGCCATTATTATTATTATTATTATTATTATTATTATTATTATTTTACTACCTTTCCTAATGTACTCCAGTACACCTAAAGGCATAGATGTATAATCTAAGTGCACATCTATGTGGAATAACTATTTCAGTATGTAGCCAGCTAGTACAATATTTCAAATCCATTTAGGATGAAAGATTTTTTTTAAAAAAATGCTTTTTCCAGTCTTTCCGAGTTGTGAGAGCTTTGTGCCTTAAAGCATTATTTTTTACCACACAAGCATAGCAAGGTTAGATGCTGACTGGAGAAGGACAAAGTGATTTATAAAGTCACTTTCATTTTTCAATGGTTTTTCTTTCCAGTGATAAGTGAGGAAATGTCATTGGGAATGTCAGCTGGGAATAACTAAAATATTTCAGTTGCTTGTGGGTTCACTTACTTATTGTCTATATCCTGTACTTTGACATTTGATCAAAAGCCACATAAATCTTGGTTTGTTTCCTCCAACCAAGTTTATTTCTTCTGTATCCTGAATTTGATCCTTCTTTCCCATATTGTATTTCTTTATCACTCCTGTCATTGTTGGTTCTTCTAATGATCCATGTTCCTATGCAGCTGTATTTCCATTGGAATCATTCTCACTTTCAAACCTGTTTTGAGCCCTCTCATTAGTCCCTCAACATTTGGTCCCCCAATATTTACATACAGGGAAGAAATTTTATTAAAAAGCTAATAGCAGAGATGTTTTTGAAAGAGTAGAAGTCACCATTATTTCCAGATTTGGGATATGAGAAAAACCATCAAAAACATGCAGCAACAGGCTTTATATTCAAATCACAACTATTCTATTTTAAAATGTCAGATATATGGATATTTAAAAACATATGGAATACTGTCATTCAGATAAATCATATTAGTGCTTCACTTAATTTCTCATTATTTATTCTGACATTTTATTACTTATATTGTTGAATTGCATTTTATGATTTGTTAAACAAAGGCACTTTTGTGTGATATGAAGACACATGAGCTGAACTTAAACTTTTTAAATGGAGAGGTTATTTTTTGTTTCTTTTAAAAAATAGAGTTTTTAGAATATTAAACAAAAATACATTTGAATTACAGAGAAATTCATATAATAAAAAAAAATAGAAAGAAGAAAATGGAACCCACTCCTGAACTTGGCTTCATGTCCAAACATATTTTCTCAGGAGGTGGCCCAACAGGTAAAAGCAGATGAAAGTGTGTGAGGGGCTAAGTAAGGGAGCGGTTGGCCTCTCTAACCATATCATTCAGCTCTGGCCATCATAACAAACTACCACAGACTGGAGGACTTCAACAACAGAAATTTATTTTCTTGGTTCTAAGGGTTAGAGGTCCAAAGTCAGGGTGACAGCAGATATAGTGCCTCCTGGGGCCTTGCTCTTTGACTTACAGATGGCTACTTTCTTCCTGTACCCTCTTGAGGTCTTCCTCTGTGTATGCACATCCCTGATATCTCTCTATGTGTCTAAATGTCCACTTCCTATAAGGCCACCAGACAGATTGGATCAAGAGTCACTCTAATGGGTTCGTTTGCTCTTAATCACCTCTTTAAAAGACCCATCTCTAAATATAGTCACATTCTGAGGTATAGAGGTTTCGAGCTTCAACATATGAGTTGGGGGAGCATATAATTCTGCCCATAACACTGTCCATTTTTAATCCCCAGAGATTTTCTCTATTTTGTGCCTGGGGTGATCAGAGTCTTAGGGACTGGCTACCAGAAAAAAAAAAAAAAAGATCAAACCTAAATCTGAGGAAGATACTAGAATGCTCATTGTTTATTTATGATGACAACTAAGAATGTTACTCAAACTAAAAATTCTATTATTTACATCACAGAAAATGCTCCCTGTGCTCAAGCTACATTGGGCTTAGAAAGTTGCCCTGTCTGTTGTGTGTTTTCCAAAATCACTAAGCAATTAACTCAATTCTAACATTCCCTATGTAGAAAAAGCATCAATCCCACAGGTAAGAGCTCAGTCCCACAAGACTACTGTTATACCCAGATCGCAGCATCCTCACCGACCAGAGATCACCAGGGAGACTGAGTCACGTATGCAAAGGCAAAGGGCTTTATTACGGGCTTAAGCTCGGGCTCACAGACTTCACTAGCATATGGGTCCGTGCTGAGAGCCTCGAACAAGGGCAGAGTAGGGTTTTTATGGGGTTTGAGACGGGGGAGTTACAGAAGTTGTGACATGGGAACAGTGATCCAATCATAATTATTCAACATCATTCACAGCGGGTTTGACCATACACATTATATAGAGCATTCGTTACTTTTGGCAGGATCCAATTACAACATTTAGAGCACCTTTAAATTCAACCAATCACAGAGTGAGCCTAGGGTCTTGTTCGGTGACTAACAGGTTAACTTTAACATTAGGTAACAGGGTCCTATCTATAGTTTCTATCTCCAGGCCTCTCCCTTAACAATGTGGAGGGTGGTCGCTGGCCTTTCCTGATTGGGTGTTGCAAGGGTGGTTTCTCCTGCCTTGGGCAATGTGTAACTACCTGATAGTTTCAGGGGAAGCCGAAATTCAGGCCTTCTAGTTTAGAGGGGAAACTTAAAGCCTGTCATGGAGTCAGTTTGGTTTAGACGTTTAGACTTGTGGTCTTACACTACAACCACTTCAGATGTAAATTGCAAGTCAAGTGTTTTATCTGTGCTTCTGACAAATCAGCTATAGATTGGATGTTTCTACAACCTTCTCATTGGGTTTGATTAATTTACTAGAGGAGCTCACACAACTCAGAGAAACATTTACTTATGTTTACCAGTTTATTATAAAGGATATAGATGAACAGCCAGAAGAAGAGGTGTATACGGTGAGGCTTATAAGGGTCCTGAATGCTGGAAGTTCTGTCCTTACAGCACTGGGACTTACCACCCTCCCAGGAAATGACTGTGTTCACCAACCTGCAACCTCTCCAACCCTGCCTTTTGGGTTCTTTTGAAGGTATGATTGACTAAGTCATTGCCCATTGTCAATTGAACTAAAATCTCCAGCCCCCTCACATCTCCCCAGAAGTGGGGTGGGGTTGGAGGTGGGACTGAAAGTTCTCTCTAATCCTTGATTGGTCTCCCTGGTAACAAGCCCCCATCCTTAGGGGCTTTCTGAAAGTCTCCTCATTAACATAAACTCAGATGTGGAATAATAAAAGGGTTTGTTATGAAAAGGGACTTGTTATGAATAGCAAAAGACACTTCTATCACTCTTGTCATGCAGGAAATTCCAAGGGTTTTAGGACTTCTGTGTCTGAGAGTGAGTCCAGAAGACTGTGAGATGAAGACTGATAATATACTTCTTGTTATATATCACAATATACCTTCCACTCAGAAATATGCTTAACTAATAATTATCCATTTCACTTTTGATCAATATCTTTTTCTTTACATTTGTTCATGAATATAAAAACTTCCAAATATTATGAAGTTTTATTGGTATATGAATCACCTGATCTCCTAGACTGATTTTACAAACTGACTCTGACAATAATTGATTTCTCTTTGTTTTTGTTGGTTAGTTCAGGCGTCACAGTATGGCCCAAAAGAATAGGATTTAATAAAGACCACAAGTTAGATTTTGTTATCCTTCATTTTCATACATGCAAATGAATCAATGATTACTATTTCCCATGAGGTTAAGTATTCTATTGTCATAGAACAGCAATTTTCACTTTTACAGATGCACATTTGTTGAACATTGATGTTGTTTACATCTTATTAGTGAATGTACCACTTAATTATTATAGAGTAGTTAATGGTTAAATAACATTCCATTATTCACTTATAGTTAGATGGTGACTTTATGTCAATTGTTTTTCATTATAACTACCATTGTGAAGAGCATTTGTTTGATATGAGTCTTGGGATACTTTTAATCATTGGATAACTTATAAATAAAATTGTCCCCCAAAATTTACCATATGAGGGGATGTGGCGCATTTTTAAGGTTGTTGATACATACTGTACAAACTATCTTATATAAGTGTGGTTCTAATTCATACTTCCAGTAACAGTGTTGGAAAGTTGTTTCTCCATAGGTACTGTTTAGGAGTAATTTGGTAGAATATTTTATTTGAATATTTTTATTTTGGTATATTAATAACTGGGATCTCATTATTTTAATATGCATTTATAGTAACTAATTAGGTAATCTGGCTTTATATATGTTCAATGCATATTTTTTGAATTACCTATTTATGTCTTTTGTTCCTTTTGCTATTGAATCATTTACATTTTTCTGATTTATATGAATTCTGTATTTTAATTATGCAAAACATTTGTCCTAGTTTTAAAAAGATATCAATATTTTTGTACCTGACATTTTTGATCGCCTGAGATTTTTATGTTTGTGTATTCAAAAATTAGTATTTTTTCTAAAACAAATACTCAGGTTCTTCTTTTCTTAC
Organism: Proteles cristata cristata; assembly: GCA_017311185.1. Lineage (NCBI taxonomy): Eukaryota > Metazoa > Chordata > Mammalia > Carnivora > Hyaenidae > Proteles > Proteles cristata. The sequence goes on along the minus strand of JAESUZ010004412.1, from coordinate 143,114 downwards.
CCAAAATTCATATCAATCTTTATATATGTTGTGTACTGTGTTTTCAAATGAAATTCACTTTATTTTTTCAATAAACTGCATATGCTACACAATGTCCAACATTTTTCCAAATTAAGCACCTGCAACTCAGTTACTGGATGATTCTTTCTTTCTTTCTTTTTTTTTTTTTTAATATTTTTATTTATTTCTAGGAGAGAGAGAGACAGCGTGAGCAGGGGAGGGTCAGAGAGAGAGGGAGATACAGACTCTGAAATAAGCTCCAAGCTCTGAGCTGGCAGTCAGCACAGAGCCCGACGCGGGGCTCGAACCCACTAACCGCGAGATCATGACCTAAGCGAAAGTCGGTCGCTTAACCTACTAAACCACCCAGGCGCCCCTGGATGATTATTTCTTATCAGAAGCTGGTAGTGTGGTAAAAGAACCATGAGCTATATGATGTTGCCCAAAATTACTTGTTCTCACAGAAACCTATTTCCTATAAAGTGAGGATACTAAATTCCTCACAGGGTTGATGTGAGGTTAAAACATTATATGTGTGAAAACACCTGAAAAACATTCAATAAATATTAGTGACTTTCATTTTGACTGATATGTTACTATTGAACATCAATATTGTTTACCTTTCACTGGCGAACTTATTACTTGGTTTACCTTTATGTTCAATATAATGTAGCCCACTCTCTGAAGCATTTTGACATTTTTTAATGTACTGATATACTAACATGCTAATACAATTGTTTATATGTTTATATATAACTTTACTACTTAGAATCCCTTGCTACCATTACTTCCTTTTATCCCCCTGCTAGTTATGTTTTCACTATATGATATCTCCATATAGCCGAGGAAATTGAACACTAAATCAATACAAATTACTTCAGCAATATAGGAAATATCAGATGTCAAAATAAATATTCTATTTCTTTTGTATGAGGCTGCTTCCAGTAATTTGTGATGCTAATTAATTGTAACATTAATACACAATACACAAATTGTGTACATTAATACACAATTAATACACTTAAACAAAATGAATTTATTAGTTTTTGAAGTTGGATGTCTAAAGATGCAGTTAGCTTCAGGGACTCCAGGGACTCAAAGATATACTCAGAAAAAAATTATCTTGCTCTCCTCTCACTGCTTACCATGGCCTGCCCCGCCCCCACTACCATTACTTGTTTCTCTGTTACAAGACATATGTCTCCAATGACTTTAAGCCGTTTACGAACCTTATTGATTTAGCTATCAGTAATACTATTTCACCACCTTTAGCTCAAAAATGTGTTTGGGAGGACTTCAACTGTTCTTCATCTCGGTTTGGGTCACATGATTCATCTGTCTTCAATTACTATGTTAGCAGTAACTCAGCAATATGATTGGCCCAACTGGGGATACGTGATCAATTTCATGACCAATCACTTCGCTGCCTTTTGGCTAAACTGAAATGCGATCTCAAAACCAGCAGGAAGGATACTGTAATTGGGAGATCGATCAGGACCACAAGAACAAAGAAGGAACACTTCCCCAAGTTGCGTTGTGTTTTTAGAGAGGATGTGACTGGGAAAACCTGCTTGGTAGGATCAAAACAAGGACTACCTCAACATACTGCTCATTTTATCAAACCAAACTGCTTTTGTTAGGACATAATAGAAGTTGCTACAAGGAAATTTTCTTTAATCCCCCTAAGTTTATCCAAATGGCCAGCAATGCTGACTTCATAGCACTTTTCACTCATAGAGAACTGGGCTTAATCTATAGGATTATTATTCAAAGTTTCTTATACCCAGATTTGACGGCCCTTCACAAAGGCATAAGAAACAGCAATTATCTTAATTAAAATATATTTGTAACAAAAATTTTCAGTAGTATACACCTTAATTCTTACAGTCTGAAATCAAGTTTACTTTAGCTCCTGGAGTTTTTGGTGTGATTTTTTTTCCCCCAGTGTTTGTAAGTGCCTTGCAAATTTCTGAGCAAATGATCCATTTGTATGTTATGTTAATGGCATAAGTGACTAATAATTGCATTCATAATTATCTTTACTTTAGCATGGCATTCCGAGCCTCATGAATTCAAAAACATCCAACCACGAAAATAGACCTTTAGTGGCATATGATACAATCTAATTTCCTTCCACCCAAAGGGTAATTTAGCAATATTGACCATTTAAAGGGCCAAATCAAACAAGATAATGAGGGATAATTCACTTTTCTCTTCCTGGCTTACCAACCCAGATTTGGACAATGTGGACAACAGAACAATGCCACCATAATTATTATTTGGCTTTCAGAGCTATACAAATGAATAATCTTTTTCAAAGCTGCTTCCAAAAAAAAGTTCTAACGTTGTTATATAACTACACTTTTTCCTTGCCTTGGCTATTTTGGTCTTGTTAAAATGTTGTTTTTGATCAAATAGCCCATACCCGATTAGCTGCAGTATTATGAAATAAATGAATCACAGCTGCACTGAAAAATACATAAGCAAGAACAAAGAATGATAAATGCAAAAACAATTCCATCTCTAGCTGGAAGTATCCTGACAGCAATAATTATAGAATGCAATAGAGCCAGTTTGTCCATCATACATTAATTTGACTACATTCTAAAATGCTGCCAGAAATTTAAGGAATAACTTAAAATATATTTTCGGTTATATTGATCTCCTGTATCTACTTCTGGAAAACTGAAACGCAAGGACATATCTAACATAAAGAGAGGTTATAGCCTTTGAACGTGGTGACAAGTGGTAAGAGTTTTTATGTAAACGTGTGTATGTGCTTTGTTGATCTTACATTATGCCCTCCCCTGCCCAACAGACTTTTTTTCGGACCTTGTTGCTTTCTGACATTCAGAGAAAGATTCCTGGTTATTCTAGCAGGAGCATAATCAGTTCACCACCAGATATATTAAGTATAACTAAGCACAAATTGCTATATAATAATGGAGCCCAATTATGAGATTAAAAGCAAAAAAAGAGAGAGACGAGATAAGAAAAATCTTCAATAAGGGGGCGCCTGGGTGGCTTAGTCGGTTAAGCGTCCGACTTTTGCTTAGGTCATGATCTCGCGGTTCGTGGGTTCCAGCCCCGCGTCGGGCTCTGTGCTGACTGCCAGCTCAGAGCCTGGAGCCTGTTTCAGAGTCTGTGACTCCCTCTCTCTCTGACCCTCCCCCTGCTCATGCTGTCTCTCTCTCTCTCTCTCCTAGAAATAAATAAAAATATTAAAAAAAAAAGAAAGAAAAATCTTCAATAAGAACCAGAGCAACAGTGGAGGCAACACCAACAGAACTGACGCTTTTTCTCAGGAATTTCTTTTTTTTCCTACGAAAGAGGTGAGTCAATAATGCGAATGATAAATTAATTTGTATGCTCTAAACTTGATGAGAAAAAGATACTGACTACCTTCCCTTAAAAAAAGCAATGGAGAGAAGAAATGAAAAAAGTTGGAGAATAGAAAAATAGAGGTCCCACGTGCAATGTTCCTGAGAGAGGTACAAGATCACGTACGGCAGCTACAAGGAAGTTCTCATTCAGGTAAATGCTGAATTGTAAAATGTGCACTCAGGTCAAAGCACCTAGATTCAAACCATGGCTGTGTGTTTGCCAAGCTGAGGCACCTGGAACAAGTTACTGAACATTTCTGTGCCTCAACTTGCTGATCTGTAAAATGTGAATAATTAGAATACCTGGCGTGAGGATATAACAAGGTTTAATTCTAACAACCTGACACCTAGAGAATCCTCCATAAACACTAGCAATGATTGCAGTAAAACTCTAAAACAAATTTGTGTATTCATTTCCTGTTTTCCCATTGCCCACTACTCTCTGTTGATTGAGTGAAAAATCAAAGACAGAAGGAAACATTTCTAACTTGAGAAAAGACCCCCATATGCAGAATAAGGTAGCTCATCATTTTCTAGGCAGAAATCGAGAGACATATTAGACATATTCTGGCCAGATTTTGGAACTGCATATATAAAGCAAAATCTCTAAAGTTAAAAAAGCATGAAAAGCAGAATATTTATATTATGTACATTTTAATCTTTCACATTAGGCAGTTTATGTAATTATTCTCTGATCTGCTTTTTTAACCTGCCATATCCTGGAAGTCTTTCCACGTCACTGCATGCTTAGCTATCTTATTTTTAAAAACACACATAATAAAGTTTGATATTTTTAAAAAGTATTCCGAATCATTGCCTTTGTCAGGGGAGAAAACATTGTATTATTCTAAATGAGGACCTGATAAAATTTGTTTTCTCAGACTACAATATAAAAATGCACTTCTTAACTTCTTCCTTTGTTATACATTATTTAACTGGGTGTACTTGTTAATGATCAATTTTGAAGCAATGGTTTGGAATTTGGACATAGCATTTTTAGTCATTAAAAAAGAATTAGTTTAATTGCTCCAGGATGTATGCCATTTTGTTTGCAAATTGCATTGCACTTCTCAATGTCATCCAAAAACTGGAAGGCCATATGGCTCTCACATCAATATTATAACAACTTTTTAAGGAAAAGGGCACCTCTTGTAAACACACACACACACATACAAATATATAGAAGTGTTAAGGTTTAGTACATTCTAGCAGAGAAAGTTTGTCTTTTGAGTCAGAAAGAACAAGAAAGATCAAGAGGCGCACACACCAAGAAATTCAAGTGAACTTAGAGCTAACATCTCAGCTCTCTAGTCATATCTCTTGCCCTGTGAGTTCCATGGCAGAGCAGGGTGGCCCAGTTAGATCCTCTGCAAGCAGTGGGTTTGTGTCACAACAGAGGTACCCCAAGCTTAGGAGTCCCCATTTTTTTTTTTGCTGCAAGAAAATCTGCCCAAACTTTACCCTAGAGGGATATATTATGTTTATCACACTGTTCAACCAACTTCTTCATTTGTTGCTGAAGAAAATACTGTCTTCCCAGGCTGTTCGCTATACAAACATAGGTTTAACAGATAGTCTAGAACAAAATGTTGAGAGTGCCTCTCTCAATATGTGCAGAAACACAAGAATGGTCTCTCAACAGTTACAGAGTATTATCCAGATTTTTAGTCACTAGCTCCCTGGTCACGATGGTTTTTGCACTCCCAAAACATTGCTGTGTAATAGTCCATATACTTCCTCAACCTTGTCAAGGCATTGTGATATATTGGAAGGAAAATGGGCATTGGTTTAAAAGAGATGTAAGTTTTAATCTCAATCTATTACTGTGTTTAGAGAGACAGCAGAATTAGTATTCAAAGATTGTTAACAATGAGATTTTCAACTATAGACTTTGGGATCATATTTTAAATGTTATATTTCCATATCATTTGCATATTTAATAGCAAGCAATATCATCATCTCATAAAACATATTATAAGTATAATTTTTAGATAGTAATCTATCCCTTCCTGAAATCTCTTTCATTTCTGCAGTAATTCATTCAGCAGTTTGATAATCAGTATTTTGGTCAGGAACTGAGATACAACCCAGCATGGCTTCAAATCATTGGAATGACTTATGAACAACATCAGATTAATGTTTTTGGAAATATTATGGTGACAAAATTCTATTATTGTTCCTTAAAAGAGAAACAAGTTGTATAACTGGTGAGTAAAAAAAAAATGCTTATAGCCTTTTAAAATGAGGGTCCAATTGTTATGCAACACTATATACTAGTTCTAAATAAAATGTTTGATTTCTTTACTTCAAAGTGGACTTTTAAATTTAAAAAAAAATTACTATCTTCTTTATGCCTTTGAAATGGTTTGAATTCCTTCCAAAAGAAATGACAAAATGACAAAAATCATTTAAAGATGGATTTCCAGTTATGTCTCCCAACAACCATAGTCAAAATTTTTCTAAGCTTTCAATGTAGAATGTGCTTGTACCATGTTGCACATAGTTGAAATTGCTGAAAACATGAATTTTTGAGACCTAAACCCCCCTGACCTTTTCTATATAAAGTGGTACTAGAATTCATTGGCTGAAGAGTTGCATTATTGCAAAATAGTCAACAGGATAGTATAGCAAAAACTATAGTGCACACTGATAAGTGAGACCAAAATTGCCAGGATACTCTGCAGATATATTTCAGTTTGATAGAATAAACTAGGTAAGTGCAGTGACCACAGCATTCCTCACAAAACACTATATTCATCTCAAGAAATACAGTTCTACCACAATAGAGGCTTGCTGTCCACAATATCTGTTGGCAAATATATTTACTTTGGTGAAAAACACTAGTATATAAATCAAAGAGTACATATAATTTGCAGAAGAAGAAGAATGAATATGAAACACCAGAAATTTCAACTATTTTCTAAAATGTGGCAATCTATATAATTCATTCATTCGACAAATAGTTGTCAAAGGCCAAAAATGGAACAGGAATTTGATAGACACTGGGAATTCAAATGGAAAATAATGAACAGAATTTCTGCCAGTGTTAAGCTCACAATCTGTACTTCATTGTGGAAGAACATATAAAAGGAGGGAAACATAATCTCTGTTTTATTATAATGTTGAGAATAATGGTAAAAAATGATCCCGTGCTATACTGGAAAAATAGTTTCATTGCTAGGGTGCCCTGTTATTGAGAAAAACCATCTAAGTAGAAGATGAGGGGATTCTTATTCTCAGTTTTGCCAGCCTTAATGATTTCCCTATAATATTTAAAGAAAACTTTTATAAGTTTATCTATTTTGAAAGAAGCATGCACACAAGGGGGAGAGGAAAAGAGAGACTCCTAAGATGGCTCCAAGCTGTCAGCACAGAGCCCATCACTCGGCTTGATCCCACTAACTGTGACATCATGATTTCCGTCAAAATCAAGATCCAGATGCTCAACCAACTGAGCCACTCAGGTGTTCCAAATTCACCTATACCATTTTTGAAGTAGCAATTTAGGTGGCTAAAATGAAAGTGCTGTAAAGGAAGAAATAACAATCTTCATCTTTCAAAATACCGAAAAGCCTAATTAAATTATTATAGTTTAGTGTTCGTTTTTAACCTTAGGCTTACTGATAGATATAATGATTAAATAAAATAAAATCCTTTCACTAATATTAGTTTTTTATGCTACTTTGAAAATAGGAATAAAGTAGAAAGAATTCATACAGCTTCAAGAATCCTTCTAATGTTTTGAAGACAATATGAACTGTATTTACTATTATTGTGTGGAGACATCAACATGGGGCAAAATGTAACTGTACTTGGCTTTTGGAAATCTCCAGACTGGTGTGTAATGTTGAACATGATTAATGTTCCAGAAAAATTATTTTCAAAGTAATCCTTCAGGGCCAAGGAGAAGGTTTATACAAATTAGATAAATTGTGTCATATTGTGTGTAATTTAAGAATGGTCCAATCCAGGGGCGCCTGGGTGGCTCATTCAGTTACGCATCCAACTTGCACTCAGGTCATGGTCTCAGTTTGTGAGTTCAAGCCCCTCGTTGGTCTCTCTGCTGTCAACACAGAGCCCGTTTCTGATCCTCTGTCTCCTTCTCTCTCTGCCTTTACCCTACTGGTTCTCTCTCTATCTCGCTCTCTAATTAAACAAATACACTTTATTTTTTTTAAGTTTTATTTATTTATTTTGAAAGAGAGCGAGAGAGAGAGAATGAGAACAGGGGAAGGCAGAGAGAGAATCCCAAGCAGGTTCCATGCTGTCAGATTGGAGCCCTGATGCAGGGCTCAAACTCACAGACCATGATTGGACCCTTAACTAACTGAGCCACCCAGGCGCCCCAATAAACAAACTTAAAAAAACGAATTGGTTCAATCCAAAAGCAAAATGAGGGGTACCTGGGTGGCTCAGTCCAGTAAGTGCCCAATTCTTGATTTCCACTCAATCCCAGTCAAGATCTCACAGTGTAAGAGTCCTGATGAGGTTCCACATCCATCATGGACCCTACTTAAGATTCTGTCTCTCCCTCTATCAGCCCCTCCCCCTCTCTCATTCTCTCTCTTTCTCAATAAATAAAAAAGTAAAAGTAATATGAGAGAATGACTGTCACATGTAACTCATGATGCTTAGCTCTTCTTTCTAGTTTGACTTCCCTGCAAATCTGAACAAACTCACTCTAGCGTAATCAATATGTTAGGCTGAGGAAATGTTCATAAATTAGATTCCTGTTTCCTTCATTTTCAGTGGAAGGGTCCTTGTGAAGAGAGAAGACCTCACTTATTGCAATTTCACTCTGCCTCTGCTCCATACATATTTTTTAACCCCCAGAGTACTTTAAAAAATTATACTTCTGGTTTAGATGAACCACAGAAATATTACTTAAGAATGTGAACTTTATATGTCTAAATCTCACTCCCCATGGTAACACACTATTCTCAATTCCATTACACTGCTGACTGTTGAACAATGTGGGGGTGAGCAGCACTGTCAAACTTCCCTCTGCCCCCCCGTGCTGTGTAATTTCCAAATATAGCTTTTGACTCCCTCAAAACTCAATTGCTAGTAGCTTATGGTTGATCAGAACCCTTACCAATAACAAACTGTCAATTAACACATATTTTATATGTTATATATATTATATACTGTATTCTTACAATCAGCTAGAGGAAGGGAAGTGTTATAAAGAAAAGCATAAGGAAGAGAAAATACATTTACAGTACTATTTTGTCTCTATCAAAAAATGTCAACATGCAAGTGGACCCTTGAAGCTCAAATCCATGTTGTTCAAGGCTCAATATTACTTGTTTTTCTTTAAAGGACTCAGAAATAGCCTTAACGCCTCCTTTTTCATTTGCCTCTATGTTTAGTATTATCTGAGAAGACTTTGTCTCCTTATATACCAGTACATACTAACTTCACCTCTGTAAGCCACTTAAGAAGATAACAGAGAGTATTAACCAAAACAAAATGGAAACAGAGAGCGTTGAACAAGGGAAGCTATCTTTAAATCTAAGTGATTTATCAAGGCACATGGTGCAGATTTCAGAAAGTTTGGGTTAGTTGCCAATGCTGTAGCTAATAGTGCAAGAGGGTAAATATTATTTCACCTATATCACAATTGTGTCCAAGTAGGTGAGCAATAATGTTTAAATAAGGCAGACTAAGACTCTGTATCTCAGCTTTATCATCTACTACTTGTATGAACTTGAACAAGTTGTTAAATTTCTTAATCCTTTTTATTTGAGTATAGTTGACACGGAATGTTACATTATTTCCAGGCGAACAGCATAGTGTTCAGCTTCTCTATACAGTATGCTATGCTCACCACTAGTGTAGCTACCATCTGTCACCACAGTGTTATTACAGCACCATTGACTATATTCCCTTTGTTGTGCCTTTTCATCCTGTCACTTCTAGTTATGGAGTTTTGTGATTTCTCTAAATTGGTTTTATTGTCTTAAAATTTATATTATAAAATTTCTTAATCATGAGTCTAGATTAACTATTATATTAGATAGTGCATATAAAATGTTTAGGGCAGTGCCTGTGGCTATTCAGTAAATATCTTAAAACTTAATATTATCAATAATTACAAATTTATGTTTCTTCCAATAACTAGAGTCCCATGAACATTTAGTTTTGTGTGTATGTTTACTTATTTAAATGATCAAAAAGAGGGGGAAAAGGAAGGAGCATAAACACAGTCTTTTTTAGACATGTCATAGTATAAGGGATGTCATTCTGTTCTACATTTTGTTTGCTCTCCACTCTACAGACTTCCATTAAGTGACCATTATATATTCTTATGTCTTCAACTACCAAGACAATTGTGCAGAGAACTTTATCTCCAGTGCAGACCTCTCTTATCAGGCTTACACTCTGTAAAAAACTACTCATTGCATATTTCTTTTTGGATGTCCCACTGCAACCCTAAACTCAGCAGATTTTCAAAATGTTACTCTGAAAATCTGTTTCTCCTCCTGGATTCATTAACAGCCACTGAGCTACAAACCAACTCTTCTCTTTCTTTTTGATCTTCACAGGTCATCACACCCCAAGTCCTAGCGAGCCTACCTCTTTAATCTTCATCAGTCATATCTCTCTTCTTTGTCTCCAGCACTATGCCACTTCAGCTGAGGTCCTGACCATCCTCTGTGCATAAGGCGACTATAGTCTCCTCACACATCTCTCTACCTCCATTCTTGCCTCCATCGTTATCCCAAGGGAATTTTTGAAATTTGAAAACAGATCATGAAAAGATCCCCATATCACCTTCAGGATGAAATCTGAAGTCTTTAGCATGGCATACAAGTCTCTCATTTACATTCTCTCATATTTCTAGCTCTTGCTTCATCCTATCCCATGCACTGTGCTGAGAATTACTTGAATTTATCAAATATTCTATGGTTCTGTCATACCTTTTATTTTTTTTTCATTTTCCCCAAGTGGTTTATTCTGCCTACAATGCCACCCCCCCTTACATATTTTTAAAATCTAGATAACTCCTAACTAGCTGCATAACTTGGCTTAGATGCCTTTACTTCTAGGTAGTCTTCCCTAGACCTTCTCTCTACACGTCTTTGCCTTTACAGCTGCACTTATTCTGTGCATGGTGATGGGTTTCCTTGTCTTCATCCCAACATAAGCCTGAGTTTTCTGATGGAAGGAGAAGTGGCTTGAATCTCCATATCCCATGTAATAATTCCCACCATCCCACACACCCAGAAATGACCATGTATTAAAAACAGTGGGCTACGTAGATTTGAATAAATGATATTATAACCTTCCTCAATCACATATCATGCTTTTGTGTCCTCCTTTATGTCTGTTTATATGCTCCCTATCTTCTCCCAAAACTTACCCATACCTGAAGTTCTGTATGAGGCCAAGAGAAGATAAGACAATGAGCTTCTTTCTGTAGACTATTTCCCACAAATTCACTCTTATTAACAGCTGCTAACTTGAAGCATGGGGTGTAAAAGGAAACTGGTTATTGTCTACTGTCTTAATATTGGCCTTGTCCACTAAATATGATCCTTTGTACTCTTATGATCACTTTAAGATAGTTAAATTTATAGATATTTTATGTATACCAATTAGAAAAATGTTTTTCTAATGATTGGAATTAGACTGGGTTACCTCAATTTACATGTTCAACTTTCTAAAGAATTACTTTTATTCTGACTCACATACAGTCTAAGGGGATACCAGCCAATATTAGAGACAAAATGTCCTAACCTTTGAAAATGTTCCACTTTGGGGGCGCCTGGGTGGCTTAGTCGGTTAAGCATCCGACTTTCGCTTAGGTCATGATCTCGCGGTTCGTGGGTTGGAGCCCCGCGTCGGGCTCTGTGCTGACTGCCAGCTTGGAGCCTGGAGCCTGTTTCAGTCTGTGACTCCCTCTCTCTCTGACCCTCCCCTGTTCACGCTGTCTTCCTCTCTCCTAGAAATAAATAAAACATTTGAAAAAAAATAAAAGAAAAAAGAAAATGTTCCACTTTGGTGGTGTGACTGTTGCCGTGACTGACACATGGATGCTAGGCTTTGAATGGGCACCACAACTCATGCTGAGAATCTTCAGGAAATCAAGTTAGTGGTATTTTCTGCTTAGTTTTATAAAAATCAGGGTCACCAAAAACTATAAATGCTTAGGTGATTTTTTTGGAAATGATTTCCTTTAAACCTCAAGTACAAGGTGTGCATTCATTTGTATGCTGTGCTTAATTTGAATGTGTGCTGAAGAAACCAAAATATATTCTGTAAGCAAATGAAGGCAAATATCTTTAGAGCTTAACCTCTCTACATATGCACAACTCCTGAGCAGTGAAATGAAATCATGTTGCTTGCTGGATTTGTGTAGTCTTTTTGTGAATATCTGATATTGTTGACTTTATCACTTTTGTCGACATGGAGTCTTTTGTCAGTGAGCCATCATCCCAGCAGGCTCAGTTCTGAGGGCAGGCATTAACTTTGCTAACGCTGTGAGGATCCTCAAACATTAGTATTCTAATGAGGCACTCATGTGTCTCCTTCTATATTAAGAGCATCTGTATACTAAACCTGCTGCTTCTATATCTACACCAAAGTCACAGATAGTGGATTGAAGAAAAATTGACCTGAAACCAGAAGTTAATTTTTTGTAATGCTTTTTACAGCTTGCCATTTATAACACCTAAAGTCACTGACAAAGTAGTTCAGCCAATTAGTCATCAGTGGGGGACCCCAAAACACTGTGCCCCTCTTTAAAAACAGAAGCAAATTGTGATATGATGTCTGCCTATTTTATTTGCTTGTTTGAAGAGCAAGAAAATATGGAGCCCTCCTTGATCCCAGGACTTTTGAACCAGGAGTGTTTTAATGGTAAAATGATGAAACTTTCCTGACTTTTTCCCAGCTCAGTAAAAGGTAAGCCAAGCTGTGCTGTGAATACCAAAGCCTCAGGCAGATTTCCACCAAGAGGGCAAAGTTGTTTTCCTTTCTTTGAAGGAGTACATGTGGCTCCTGCAGAACCATGAAACTAGGGGAAAACTGAAGAGGAAACAGTAAATCTGTAGGGAAAAAAAAAAGACGTGGTATAATATATACATAACAAATCACTTCAAAATTTGCTCCGAAGATCTAAAATAATTAAAAGGCTTTGGAAAAAATGGGCATAACTTTCCTGCCAAAAAGTTACTTAACATACCCTCAACTTTTTCCCTCTTGGTTTGCTGAAAATTGATATCCTTATAGATGTCATTTGTAGAAACTGAGTTAGCATTTATAAGTAGGAATATTCATTATATTCTTTATACGTGCATATATTTAAATTTGCAGTTCCCCTTATTATTATAAAACTTTTGCAAAACTTTAACAGAACAGTGTTAAACAATGTATGCATTTTAAGATCTAATATTTGTACTAAGCCTGAAATAATGAGGACATTTTGGAATAAAGTAATAATGATCTCTTGAGGTGCCAGAAGAGTTTCATATCAGCTTGGACTTACAAACACCAGTGTAGGGATTTTGAGAATTCTTGTATACAAGAAATAAAGCTGAAATCAATCAGCATACCTCCTGAGTTCTCAGTCCAAGCTTTCAGACTGCACTCAAAAAGGCTAATTTTAACTATGATTTTGGGGTTTCCCCCATCTAAAGCTTCAATTGATTAACAACATTTGTCCATAGACAAAGGTCCTTGACTCAAATACAACTCCTTCCTCCTGCAATCACCACTGTTGACGTCATGGGGAAGAGTGAACTGTGCAACCATGTATCTACTGCTTTCTGAGGTTGTTGCTTCTTTATCTTTGGGTTCCCTAGAATAAACTCTGTTACACAAATTTTAATACTGTCATCAAATTGGACAAAAGGAGAACATTTATGCTTAGACATTTCAAAAATATCCACATCAATTTTTTTTTTATTTTTAATGTTTATTTTTGAGACAGAGAACGAGTGAGAGAGAGAGAAAGAATGTGAGAAGAGCAGAAAGAGTGGAAGATACAGAATCCGAACCAGGCTCTAGCCTCTGAGGCTCTGAGCTGTCAGCACAGACTCCATCATGAGGCTCAAACCCACCAGCCGTGAGATAATGACCTAAGACAAAGTCGGACACCTAACCAACTGAGCCACCCAGGCACCCCTCCACATCAATTTATATAGCTATTCACGTATTCATCAAACATTGGTCGAGCCCCCATCATATCCATGTACAGACCCTCTAAGAACTGGAAATAAAGGCATCCTAATCCAGGCTTGAAAACTTTATGAGCTCGTATCAGGAGACAGCCACGTATACAATAAGCAGAACAATAGGACATAGAATTCTGTGTGCCTTTATGTTACTGACAAATTCCACAATTAAATAAAAATTCAGGAAACAAATACTTCTTTGATAAATTTGAAAGTCTGAAACCTAGTTTCAGATTAAGTTTTTTATAGCAATCACAATATACCAATAATATTTTTGACTGTTCAATCTAACTCAACCAAGCTCAACTTTCTAATTTAAAAAAATTATTTGAAGTGTTTATTATTTGATTTTCAAAATCTTTCTTTATTAAACAAATCATCTTAAAAGTCTTAACATTAACTTCAAAATTTAACAGTAAATCACAAGATATTTTAAGAAAGAATTCTGTTTGTTAAGGAGATATAGAGACAAGACAATAGTACGGTATATGTGTAATATAATGTAATAGACATTTTGAATAGCATACTACTTGAATATTCATGTGCAATAATGGCAATTTCTAATTAAAGGGCTATAGTTATTTTAAAGCTGTAAACCATGGTTTTTAAAATGAAATATTAAATGATTAAAATAGATTTCTCCTATTTCATGCAGCAACTGTGATTATATGTAAATTTATCTACAATTAGATAAAATGTGTGAAAAGCTATAAAGATTGCTCTACACTAGTTGATCAAATGAGTCCGGATTTTATCCAGTGCAGACCATCTGATTATGTATGCAGACACTTATCTTTCTGTTTGAATAATGCATGGGAATGATAAGATGTTTATTTTGAGATTTCAAAATGAACAGTGACTGTGCTCTGGAAACAAAGCATTTTGTTTGTTTATTTATTTATTTTAAATGTCTCTGTCTCCTGAGCCCACAGCGGGAGAGTTTAGGACCTCCAAAGAGTCCCCTGATCTCTATCTGCTATCATATTTCAACTCATTTGACTTTGAACAACCACTTCAAAGTAAATTGCTTAAGAAACAATTCTCAATTTAGGTCAATTAAAGATTTTGGGGTATGTAAGAACTTAAAACTTTTATAATTTAAAACTAAAACAAAGAAAAGTAAAACAAAAGGAAAACTGTAGCCTTACTTTTTGAAGTTGAAGGGAGTATGATAAAAAAGTGACACTCATAATATATAAAGAGAATATGCTAACAAGTACAATGTGCCATTCTTTTACTAATAGATGTGTGGAAAACGGAAATGAGCTGATATTTAAAAAATTATACAGATGTTTAAAAAAAATATGAAAAAGATTTCAACATCATTAGAAATAAAAACATCTTAAACATATATATATGCATATACATTATATATCTTTTTACATATATCTATATTCCTATACCTCTATATTATATAAATATAAACAGATATTTTATATATACAGAGTATATACTCCTATCAACTGAACAAGGCCAAAAACTATGTAAGCATATCCAACTTATAGATGAGTTTTTATACATATTAAGAAGAATGGAAATTATTATTATTTAAATGTTTTATTTATTTCTGAAAGAGAGAGAGAGAGAGACAGTGTGAGCAGGGGAGGGTCAGAGAGAGAGGGAGACACAGAATCTGAAACAGGCTCCAGGCTCTGAGCTAGCTGTCAGCACAAAGTCCGACACAGGGCTCGAACCCACAAACTGAGATCATGATCTGAGCCGAAGTCGGACACTTAACCAACTGAGCCACCCAGGCACCCCAACAACAATAGAAATCAGATGAAGAATTATTCTCATGTGCTCTGTAAACATAATTTAGAATGAGCTTAACAAAGCATCATCTTTTGACAACAAAAAAATGTTTTTTTCTAACATTTGCATGACTAGTCAAATATTTACTTTTAATGATGGAGTTCTGTGCTTTTCAAGGCACATAATAGATTTTTATACCAGGCAATTATTTTCAGGTTCCAACATTCAGATGACAGGGGAACAAAAAGTCAATTAAGTAACCTCCTTAAAGTCTTCAGAGAAAGGCAAGAATGAATTCAAGCTTGAGCTCACCTCCGCTGATTCTACCTGTGTGTGTGTGTGAGGGTGAAGGGGAATTGCGTTGGACGTTTGTTCCAAAGTTTCTGAGAATATTTTCTTTAGAATGACTTTCATGTAAAAATTTCTCTGAAATAGTTCCTATTCCACCTAAGGTATTTATCTTATCCATCTTAATGCCAAATCTGGCACATAGAAAGCAGTCAGAGATAGAAGGGTTCATTTCCTTTCTCAGGTAAGTGAAGATTTAAATAAAATTGTCATTTCTTTTAGTGATGAATATGTATAGACATTAAAAATCATTTGCATAGAGCAAAACTGTAATGTAGATGCTGCAGAATCCCTCCCTGTTGAAAAGTAAGAATAAAGCTTTTATTTCTAACATCTTAAAATAGTTCATTACAAAATAGAAAAGGAATAGGTATAGTCCAGTGTGTCATTGGGGCATCTTGTTTTCAGTTTGTGTATTTATAAGACTAATCTTAAAGCTTCAGTCTGGTGTAGAATCAAAGTTAAATAAAAAACACTTCAGATATTCCATTTTGATGAAAAAAATTTTTTTCTTCTGAAAGCTAATGCTTTGCTTAACTCTAGGAATTCAGGCTGAAAGACCGGGAGTGATATTTGTCTTAGGAAAGAGTTGCTGAGGAAATCAAAAGCGTTATGTAATTTATATACATTATAGAGGTAGAGCTGTTGGGACTGACCCTAAGTAATTTGCTTCCAAGCTGTCTTTCCTAACTTTCTTGTTTGGAATCCCAAACTTGTAGTTTCCCAGGGCTGTTCCATTCTCCCATGGGCATGGTCCCCACAGTTGTGCTTCATGGTTCAGATTTCTGCCTTCCCCAGATGCAAACTTTTTATTCCAATTTCCTTGGGCCCTGCTTCACGATTATTTAAACACACACACACACACACACACACACACACGAACTAGCACAAATCTTCCTTTATAACAATGCATTACTTATTTCAAGGGACACGTTATTTTAAATTTTCTCACTCTTAATACAAAGACATGCTTCTAACTTTTAAAATTCAGGCCCCAGGGGTGCCTGGGTGGCTCAGTCAGTTAAGCGTCCGACTTTGGCTCAGGTCATAATCTTGTGGTCTGTGAGTTTGAGCCCTGCCTTGGGTTCTGTGTTAATAGCTCAGAGCCTGGAGCCTGTTTCAGGTTCTGTGTCTCCCTCTCTCTCTCTACCCCATCCCTGATCATGCGCTCTCTCTCTCAAAAATAAATAAAGATTTAAAAAAAATTTTCAATTCAGGCCCCAGGTGAAGTCATTGGTGGAAATAAGGACATGAAAGATTTCTGATGTGTGCAATTCTATTAGTAAATAAGGTGGAGCCTGAAACCAATATGGAATGTAAAAACTCATAGTGTCATGGAATAAGTGGTCAGTTTTTACCTCCTCACTTCACTCCATCCTCAACTTCAGGCACTGTCAGTGCTCCTCAAATGCCAATGTACCTGAGATCTTGGTAGAATGAAATTCTGATTCAGTGGGTCTGGGGTATGACCTAAGGCTCTGCATTTTTAACTAGGTTTCCTGTGATAGAGATGCCTCTGGCTCATGGACCACATTTGAGTGGTAAGATGCCATGAGACATCAGAATGTTTTATGTTTGGGAATTAAACACCTGGGGCTTATTTAAATTAATGTATCAGACTATTAAGGGTATTTTACCTCCTAAGTATTAAGAAAATAATATATCTCATGAAAAATTTAAATACTTATATGTACATGTATTTTTTCTATTTACTCCCATCCTTCCCCCAGATACTTCATCACAACAAGATAAATGTCTCATTTGGAATAGAAGGTTCTTCGTGGCTTGCCCAAACAAGGAAGTCACTCCTAACTTCTTTCTAACCATGTAAAATTGTGCTCATTTGCTCAGCACCTAGTATTGTTTTCATACAGTTCAGTACTTTTGTGCACACAGAGTCCCTCTTTCTGGGCTTTGTTATCCTGACTTGCCTTCCTACTCCCTCTGGAAATGTCCTTCAAATCAGATCATACACAGCCACCTTACGCTACACATAATCCTGCGTAGCAAATATTAAACACTTAACATTAAAGAAATTCTCAAGACAAGTCTGAAAAATCAGGAGAATTTTTTGGAGAAGAAAATATTATTGCAAAAAGTATTAACCTATTATTACATTGTTTATTAATTTCAGAAAAGTTAGGATTTTGACTGTCAATTATGCTTTCTTTTGGTACACTGAAAAATATATTCTCAAAGTAATATACAGAATCGAGGTTAAGATGAACTGATTTCATAGTCATCACCTCTGATCACATCCCATCTTTATTAGCTTCCCCATAAAATTCTTATGTGATCTCAAAAGCAAATGTAAATCTGCAACTGTGCTAGAAACTACGACTACTGATAAAAGATACGCTAGATTTCAGGAGGAATTTCCAGACACAAATACAAATGAAGCCCTGAGTCACAGCAGCAGGACAAGATATACTGGGAAAATGATAGTGTGTGTCCTGAACACTGCCCCACATACATGGACACGACATCAAGCCAAAGGAGGCAGCTGTCATCCAATTCAGGAAAGTAGATTTCTTCAATAGCCACATATACATTTTTTTCTCCACTCAAGACGCAAACTCCAATAGCATTCTGGGACTACAGCAAGCCGACGTGTACATTGCCTACTACAACAGCAATTTCCTTTCTCTCCTTCTTTAGTGCAGAACTTGCATCCCTCCCATTCTAAACTGTTAAAAAATGTAAGCCACTCTATTCCTGGGCTTCCTTGCGGCCAAGGGTGGTCATGTGACCCGATTCTGACCAATGAAATAGAAAGGGACTTCCAGGGAACGTTTTTTACCTGGGAAGAGAAGAACGATTATCTCTCACCACTCCTTTCTTCTTGCCTTTGTAAACAGTTCATTTGTACGGCTGCAAGTAACCTGATGAAGGTGAGCAGAGGAGAAAGAAAAGAGCTGACCTGCTAATCAACCTTGGGGTCCTCTAAGAGCGCCCTGAGTATTGTGTTTATTGTAAATGAAACAATTGAAAGTGTATATAAAACAGCCTCAAAGAGTGAGGAAAGGTGCAATCTGTGACTTATGAATATTGGATTTACTGTTGCTTACCGACAAAATGATTCCAAGATTATGGTT
This sequence comes from Proteles cristata cristata, assembly GCA_017311185.1. Classification (NCBI taxonomy): domain Eukaryota; kingdom Metazoa; phylum Chordata; class Mammalia; order Carnivora; family Hyaenidae; genus Proteles; species Proteles cristata. The sequence continues at coordinate 124,355 of JAESUZ010004412.1, read as the reverse complement.
TATGGAAAATCATTCCCCTTTCCTGAGCTTTCAACCAATCTATCTTGAGTCGTAGAGTTTTGGAACCTCTCTGCGTTTTATTTTGGATCTCTTAGCATGGAGACACCTAAGGCTAGTATCAGGAACCCCAGGCCAAGACAGAGAGTGGGAAATCCTGAAAGGAGATTTCTGGCTACTTGAGGTAGCTTTCAGTTCTGCATGAGGGATCCTCTCACCCTGGCCTGCCAGAGGCCAATAGGGCTTGTGCCTCAGTGATCTCTCAAAGATCAAAAAGACCATTAAAGGAGCCCAAGGGGGCTGGGTAACCAGAAAATTAAGAAAGCAGTAAAATAATAATGCACAGCTAGTAAAACAACTGCTGAAGAAGACAGATGACATTTTGATTACAAAAATAATAATAAATAGAACACTTACCAATGTTCTAGTGAAGCACTAAAGAGATACCTCAGGGTAAAAATAATAATTTCCTGAATAAATAATTCAGTAGATAAAGTGAAGAAAAAAACCTGTGTTAAGAACTGAATTAGACTTAGAGATCAAGCATAAATATGTACTGTATATTTATAATATATTTTACATCCATAGAGCAGTTTTTATATTTATATTTTAGAGCAGTTTTAGGTTCACAGCAAAAATATACAACCCTGAGATAGCATAGCCTTCCCTATTATCAACATCACTCCCACCTCGAGTGGTACATTTATCAAAATTGATTAACTGACATTGATACATACAATTATTCAAAATCCATAGTTTATATTAGGACTCGCTCTTGATTGTACATTCTATGGGTTTGAACAAATATGTAATGACATGCAGCCATTTTAGTGTCATACAGAGTTCATTGCCCTAAAAGTCTTCTGTGTTCCACTTATTTATCTCTCCCCACCCATCCCTGGCAACCATTGAATCTTTTTACTGTTTCCATAAGTTTATGTTTTCTAGAATGTCATATACTTGGAACTATACAGTATGTTGACTTTTAAGATTAGCTTCTCTCACTTAGTAATATGCATTTAAAGTTCCTCCACGTCTTTTTTAATGGCTAAATAACCAATTTCCTTTCAGTTTCTTCCTACTTGTATTTCTTTTTAAAATGTTAGCTGTCTGGTTTTTGTACATAGGATTTATCAAATTTGGTGAGTTCCCCTCTATTTTTAGATTACTAAGAGTTTACCATGAATGAGTGCTGGACTTTGTCAAATGCTTTTTCTGCACCTATTGATATGATCCCGTGGATTTTCTTTTTTAGTGTGTTGGATTACATTAATTGGTTTTTGAGTATTGAATTGCTCTTACATGCCTGTGATAAATCTACTTGGTTATGGTGTATAATTCTTTTTATACATTGTTGAATTTGATTTTGTCGAGGATTTTTCTGTCTATGTTCATGAGAGATATTGGTCTAATGCTGGCCTCATAAGAAAGAGTTAGGAAGTGTTCCCTCTGTTTCTATAGTCCTAAAGAGATTGTGAAGAATTGATATAATTTCATCCCTAAATATTTGGAAGAATTTACTACTGAACTCATCTGGGCCTGGTGTTTTCTCTTTTGAAAGATTATTAATAATTGATTCAATATCTTTAATAGGTATAGGTCTATTCAGAGTCTCAATTTCTTCTTGTGTAAATTTTGGCAGAGGATGTCTTTCAAGGAACTAGTCCAATTTATCTACACTATCAAATTCATGAGCCTTGAGTTGTTCGTAGTATTTCTTTATTACCCTTTTAATGTCCATGGGACTTTAGTGGTAGTCCTTGTGTCATTTCAATACTATTTGTTTCTTATCTTCTTCTTAGATATCGTGAATAGAAGCTTATTGATTTTACTGATCTTTTCAAAGAACCAGCTTCTGATTTCATTGATTTTCTCTACAATTTCTTCTTTTCAATTTCCTTTATTTGTGTTCTTATTTTTGTTATCTCTTTCCTTCTGGTTACTTTGGATTTAATTTATTCTATTTTTTAAATAATTTCCTAAATTCAAAACTTAGGTTATTGATTTTAAATCTATCTTCTTCTCTAATATATACATTAAATATTATAAATTTCCCTCTAAGCAATGTTTTTTTCTGCATTCTACAAATTTTGTTATTATCTTTTCATAGTGTTGGCAATATTTTTAAATTTATCTTGAGGTTTCTCCTTTGACCCATGTATTATTTAGAAGTACATTGATTAATCTTCTTGTATTTTAGTATTTTCCACTTATTTTTATGTTATTGATTTCTGGTTCAATTCTATTGTGGTCTGAGAGCAAATATTGTATGGTTTCTGTTCTTTCAAATTTTTAAGTTGTATTTTATAGCCCAGAACGTGGTCTGTCTTGATGAATATTCCATCCGAGCTTCAGAAGAATGTGTAATCCACTGTTCTTGGGTAAAATAGTCTGTAAATGTTCATTATATCCAGTTGATTGATGGTGTTGTTGACTTAAACTATGTCCTTGTGCTTTTCTACCTCCTGGATCTGCCCATTTCTAATAGAGGTGTGTTGAAATCGTCAACTATGATAGTGAATTCATCTATTTCACCTTATGGTTCTATTAGCTTTTTTCTCATGCAGTTTGATGCTTTGTTGTTAGGTGAATACACATGGCATGATTTCTTGAAGAATTACCGCATTACTTATCATGACATAATTCTCTTCTTTATTCCTGAAACCTTCCCTTGCTTTGAAGTCTGCTCTCTTTGAGATTAATAGTTATCCCTGCTTTCTTTTGATTAGTGATAGCATGATATATTTTTCTCCATCCCTTTATTTTTGATCTATATGTGTCTTTATATTTAAAGTGGGTTTCTTGTTGTGCTCTGACAGTCTCTTTCAGTGGATACATTTGGACCATGAATGTTAAAAGTTATTACTGATAAAATTGGATTAATATCTGCCACATTTGTTACTGTTTTCAATTTGTTGTCCTTGTTCTTTATTCTTATTTTTGGCTTTCATTCTTTTTCTGCCTTTTGTGGTTTTAACTGAGCATTTTATAAGAATCCATTTTCACTTCTTAGCATATCAATTATACTTAATTTTATACTGCGTTAGGGATTTGTGATATACATTTATATCTTTCAACACTATACTGCATCTTGGCACAGATAGTATGAGATACCTTTTAACAAAATAATCCTAACTCATCCCTCTTGTCCTTTGTATCATTGCTGCCATTCATTTCATCTGTATATAAGCATCTATAAATACATAAGCAAACATAAATTGAAAACACTGTTGCTATTTTTTTGAAGAAATTTTTATCTGTTAGATCCATTAAGAATAAGAAAAATAAAACCTTTATTTTACCTTCACTTATTTCCTTCTCTGATTCTCTTACTTTCTTTTCTCTAAAGAACTTCTTTAAACATTTCTTGCAAGATAAGACTATTGGCAGCAAATTCCCTCAATTTTTGTTTATCTGAGATATTCTTTATTTCTCCTTCACTTTTGAAGGATAATTTTGCAAATACAAGAACTCTAGGTTCCTATTTTTATTTCTCTCAACTCATTAAATATTTCACTCCACTTACTTTTTGGCTCCATGATTTCTAAGGATTCATACATGATTCTTCTCTTTACTCCTCTGTGGTAAAATGTTTTCATCCTCTGGCTTTTTTCAGGGTTTTAAACAAATTTGATTTCTATAGTTAGAAAATGATAGACCTGTTCTATGACATGAAAGGCAGTGCCTTGGTTCTTTCTTAGGATTTCCATTCTCTGGTTACATTGTCTCTATTTTGACATACTGTCTACTTAATTTATCCATTATAGCTCTTTATGTATTAATCCTAATATGCTAATAAATCATAGTTGCTTTAAATTCCCCATCTGATCATTTTAACATCAGTGCCATGTATTAAATCCAATTATATCAGTAATAACTAAAAATATATAGGGTCTAGATGTATCTATTGACAGAAATTGTCAGAGTGGAACAAAAAACAATACCTAACTTGATGTCTATGAGAAACTTCAAATTGGGGTTTTTTGTTTGTTTGTTTTTGTTTTTGCTTCTTAGTATCCTTTGTAATTTTTTCTCAATCATCAGATGTAATATGTCTGATAAAAGGTACGGCTGTAAATGTGTTTTTAAGAAGCAGTGAGGGACAGGAAGAATTCTAGTCCTATGATTACATCACAGTCTTTTAGTGAATCTATGTCTATGGACTGTCAACTTCACAAGTGTTTCTTAGTTCCTTTCTCTTTTTCCTTAGGTGGGACAGGATGACTACAGTGGCTAGAGTAGGATATTTCCTTTCTCCCACATGGAGAGTGGCTATAGTTTCATATTTCCCACTCCCCCAGACAGTTACATTCTGATAAAACCCCAACAGGATCAGCCCTAGCTAAATAGGTTTTGTTTGTTTTTATTTGTTCCTTTTTTGGTTTTTTTTTTTTTATTTCTAGAGAGAGAGAGAGAGAGAGAGAGAGAGAGAGACAGCGTGAGCAGGGGAGGGTCAGAAAGAGAGGGAGTCACAGACTCTGAAACAGGCTCCAGGCTCTGAACTGGCAATCAGCACAGAGCCTGACGCGGGGCTCGAACCCATGAACTGCGAGATCATGACCTAAGCGAAAGTCGGACGCTTAACCGACTAAGCCACCCAGGCACCCCGGTTTTGTTTTTAAAAGGCAAACCTTGGTAAGAAGAGCAGAATGGTCTGGTTTATTTCAAAATGGTTTCTTTTCCCTAATATTTATTGTGAGGATGTGGTTGAAATCCTGGAGTTAAAAGTCACAAAAGTGTGGGGATCCTCCAATGAATGAGTGCCCCTGGAGTTTTACTTCTGGGACTTAGCCACTCAGGGCCTCCAAATATTTGATGAAAACAAGCGAAGACTATTAATTCAGAGCTTGCTATACCAAGGGAGGCAGCCACCATTGTTTGTGTTTGGCATAGACCTGAAAGCTGGTAGAGTAGGAGAACGTTACAGTGAAAAAAAGAAAGCTTCTGATATTCCCTGATTGGAGGCTGTCAGCATGGGGAAGTGGTATGCAGTCTGGAAACAGGAGCAAATATCAGGAAAACTGTCAGTTATTGATGAAGTCCTGGTCATTTAGGGCCAATTGCTGCAGGAGCTGTTGTTTGGCTTCCTGCACTGGTTGTTGCAGGTAGTGGTGCAGGTAGATAGCACATTATGATAAGTGAAAGAATCCAGACACAATTGATCATATATTTAATAATGCCATTTTCATGAAATACCCAGAAGGTAAATCCTTAGAGGCAGAATGCATATTGGTGACTTCCAGGAGCTGGGGGAAGGAGGGAGGCGAAAATGGGAAACATTGTTACATGGATATGGGAATTAAAGAACATTCTCCTCAGCACTCAAATCTAAAGAAAAATATGACCTATATTATTAGAGGGGGAAAAAGACACAAATTAAAAAAAATCTACTACTCATGTAAAGACCTTATAAAACATAATATAAACCAAAAGAAAGTAGGAACTGAGAATCAATAAAGATAAAGACTGAAATTAGTTAAATAGAAGACTAAATCTGGCTTGAGGAAAGACAAAACAAACTTTGAGATCTTATTAAAGAAAGACAGAAAAAATATATATGATTAGATATGATAAACAAGATGTGTTACATATTCAGAAGAGTATTTTTAAAAAATTAAAAGAGAACAGCTCATGAAACTTGATAACAACATATTTGAAAATATTGAGACATTGGTTAGAAATAATTGTTTCTCAGCAAGATGACCTCCCCAAACTAGACAACTTTAGTAAACCAGTTCTACAGAAAAAAATGCACTGATTTGTTTATTTAAAATTTTTTTTTAACATTTTACTTATTTCTGAGAGAGAAAGAGAGAGCATGGGCAGATGAAGGTCAGAAAGAGAGGAAGACACAGAATCTGAAGACAGGATCCAGGCTCTGAGCTAGCTGTCAGCACAGAGCCCAATGCAAGGCTCGAACCCAAGAGTCATGAGATCATGACCTGAGCCAAAGTCAGACGCTTAACCAACTGACCTACCCAAGCACCCCCTGATTTGTTTATTTAATGTATACTTATTTAACACCTAACCCTATGACAGGCATTGTTGCAGAGAAATAAAACAGACAAAAACTTAGAAATATGATTTAAAAACCCCTAGACTACTTGGGTCAACTTCACAGTCCATAGGGCAGATTGTCTAAGAGACAGTGATCTCATCCGAGGACTAGAATAGAATGCTTCCTGCCCCCCCTGCATCCTAAAGGCACAGGTACAGTAGTTCCTTCTAACTGGAATATCATATCTGGCTATTAAGAAAAACTTCCATGGGAAACTAAAAAGCAAAAACATAATTTGAAACTTTTTCATAAAATTTTATGCCACATTTTTAGTTTTTAAAATCTTCGTAAAGTATAAATAGATGTATACTTCTTCAAAATGGTAAGAACTTCTACGTAAAGCCAAAAGACAAAACTGAATTTAATTATAAAACATTAGACACATTCCATTTAATTCAGGATTCACATAAGAATCTTAACTGGAATCAATCATTATGACTCAATATTACTCAGGAAGTTCTGGTCTATTCAATGAAATTAGAAAAATAAAAAATGTATAACTGGAGAGACTAGGTGGCTTAGTCAGTTGAGCATCCGACTCATGATTTCATCTCAGATCATGATTCCAAGGTGGTGGGATCAAGCCCCAAGTAGAGCTCTGCACTGAAGGTGGAGCCTGCTTAAGATTCTCTCTCTCTCTTTCCCTCTGCTCCCTTCTGCTCCACTCACATTCTTTCTCTCTCTCTAAAAAGATGATAATAAATAAATAAATAAATAAATAAATAAATAAATAAATAAATAAAATGTGTGACTGTTATAATATTAAAAATATGCTATTTTCACAAAGGTAAAAAAAATCAAAGACCACTTAAATGTACATAGAATGAAGATTGGTTACATGTAAATATAATACAATCTCACTGTCATAAAAATAGTACTTAAGATATATTGAATTTGAGGGGCACCTGGGTGGTTCAGTCACTTAAGCATCAGAGTCTTGATTTCAGCTCAGGTCATAATCTCGCAGTTTGTGAGATAGAACCCCAAGTTGGCCTCTGCACTGAAAACAAGCAGCCTGCTTGGAATTCTTTCTCTCCCTCTCTCTCTGCCCCTACCCTACCCTCTCTTTCTCTCTCTCTCTCTCAAAATAAATAAACTTAAAAAAATCTTTAAAACATATTGAGATTGGAATTTTATAAAATATTATAACATAAAAATGTTAATTATGAATTAACTCACTGAATAAATATGTGCAGGGCACTCTTTTAGGCAATAAGGATAGGAGGGTTAAAAACATACACACAAATTCCTGCCTCCATGGAGCTTACCCTCTAGCAGAACACAGAGTGACAAGTAAGAGTAAATGTATGTTTCTATTCATATTCATGTTTATCCTTCTTAGAAAATAATATGTCTTTATATCTAAAATATAATAGTCAATTTGACTTTGAGTTTTATTATTGACTTTTTTGTGGAGAAATCTATTTGAAAGATTAGAAACTTAAATATCAAAATATAAACTGTGGTCATCTTCAAACATTATAATTGTGGATGATTTCATAGTTTGGATGCTTTTCTTGTTTTTCAAAAATTATTTCTACAATGATTGTAGAAAACACAAAAGTTAGAATTATAAAATTTATTTTAAAGTCCATTATAAGACATCACAATTTTTTATTCCTTTTCAATTCATTTATAATCCAGAATATTAATGATCAAATGTCATATAACAGACTAAACTATAACAATAAAGACCAATTATAGTATGATTTCTCCTATTATGTTGTGTTGAAAGCTACACTAAAGTTAAATTTGAAGTCTGTGCTTCTCTGCAATTAAGATAAATTATATATAATCAAAAACACTAAAGATTAAGATCGACTGCCAGTTACATCGGCATCCAAACCGTACTGTGCCCCCAAATGCCATGTTGTAATTTGCTAAGCTGAAAGAGCAAACATACATTATTGTAGAGCCAGACATATGATTATCTGGATAAAAGGATGTGTACCGTCCCCATAAGCATAATCCAAATTATTACCACAGAGCTAAAAAGCCAAATTCAACTTATTCTTCTCTTACTGACTCATGCTTATGAATAAATTTCAATAAGCATTTTGTGCAACCATAACCTTGGAAAGAGTATATGATGCATTATTACCCATATGTAAAATACAGAGTTCCATCGAAATGCAGCTGTTCCTTCCTCTTGCTGTATATTCTAATATTTTGTAATGTTACAAAATGTTACCAAGAGTGACTAACAGCATTGTTTCAGAAGAAAGATGGAAATTTATGTACCCTGCGCTATAATAAAATACATTAGTTATGTGACAAAATGAAGAAGGAAAACTGGACTTGGCACCTATAAAGACAGCAAACATTCAATAAAGTTGTTTAATGCTTACTTCTACCAACAAAGTAAAAGCAATTATCGAGACAAATCATATGAAAACAGTTATATTTCCTGATAGGAGACACTGCAGAGGCAGACCGGCTAATTGTCAAACATTTTTCATATTTAGAAGATTGTGCTTTTTATGGAACTCATAAGAGTGAACAAAAACTCTTCCTCTAAGTTGATTTCTTCTTTCTTCCCATCCCTCCATCCACATCTCTGGCACTGATATATTGTGCACAGATTATATCAGACAAGCATTTACTGAGCAGTAACAATGATAGGTTTTGGTGTATACAGATGAAAAGAATATGGTCCTAGCCTTGAAGTATTTCTTCTGTTTCCAGAACTAGGATTACAAAATGTAATAAATAACTACATATTTAAGTACTTGTATATGCACTGAGTAGAAAAAAAGAAGATAGAAATTAATAATATTCTTGGGTGTCAGAGAAAGTTTTATACAGAAGTTGTCATAAGCATGACTTTTCATAGTTCTGTCCTTTTTTTAATGTTTATTTATTTTTGAGAGACTGAGACAGAGTTTGAGTGGGGGAGGGGCAGAGAAAAAGGAAGACAATCTGAAGCAGGCCCCAGGCTCCAAGCTGTCAGCACAGAGCTCCCCACGGGGCTCAAAACCATGGACCTCAAGATCATGAACTGAACTGAAGTTGGATGCTTAACCAACTAAGCCACCCATGCACCCCATAGTTCTGCCCTTTGATGGAGCAGAGAATAATGCCCTTTTTGACAGAATAGGTACCATATATTTGATTGTGCTGTATGCCTTAGACTTTCTTTTTTCTCAATTATTTAACTTCCAGCTAGTGAACATGCAGTGCAATATTAGTTTCAGGGGTGGAATTCAGGGACTCATCACTTAAATACAACACCCAGTGCTCAACACAATAAGTGCCCTTCTAAGAACCCATCAACCATTTAACCCATCCTCCACCCATCTCCCTCCTTCAATCCTCAGTTTGCTCTCTATTCTTAAGTCTCTGACAGTTTGTTTCTTTCTCTCTCCCCCTCCATATGTTCATCTATTTTGTTTCTTAAATTCCACAAATTACACGTATTAGTGAAATCATATCATATTTGTCTTTCTCTGACTTATTTCACTTATCTTAGGCTTCCTGGGCACTACTTCATTTGGGAAGTCCTCCTCCAACTTCAAATCAATCCATGGCCTATTCAGTATTTACTGTCAAACATGCTGGCCATTGTTCTGAGCCCCAGAGTGCAGTATGCCCTTAGGCAGCTTCTATTCTAATGAGAAGGATGATAAAAGCATAAGTCAAGGAAGCTAGAATGATAGTGACTTTAATATGATATAAATGGCATTAAATCAAGGGGCTTGGAATGGTCTCTGAGAGTAGGAGTTGGCAAACCTGTACCTACCACCTGTTTTTCTACACAGAATGTGTTTGGAACTTAGTCATGACCATTCATTTACATATTATCTTTGGCCGATTTCCTGATATAATGGCAGATTTGGGTAGTTAAAACAGAGACTGCATCATCCACAAAGCTTAAAATATTTACTATACATCCTTTTACAGAAAAAGTTTGCGGACCCCATCTTAGAGGAACCCAGATATTAGATCTGAGGCCCGAGTGAAAAGAATAAGTATATTAATTGTCTATGACCACATAAAGAATTACCTCAAGACTTTGTGACTTAAAACAGCAGATGTTTACTGTCTTGTGGTTTCTGTAGGTCAGGAATTCAGATGTGGTTTAGCTGCGTCCATTGGTTGGAGTCTTTGGCAAAGGTGTCAGCTGGGACAGTGTATATCTCCAAGTTCAACTGGAGGAGAATCTGCTTTCAGGCTTCCTCACAGGCTGCTGTAGGTCTTACTGGCTATTGAAGGCATCAGGTTCTTGCCGTGTGGGCTTCTCCAAGGGTCTACTCATTATATAACAACTGGCTTTCCTCAAGTAAAGGATTGGAGGGCATGAAAGTGACAAATTAAGAGAAGTCATCATCTATATTGTAGTCACAAAGGTGATTTGTCACTAATTTACAGTGTTCTATTCACTAGATATGAGCCTATAGGTTTAATCCATGCACAAGGAAGGGATTATAGGACTCAGGTGTCAGGGTAGAGGGATACTAAAACTTGTCTACCACAAGGGGTCCTGCAAGTAGGAAGAGCATTCTAAATGAATTGCAAAGCCCCAAGTTAAAAATGAGCTTGGTTGCAATGGTAGAAATAAATTTTCCAGGAACAACAAAGCTAGTGTGACTAGATCACATGGAAGGAAAGGCAGATAGATATCAAGGAAATAAGGTCTCAGAGGTCAGGTCTAGATTATTTAGGGATTTACAAATCATGGGAAAGATGTCAGATATTTTTCCACCTATAATGAAAGGTCACCAGAAGACTTTAAGTTGGAGAGATTACATACTTAAATTTACGACTTCAAAAGATTTATTTAGCTGAGTGAATGTAAAATAAACTTTAATAGCTAAGTTCATATAGTTAATTTTACCTGTCATGGGAATTCCTAATAAAATTGATACTGAACATATTGGGTACTAGAAGATCCTCTGTATTTACTGATAAAAGTGGATTAAGAATACAGAGGTGGCTAGAAGGTAACTTGATAAATATGGTTATGACAATGCAAGTGTTTGAAAGTAACCAAATTTGGGCAGAAAAAACTAGTTTTTGAAAAGTTGCATTTTAATTATTTTTAATGGAAATATATTTTACAAAAATTTCCAGTTGGCCATTGTGGTTGATATTATCCATTACTATTAATGGAAAAAGAGACACTTGATATATAGTCTGACCAAGAAATATTCCATTTTGAGTTAACTTCCACAACTTATGTGGGCATGTCCTTCACTTCATTTTGGTATAGCTTTTTAAGGTATAATATGCATACCATATAATCATACATGTAATTTAATTTTTATTTTCCATACATTATTACCAATAATTAGTGACACCTGGTGGTAGAGCATGTGACTCTTGATCTTGGGGTCATGAGTTCAAGCCCCTCATTGGGCACACAAACAAATAATAACACACTTGTTTGGGAAATAGAATTACATAGAAGAAAGAATATAGAATATGTATCTATTTCCAAAATTCTACTAAAAGTTTCTATTAATTTTTATCAACTTTTTATCAGTTAGAAGAAATACTTTTCTTCCATGAGTTATTTTCTGGCTACTTCTAAAATACCTGAAATTCTTGAGGAATCTGGGTGGCTCAAGCGGTTAAGTGTCCCACTCTTGATTTCAGCTCAGGTCATGATCTTACAGTTGGTGAGTTGGAGCCCCAGTTTGGGCTCTCTGCTATCAGCACAGAGCCTGTCTCCCTCTTTTTCTGCCTCTTCCCCCTCTCTCTCTCAAAAATAAACATTAACGCAAAAGGGTTTTAAAAAAATAACTGCAATTTGCTATAAAAAAAAAATGCCTCTAATTCAACTGAGTTAAATAGTCTAGGCACAACTCAAAAAGCAGTAGAAATATAAATACAGTTAGCTTAACAATGTCCATTCTGATTTCACTCAAAACTAGGAACTGAGCAATATGTGATTAGTGCATGTTCACCATCTCTTGTTTTTCTGGCTCATTGCTCTTTACCTTGTTTACAACCATCTGGGGACCATTTTAGAACCTCTAGTCTATTACATGATCAATTTGTTACTGTCATATTCTTCATCCTGTCCTTAGCTTCCTTAAATTTTATTTACTTAAATTCCCTCTTGCCTCGGTATAACCACTCTCCACCCTTAATTTTCTTGCCCTTCATCCTCTGTCAAAGTTACCTGGTTGAATCCAAATTTCAGTCTTTTCTGTCTACATGAGAACAAATGAATACAGCTGCAGAAAAATACACAACCTTGATAACTTACCTCCCTTCAATTTCATAGCCTCGAACCTTATTGTTACCCAGCAGGCTTATCATTTTTAACTGGCCCATTTTTTCTCCTACTCTCTGAAATTAGTCTACCCATTCTTATCTCTCCCCAAACAGGCAAAATGTTCTCCCTGTTCATGAATCTCAGCTCATCACTTTGCATTTTTTTTTATTGACTAAATAGGTGCAAACAAAAGAGGGCATTCAGATTCTCCCATTCCCAAATCTGATGACCATGAATAGATCATTGCTATTTTTAAGATCAATTCTTCTTTCTGTGGACTGGGTCCTCTATCCTCTTTCCTACTCATGACCTTTGCTTTTTACATCATCAATTTCATCCTAACTGGACCATTTGATCAATAGCCTCCATTGATTCAGTACCCTCTCCCAGTATTTTTCCTTTTCTTTTGAGCAAAACTCATGAAAAAGAGTTGCCTGTACTCTATTTCATCTACTATTCTATTTCTATTCTCTTTCAATCGATTCTATCATTTTACTAAAAATGTTATTTTCTTTGTCATCCTTTACCTCTATATTTATTCTCATTTTTATTTTATTTAAATATAAGCTAGTTAACATATATTGTAATAGTAGCTTCAGGAGCAGAATTTAGTGATTCATCACTTACATATAACACCCAGTGCTCATCCCAACAAATGTCCTCCTTAATGCTCATCACCCATTTAGCCCTTCCCCTACCCACCTCCTCTTCAGCAACCCTCAGTTTATTTTCTATGTTTAAGAATCTCTTGGCGCACCTGTGTGGCTCAGTTGGTTGAACATCTGACTTCAACTCAGGCCATGATCTCTTGGTCCGTGGGTTCAAACCCCATATGGGGCTATGTGCTGGCAGCTCAGAGCCTGGAGCCCATTTGAGATTCTGTATCTCCCTCTCTCTCTGCCCCTCCCCTGCTCATGCTCAGTCTCTCTCTGTCTTTCAATAATAAATAAACATTAAATTTTTTTTTTTAAAAAAGAATCTCTTATGGTTTGCCTCCCTCTCTATTTTTGTCTTTTTCCCCTTTCCCTTCCCCTACATTCATCTGTTTTGTTTCTTAAATTCCACATATGAATGAAATCATATAGTATTTGTCTTTCTCTGACTGACTTAGTTCACTTAGCATAGTAGGCTCTAGTTCCATCTATGTTGTTGCAAATGGCAAGATTTCATTCTTTTTGATCATTGAATAATATTCTTTTGTGTATATATACCACATCTTCTTTATTCATTCATCAGTTGATCGATATTTGGGCTCTATACTTTCAAATCCAACTAAGAATTTTTCAGTCCTTATCTTTTCCAATTCCTCAGAAGCATTGTTTGTATCGATCAAGCCTTCCTTCATGAAGCATATATTTATTGGCCCTTGGGCATAGGTATCTATGTTCTCAGGGTTTTCCTCCTATTTCACTGGTAGCTCTCTCATTCATCTCCTTTTCTGAATATTCTGACTTCTATATGTTGCCATGACATAGAGTTCAGTGCTCAAACTTCTTCTCTGTCTCTGTTTGCCTTAGTTGAATTTATTCACTCCAGGGCCTTTAAATACCGAACCTATGTTGATGTCTTCCACATTTGTATCTCATCCTTAATCTACTTTAAATTCCAAAATTCAGCAATATCCAATTGCCATGTGGTATTTCCATTGGAATGCTTAGTAGACATCTCCAAATGCAACAGGTTCAAAACTAGCATACTCTCTTGAAACTTACCCTTGCTATGCTTCATTTCCCAATGAATGGAGCCTCATTTATCTAATTGTTAAAATACTTGGAGTCTTCCTTGACCTGCCTTCTTCCTTTTTCACATATCTATCTGCATATCCTGACAGTTCTACCTTCAAAACCATTCTGCCATTCAGCAGATTCTCAACAGCTCTTCCTCTACCACCTCTGTCCAAATGACCAGCACCACCCACAGGGACTATTGAATATTAATGGCCCTGCACACACTCTGTTATCCATATAATGTAGGTTTGAGCTAAGAGTTCAAATTTTGAATGCGCATTGCAAAGATTTAGACCCTAGATCAGCTAGTTCCCTTAGGCAAATTACTTAATGTCACTGTGCCTCAATTTCCTCACTTGTAAAATGAGAAAAATAATAGTATCTACTGCATGGAATTGTTATCAGGACTTAACAACATAATGTATGTAAGGTACTTTGAACAGAGTATGGCTAATAATAAGCAATGTAAAAATGTCAGCCATGTTATTACCCTTTAAAATAAAAGAGATTAAAAAATTAATCTCTTCTCTATATCGCTACATAAGTAATTCCTTAAAAACAAATCAAATTATGTGAACTCCTTGTTCAAAATGCTCAAATGACTTACTTCTCCTCATAGACTGAATAAAATGCAAAAGTCCTACAGGTCTATGTGAGTGGTCTGTCAGCCCACCTCTCTCAAATCTCACCCGCTGTCAATGTTTCCCTTACACATTGCCTTCACTCAGATGTTTTGCTTTTGCTCAAACATTCCAAGAACTTATTTTCCTTAGAATTTAAAATCTTTCTCTCCAAATATTTAAATGACTTTGTAGCCCACTTCCTTCAGTTCTTAACTCTAAGTCATCTTTTCTGCATTACCTTCTACTGTCACTCCATTCGCAATGTCATTCCCTTTTCCTACAAGTTTATAAGCCCCTTCCTACCATGGTTCCCATATAAGGACTTTTTATTATCTAATATATTATATGTTTTAATGGTTAACCTCATTTTTTGCCCATCTCCCCTTCCGGAATGTAAGTTTCAAGAACTCAGAGATGTTTATTTGCTTTGCTCTCTCCTGTTTTCCCTATGCTTAAAACAGTGCTTGGCACTTAAGTACTGAAGAATATTTAATTCATTATAAATAATATTAATTAATATTTAACATATACAGCAATAAAAGCCTATCTTATTAAAGTGAACAACTAAACAACAAAATATAGTTTTTACAGGTGATTCCACAAAACAAAAAATAGAAGAGTTAGAAGATATATTTAAGGAAATTATAAATCTTCTAGAGAAAAAGAAGCTAAGAAATTTGGAGAAACCATCTCGGCGTGAATATGAATAATAGAAATGTCTAAAAAAGAATGGAGAAAATAGTGGAGAAGAAATTATTAAGAAAAAAATTAAGAGAACAAAAGATATAGATTTCTAATCCTAAAAAGCCCATTGAGGGCAAAAAACATCATCAACAACCACAACAACAAAAACAAACAAAAATCGACCATAGTTGAAGGAAACAGCATATCAAAACCCACCATTGTGAAATGACAGAATACTAAAAATAAGAGTACCCTAAAAGCTTTCAGACAGAATAAGTTCAAGTTATAAGGAAATGATTAGAAATCAGAGACCTCTCCATAACAGCAATAGATATTAAGCAGTAAAGAATATTCTGAATGAAAATAATTACTGTGTTCAGTAAAGAGTAGAGTTCAGTGAGAATAGAAATACATTCCCAGGTATACAAGTTTTCAAAAAAAGGTGTCCACAGGTAAATCTATTTCTTAGAATGTTACCCAAGGTATGTGCCACTAAAATGGGAATAAACCAATGAAGGATAAGCCATGAGATCCTGTAAACAAGAGAACCAGTGTAGGAAAAAAAAAAGCATGAAATGAATACTCTGAGAAGAAAGGGGTATCTCACAACCACAGCTAGTAAATGAAAGCAAAGGAGATGGGTCTCAGGAAAAGAGCCCCACATAGCCAAATTTGGTGAGATATCTGCTGTGTTTGAAGTTACTAAGAAGAGGATTACACTATGGGAAAAAGTCCGAGAATGAATTAGTGATGAGTATACAGAAAACGAAGTGAATGAATATACCAGATAATTAACATCAGGGAAAGTAAAAACTTTGTACAAAAACATAATTGAAAGCATTAGTCATGGATACTATAACACATTCACAATAGCTTAAAATTTTTATTCTGTCAAGATATATGTTATAACTACATTAGGTTGATGGGGAGATGAGACAATGCATGTGTGATCTAGGGAGTGTGTGTGCATATACAGAAATACATGTGAGTGTGCTTCATATATATATTTGTTTATAATTTTTTAAATGTTTATTTATTTTGAGAGAGAGAATGCATGTGTTTGTGTGAGCAGGGGAGGGATGGAGAGGAGAGAGGGAGAGACAGAATCTTAAGCAGCAGGGCTGGAACTCAGGAAATCTGAGATCCTGACTTGTGTCGAAATCGAGAGTTCGGCAGGCACTGAACTGACTGAGCCACCCACATACCCATTTATGTACTTTATTACATAATAAATATCTTGCATTTCCTAAGAAGCAGCAGTAGCTGAAGATAGGATTATTCTGATAATATTAACCATGATTTTCATCTTTTCTTTTTTACATTCCAGAGTGTTGTCAAAGAATCCATATATATCGTAAGTTATACTACATAAAATTGATTTAAAATAAAATATTCAGGATGCCTGGGTGGCTCAGTTGGTTGAGCATCTGACTTCGGCTCAGGTCATGATCTCACAGTTCGTGGGTTCCAGCCCCATGTCAGGCTCTGTGCTGACAACTAGCTCAGAGCCTGGAGCCTGTTTCAGATTCTATATCTCCCTCTCTCTCCTACCCTCCCCTGCTCATACTGTCTCTCTCTCTCTCTCTCATTCTCTCTTTAAGAAATAAATAAAAAATATTATCCACCATAGAGTAACATTTTGGATTTTGAGCAAGAAACAGATGATTGACAAGAAATCTATGTGAACTATAAAGCCATGTACTATAAAATCTAGGATGACTTAATCAATGTCTTGACATAAGATAATGTGGTTTGGCGACATTGAGATATCACCTCACGCCAGTCAGAGTGGCTAAAATGAGCAAATCAGGGAACGTGAGATGCTGGTGAGGATGTGGAGAAACAGGCACCCTCCTATACTGTTGGTGGGAATGTAAACTGGTACAGCCCCTCTGGAAAACAGTGTGGAGGTTCCTCAAAAAATTAACAATAGAATTCCCCTAGGACCCAGCAATAGCATTGCTAGGAATTTACCCAAGGGATACAGGAGTGCTGATGCATAGAGGCACATAGACCCCAATGTTCGTAGCAGCACTCTCAACAATAGCCAAAACATGGAAAGAGCCTAAGTGTCCATCAACGGACGAATGGATCCAGAAGATGTGGCTTATCTATACCATGGAATACTACATGGCAATGAGAAAGAATGAAATCTGGCCATGTGTAGCAACATGGATGGACCTTGAGGATGTTATGCTTAGCGAAATAAGTCAGGCAGAGAAGGACAAATATCATATGTTTGCACGTATAGGAGGATTAGGAGGAACTTAACTGAGGACCATGGGGGAGAAGAAGGGGGGAAGTGGGGGGGTAAAGAGAGAGAGGCAAACCATGAGAGACTCTTGAATGCTGAGAAACAAACTGAGGACTGATGGATGTGGGGGGGAGGGGGGAGATGGGCAGGGAGGAGGGCACTTGTGGGGATGAGCACTGGGTGTTATATGGAAACCAACTTGACAATAAACTATTCGTTAAAAAAAAAAAAAGATAATGTAGTTTGGAGATAAATACTTCCACAGTGTCTTGAAATCTTCCAAAGCCAAAGATAGAATAAGATGACTTCATTTATAATCTCAAATTTGAGGTACAACATATGTCTTCATTTTATAAGTAGGGTTTTGCCAAAAAGTGTCAAATAAGAATATTAAATTATTATGTATTATAATGAAGTCTATAGAAATTCATTTGCTTTAGTAACAAGATCAAACAATAGCTACAGCTATTAAAAATGTAATTTAATTCAAACTATTTAATAAATTAATGAATAAATTAATGAATAGATAACACAAAAGCATCACAAGTTAAAGCACCTTCCAGTTGCAGCTAACCTTTCTCTGGGGAAATATTTTTCTAATAGAAACAAAAGTCTCTGCTCTTAAATATGGAGAACAAACAAACAGTGGGTTACTGGAGGGGTTGTGGGAGGAGGAATGGGCTAGATGGATAAGGGGTATTAAGGACTCTACTACTGAAATCACTGTTGCACTGTATGCTAACTAACTTGGATGTAAATTTAAAAAATAAAAAAAAATTCAAATTTTTAAGAAAAGTAAATTTTCATTTTGCTCTGTGATTTCCCTACAATTAAAATAAATGGAATGGAAGGGCATTCCAAAGAAATGTATAAATCTGAAAGGGGATATATTGATTTTCAACTAAAATATGAAAAATATTTTTTTTAAAGTCTCTGGCACAAAAAATGCATCCTATATATGAGAAACAGCTGTGTCTTATGACTGGTTTTACTACTTTGGGTTTATGGATGTACTACTGATGCTTTGGTGTCCTTTAGAACCAAGAACTGTCAACACAAACCTTGAAAACAAAAAATATCTTGCTACAATATGGTGAATTTAACAAACTCTTGTGATGTTTAAAATTTCACTAAGAATATATTTAAGATTAGACTAACATTTTGAATTATTTCTTTATTATGCAAGAATATCTTTAGGGCTTTTTAATTACATTTCTTTGGTAATATCATGAATTATTTTTTTCTCTTAATCCAGCCAACTGAAAAAAACCCACCAAAAATAAATTACTAATGCCTAAAGTTGATGAAAACAAAAATAATCTATAGAGAGGTTTTCATCTGTATAGAGATGTTTACCATTTTCTAGGCAAGAGAAAATTATCCTAAGGACTTCTTATGTTTCCTCTAGAATATTATTGTTATAGGACCCTGGTGACTAGCAATAGAGAAAATAACTTCCATTTTCTTTCCCATGGAGAGAAGGTCCATGAAAGTCTTTGTTACCTTTTTAGAGGTATTCATTTAGAAACTCAAAATATTTTACCAGTTACTAAATGTAAAGCATCTATTGAGTCATCAACTCTGCAATGCTTTGAATGAACTTTCAAAATTTAATTTTCCATTCTCCTTAGAACTATGGAATAGTAAAGTACACGTTAAACTCCTAAATCTCAGGAGAATAGAAGTTCTGGGTTACATATGATAATATTTGGGTTATACTAGAATGCACATACTAGAATACTATAATACTATTATATTACCTAGTTATACTAGATAATATATAAGTTCTGGGTTATACTAGAATGTGCACACTGGAATACTATAATAATACTATTATAGTATTAGAGTATAGTAATACTAGTAATAGTTATACTAAATTATATGCAAGTTATGGGCTATACTAGAATGCGCATCTGTGCCTGCCTGAGTGAGCAGAAAGAGTGCTTGATCCTTCTTCCTACCATCAGACCTGACTGGGCCTGGAATGAGATTATCCTTTGAAAGCCTAGCCCTGAAATATTGAACTGGGTACAAAATATAAGGCAGGTCAATCAGAGTCCTGCAGAGACTTAGAGGCAGCTGCTAAGCGGGCTTGGAGCAGGCTGACTAAGAGCTGGTTAACACTATGGAAGGCACAGGATTTGTGGAGAAGAGAAGTGGAGATGAGAGAAAGCGTTCTCTGGTGCTCTTCCAACAGGCTGCAAATTCAGCCTGTCCTGGGTTTATATAGAGAAACCCTACATGCATTTCCAGTAATGTTCTCAAGTTTTTTAAAACTTGGAGTACATTTTCTATTTCCCATAAGATCCTTGGCTAAAACATGATTATTATGGGTTCCTGACTATATAAAGAATGCAGCCTGATACACAAGAGAAAAATTGTGGTGCCAAGTATCCCAGCAAGGCAATGCATTAGTAGTATGACCTTAGAGAGGTCATTTAATCTCTCAGAGTCTCAATTTCTTCAATAGAATGAGGAAAACAATCCACTCTTCATAGGATTATTATTAAAAATATTTTAAATGTATGTAAAGCCATCATTTTTCTAACACAGAGTAAGAGCACACTAAATGATGTCTACTTTGTAATTATGCAGTTAGATTGTTTATCTTTCATTTGGCCCATGTAAATTTTCTCTTTTCTTTTTTTACATTTAATCAAATATAAAGTACTAAAAAGGTTCAGGTTTCCTATTAAATACAATAAGGTACATTTCCCTTATATAATTTTCATAGCCTGGAGGTTTATTAACATGAAGCATACAAGCCATGAAAACTACATTTATTTTTTGTGCGCTGATTGTTTTTTAGAAAATATGACTTAGTGAAGAATATGAGCCTGTTTACTCCGTACACTTTCTTATATTGTTCATTCCAGTGCAACAAAAGTATAGTTAATGATATCTGGCTGTCACTCAGTATCACAAAAGCTTCTTTAAAAAGATTGAACCTTCTTTTTCAGATGGTTAAACAAGTGGACTCTGTATAAATTAACCACAGTGGCTTGCCTTAAACACTTACACTGCACCAGATCCATCCATAATATATACACTAATCCAAACACTCTCTTATTTATTGAAATGTCAGAAAGAGTTTCTCATAAACACCATAGCTGAATACATTCTGCTCATTTCCTTAGTGAAGAATGTAGCCATTTCATATGAAGTTCCCATCGTTCCATGTGAATATACAAAATGCCTAGCCTTTGCAAAACAGAACTTTAACAGAAAAGAACAAATTAATTCTTTTTTTTTTTTTCACTTCTCAATGGGAAAAACAGCTGAGGGGCCTTAACTGAAACAGCGAGAGGACACACATAGTCCATCTAACTCTTTCAAGAAGAGTAACCCTTAAATGCTTTCCAGTAGGAGGGACTTTAAGAAAATAAAGTGGATAAATAAACTGTTGGTGAACAAATTCCCAAATAGTCTTTTCTAAATTGAAACCATCAATGCCTAAAGTCAACAGACCTCTTTTCTCTAAAAAATTCAGTGTCACTGAAAATATTAAACTTTCTTTATTCAGCTTACTAGTAATATTTGAGTTACTGGACCTTGTGTAAGTTCCTTGTTCTGTACCAGAACTTCAATCATTTTTGTCCTTAAAGCTTAGTGATAACTTATAATAATGATGATCTGAAGTAAAATAAATTCTATCCTCACTCAATGCTGGCTTATTCTAAAATACATAATGTTTTCATCAATAACTTTTACAACTTTGTGACCTTAGTAACCCCATGGAATACACCTATTCTCCCTCAGTGGGTTTCATTTTTCTTTTTCTTACCAAACATGCCCATCATTTTAAATTATCTGCTGTTTACCAAGAAAGGAGCAAATTAGTCTAAAAACAAGATCAGAATATCAGAAAGACCATAATTATGTACATTCGCATCTCACATAGCCTATCTGAGACTATTAAGCCACAGGAATTTCATTATGGATCCTAAGATTTTTTGTGGAGTCATTAAAAACAAATGTATATAAGCAAAATCTTTCTTTCTTATCAGATGAAATTAAACAAAATTGTTTCAGCACTAGTAATTACCCATGAGTTTTAAGAATTTTAATTTACTAACAGCTATGCTTGTTTTATGTAAAGCATGTAAAAATTCTAAAAGTCCTTATTGGGGCGCCTGGGTGGCTTAGTCGGTTAAGCGTCCGACTTTCGCTTAGGTCATGATCTCGCGGTTCGTGGGTTCGAGCCCCGCGTCGGGGTCTGTGCTGACTGCCAGCTCGGAGCCTGGAGCCTGTTTCAGTCTGTGACTCCCTCTCTCTCTGACCCTCGCCTGCTCACGCTGTCTCTCTCTCTCTCTCCTAGAAATAAATAAAAAACATTAAAAAAAAAATTAAAAGTCCTTACTGTTCTCCCAGGAGCTATGATAAATCTTAACTAAATTGTCATTGTTCAATGCTATAAAAATAATTTTAAAAGAGAGTAGAATAAATGCATATCTTTAGCTTCTCAAACCTGTAGGTTAGTGTGGTACTTACCACATTTTATCCAATGTTTTAAGTTAAAACAAAACTCTGGATCTGCTTTTGTGTTACTGTATACAACTTCAAACAGCTATCAGACACAAAAAGCAATGTAAACACTGTATAAAGAATCAACTAAGCAAAGGTTTCTCTAGACTCACTTTTGTTTTATTAATAAATAAATTGTTTTATAATCTATTTCACTGCATGTGAGTGTAAATGTTATGAGCTTTACATTCGTATGTTTATAGCTCTAAAGAAAAGAGGTTTTATCATATTCAGAATGCACAAGATCTTACAAAAGCAAGTATGTGAGCATTCAAATCTGCTCAATGTATAAAATCACTTGATTAAAAAGATACATTTTTAGTAGAATTTTACAGAGTTTATCTTATAAAACAGCCAAGAATTTTTTTTTTGAGACTTTCAAGAGAAGTTGTCCATCTTTTTTTGTAACATCAGACATTGCCTTTGTTTGGCTGAAAGGACAATTCAGTTTTTTTTTTCTAAAATTTTTTTAAATGTTTTATTTATTTCTAGGAGAGAGAGAGAGAGACAGCGTGAGCAGGCGAGGGTCAGAGAGAGAGGGAGTCACAGACTGAAACAGGCTCCAGGCTCTGAGCTGGCAGTCAGCACAGAGCCCGACGCGGGACTCGAACCCACGATCCGCGAGATCATGACCTAAGCGAAAGTCGGACACTTAACTGACTAAGCCACCCAGGCGCCCCTTATTAAGGAAATTCTTATCTTGTTTGTTTATACGTGTGTTCAAGATTTAACCATGTAACCATTGCGGCTTTTAAGCAACAAAGTTTAGTAGTGCCTTTGATTTGCCTCAGTATAATGGAACCTAACTTGGGTTTTAAGTTCTGTTTGTATAAAAGCGAAGCATGTTAGGATAGAGGACCTTATCTTAAGTTCCCAAATCCCTTAATACTCCAAGCCTAGAATGAAAACAGAACTGAGCAAGGGCAATCTGCAGGCCTTTCTTTTGGAACTTAGCTTGAAAGGGGTCTTTGCCACAAGACAGTTTTAAGAAACAGAAATAAAAATAAGCCCTGCACTATATTATTTAATTTTATGTGAACTTTTTATTGAGCAAAATGAGTAGTAAAACTAAACGTTTGTTCTGTCCCCAGAGTTACAGGTTGAGGTGACATGAATGAGGTATCTTCCAGAGGGCCTGGATTATTGTGGACGGCTCCAAAAAAGGCTATCAAGGCTGTGCAAAATGAATCCTTGCTGTACACCTAAGGCTGTGTTGTTTTGTCATCAGATACTCCATCAGATACTTCTTTTCCTCTGTGAGTAAAAAGAAGCAGTTGATGGTGGTTGCTTAACCTCACACAGAAGCAAACATTAAATGCAAGTAGCGTAAGGTGTTTTGTTTTGTTTTCTCTTTACCTCTCTAGAAGGAAACCAAGATCGTCCTTAGTTTCTCTCTCTCTCTCTCTTTCCACAAGTCCATCTAGTTTTAGTGACTTTCAGGAAAAACCTTGGTCAGAATATTCCAAAATCCAACCAAGTATTTTATTTATTTGTTTGTCTTTTGAGTTTTAGATAAAATAAGGCAAAACTATACACAGTTAAGCATGATCTCCAAGTTTTTAGATAGATGACCACATCCTGGCTCTAGATTTATTTCATGGATACTAACCTCCACTCTTGCACTTCCATTTATTTATCAGCAGGAACAGGGAGTTCACTTACAAATATGAAAAGGAGGATTTGAGCACCAATTACAGAAACCAACAATAAATTTTTCCTCTGATCAAAGGGACCAAGTGATAAACCCATGCTGAAATAAGCAGAGGTCATTTTCCCTGGGCGTTCCCAGCATTTACAATACATGGCGAATCCCAGCAGCTCTCTGCAGCTTTGTTGAATGTGACAGGCCTAATCAAACGTTACACAGGCCAGACACACATGGGCAATTAGCACTTTCCACAGGTCTCTAACCTGTGACCCTTCATTCTTTCTTAATTAACACCCAGGACTCTGATCCACTGACAGTAGTAAACAATTCATATCCAAATATGGTACCTCAAAGGGGGGAAAGAGATGAAGAGAGTTGTTAATCACACTTAAGTTTGCCAAAAACTGGAGGATATGCTGGACTCTGTGGAATAACTATAAACTCATTATGCATCAGTATGCTGCATATTAAAAATTCCATCTCCTGCCAGATAGGTTACATTAGCATATTTATAATGGAATACCGGATTAACAATGTTTGACATCTTCATTGCGTTCACTTTCAGTTCTATTATTACTGCAAACAGTTCCTTCAAAAACATTCTCTGGCTAACAGTAAAATTGTGAGCAATTTGAGGGAAAAAAATGTTAAAAGCTATTTATATTTTTATTGAGTTGCTTTTTGAAGAATGATCCTAGATTAATTATAGCATTATAAAAGATGGTATAATTTCAAACACCCTTTCCTATATTTAGTCACATGTAGAACTAAATTCACAAGACCCCTTCATAAGTTGCAAAGCAAACACAATGAAAACATTCTAATTTTTGATAAGCTAGTGATGAAATACTTTGATAATTCCACACTTTCTGGAGTAACCAGAAGAAAGACTAAAGTTTGTTCATCCAGTCCTGCTTCCCAAGGTGATCTTTTTATTTCTAAATGTCTGTAAAGGATTTCTTCATAGGTACCACATTTGGAGGATGGGGCCATGTGTGTGATTTGATAGAAAAACATCCACTTTGGCTGAAGGCAAATGTGGGCTTGAATAGTTACAAGCTATATGACAGTGGGCAGGTTGCTCACTGTTTCCTGGTCTTTCTTTCATCCACAAGAATAAAGATGATACTATCTGGCAGAGATGATTTAGGATTAAAAAAGGAACTATACGAAGTGAAAACTGACCAACCCACCCCCACCAACCAAAAGTAACTGTTAAATTCTTCTGAGAAAATATTCTCAAAGTTTCCATTTAATTCACTAAAAATAAATCAAATGATCCATTAAGCATAAATCTCTTCATAAACATTTCCTAATCTGACCATCTTGTTTGGCTAGGCACAGGATGGTAGTGAACATGTCTGGCTGATTAGACGGCTTTTCATGTAACTTTAAAACTCAGCACTTGAGCTTAGAAGGTCACGTGCTTTTAAGAGCCCCTGGAGAATTGCCACTAGTCGCCGTGCCGTAAACCACTGGTTCCAAACACTTGGCAGCGGAAGCAAAACAAACCACCCATGAATTTAACCACAACTGTATTTCTTAGAAGAGACTTGAAATTGTGTTCCAGACCAGTATTTTCTGCCTGGTAAGGCCATTTCTGTCTTACCAGTTTGCTTAAAAAATAAAAAATAAATGTTTCCAAATGGTCAGTCAAACTTACTTCAGGAGAATGCCTTATGGAGTTGTTGCTGTGTTTTCCTGTTTTGTTTTTTACACAGAATGTTCTTTTCACTTTTAGATGCATAATAAGAAAAATAATTGTTTTCATTGTACTAAAGGAAAAGAGATCATACTTACACACACATTTAAATCTGGATTAGAATTATTTTCCCTGAGCCTTCTGAATGCAAACTTGTTTTCTGACTGAGACCAACCTAAGAAATCTCAGGTCAAAAGAATTTGTATTAAAGAGTCCTAAACCGGTGCACACAGGGAACATGAAATGGTGACTGTACTCTTATGTTATTTGAAACCTTAATTTAGAGTAGGCTCCATAGGAATTAAAATTTGTGACATATTTGCAAATAAGAGTCAGAATGTTCATGTGTCGTGTATTGCCAAGAAAATAAGATCATTAAAGTAGTTTAGATAATTCTAGAATTATTACATAGGTTCTTAAGGTACAAGCCATAATAACATCAAATTTAATGAGATTCTAAGGCAAAAATATAAGACATATTTAAAGTCAGTGTTCTCAGGCAAAAGTATCTCACTTCTCTGCCATCCTTGCTTATCATAAGCCCACCAAACCTCCCTACCCCTCACTGTCTCTTGGATCCCAAATCCTAGCAGACCTTCCAAGGCCCAGGAGCCAGGCTTACCTGCCAAGGTTTACTGAGTGCTTAGTACCAATTTGGCATCTGTTTTTCAGAGATTACAAATAAAATATATACAAAACAATAATATGTGTTATACAAATGCATGACTCATGAAATAGCTGTCAAGCGAAACTCCTTTACATCCTGCAAATTCAAAATTCATTTAATTACAGCTGATGGGTAAAGCATATCTAAATTAATTCCTGCTCTAGAAATCCTTGAAAACCCTGAAACACAAAATATTTAGGCATTGTTTACAGTTACATTCAATTCCATTTTTCAAACATTTTATTGAGTTCACATTTTGTTTTTAAGAATTGAACTCCTTTAGCTACAAGAAGAAACAACTAAATGAGAAAGCTGAAACTTTAGTAAAGCCTTATTTATAAAGATTGAGAGAATATTGGGCCATTATTTCTGCCTCTGGTTTGCACTTGAAGGTCACTTTTCAGTCTATTTAGAAGGAAGGAAAATAATAGGAATATCACATTAGAGAGGAGATAAGTGAAAAAGAAATTACTATATAAAGACAAGACAGAAATAATGAGATGGGAAGCCAATGAGTGAACATGGTGTTAACAATAACAAAGGAAAGAAAATGTGGGATTTTGTGGAGTGTTGCTGCCTTTTCCCAAAAAATATAGACTAAAAAGAGAAATAAGGAAAGGTGGACATTTCACAGTACTTACCAGACTAAGCCTTCTAGCCAGTTTCAATTGGCTAATGCAAGTTGGGATGCAATGATTTTTGGCTGAAATTGAACTTCACTTATTTTAGCTGAAATTGAATTCACTTATTTTAGTTTTTTTAAAATTTAATGTTAAATTTCATTAATTTAACACTAGAAACAACTCCTCTTTTAGAACTGTTCCCTCCCTAATAACAAAAGGGGCATTTAGAGAATCCCTTACCAGTTGGCTTATTGTGCGAGTAAAATTACTATTTTTCTCTCACTATATATTGAAAAGAAGGAAGAAATAGTGAAAATAGTTAAGAAATTAATTACAACATATAATGCTCAAATTGGGTAGAGTTTCATTTTTCAGGCTCCCAGGGCCTGAGGGTCAAAAATAAAGAACTGTTTGGCAGGAAAAGGGAAAAAAAGACATTCCCCCAACTAAAATGTTTAATCTTCATAAGGTAAAAGTTATGTTGAGAAGCCTTTAAAGAAAGGTTGTTTTAATTAGTTTGTTTTTAAACAGCCCCTGGTTATTTTTGCTTTTCTAAAATGAAAACACAATTAGACAAGAATGTGAAATCACTCAATAAAATTTTAAAATATGTTTCTGTTTTAAATCCAGGGAAAGAAATTTTAAATGGATGCACCAGACATCATTATACCATTAGAAACCACAAAGATTGAGAGGAAAAGATTGGTCACTTCTTACAATTAGCGTGTTCATTCATGCAGTCCAATCAGAGCAGAATAATTGCTCAAGCTTTAAAACATTCGTATATACTTCTAGAAAGCCCCTAACTACCACAATTGCAAACTGAAATAAACTAAGTCTTTAGTTTGCTTTATTGGTTTCAAAATTCCCAAACTCATCCAAACGTTAACCCCTGGTCTTTCCTTTTCCTAGTCATTACTTGTACTAACAAAAGGTACAAGAAGCCTCTGTTCTTGGGAGTTCACCAACAACCAAATCATATCCCTTTTCTAATTTAAAAAAATTTAAAATGTTTTTATTTATTTCTGAGAGAGAGAGAGGCAGTGTGAGCAGGGGAAGGTCAGAGAGAGAGGGAGATACAAAATCTGAAGCAGGCTCCAGGCTCTGAGCTAGCTGTCAGCACAGAGCCCATGCAGGGCTCGAACCCAGGAACCTTGAGATCATGACCTGAGCCGAAGTTGGACGCTTAACCAACTGAGACACCCAGGGACCCCATCCCTTTCCTATTTTTAGAGTTACAGTCAGTTTGGGCATCAATAAGTATCTTTCTCCATTAACTTGATTTCTAAGTTATCCTCCTTCTTATTTTAAATTGTGATGTTACACATAAATTTGTAGATTTGTTAACCTGGGATCTGACTTTTGGCTATCTAATAAAGACACTGTTTATTTATGTGTGTGAATGTAGGAGAAGAGGAAGAGCTCAGGTTCCAGTAGTATCCATGACTGGTGCTGAGATATGGTAGGTTCGTTAGGAGTCAGCATGCATGACAGACTCAAGAACCTGCTGGAGAGCACATTTCCAAAGAGAGGATGCAGGAAGGCAGACAAATAAAGCCCAATCACAAGGATCTGGATATCACAGAGAACAGATGGACTTTACTGGCTATTACATGGTGACAAGGAATCTGTCCATAGCCAAGTTCCCCAGGAATTCATGGTTGAATTTTTTTGTGATAGGGATAAGCTGTAAACTAAAATAGAAATAGGCATTTCATTTTAAGAAAAGAAAAAGGAAAAAGAAGAAAAGAAAAGAAAAAATAAAATAAAAGGAAGGAAGGAAGGAAGGAAGGAAGGAAGGAAGGAAGGAAGGAAGGAAGGAAGGAAGAAAAAAGGCATTGGAAAAAGCAGGACTGTTTGATATCTATGTGATTTGCATAATATGAAAGAAGAAACATGGAAGCATTTGTAAATGTGCTTGGTTCAGGGCATCAAGAACACTGGAAAACACAAAAACAGCAGCAATAGCCTAAGAAAGAAAGCTCATTACTTACTGAAGGCAGTGGTGTTCTGCTAAAAAGATGGTGGGTCAAAGTTCTTGAAGCTATTGGGAAGGCTAGGTGCCTATGGGCATACCTGGGACAGTAGGGGGTTGCCATGTCACACCTTTACAGATACAGTATGTTTCTCCATGGAGGCCTGTGTATAGAGGAGATAATAGTAGATGTCAACTGATAGCCAATAGAACTTATTTATATGCACACCTGAAACACTCCCAGGACATACCTGAGGAAGTGGGAGACCTTTGAGTAGATTATAATTCCTAAACTTAAAAAAAAGAGGGTGCATGGGCTACAATTTACTTATGCAATTTTATTTGAAACCTGGGGCTGGCATAAGCTTAGGAAACATAATGCCATTCTATATTATATATACTTAATCCATCCTTAGGCAAACATATCAAAACATTAAGAGCTGGTGAATCTAGATGAAAGATGTGAAGACATTCATGATATTCTTCTTTTAACCTCTTGTTGATTTGAAAATTTCCAGAATAAAATATTTAAAGTACAGATGAATTTCTAGTATTTATTTCAAAATTCCAGTTTTGATATTTAGTAACTATAAAAATATATAATAAATCTATTTTGTTTTGATCCACTTTTTACTACTAATAAGTCTAATTCAATCTAGAAAAAATGTAACTACTAAGAACCTTATGATCAAAGGAATTTTTTTAAATCTAGACTTCAGTGCAGCATTTATTTAAGATGAAAAGTGGGGTGCCTGGGTGGCTCAGTTAGTCAGCTGACTTCAGCTCGGGTCATGACCTCATGGTCTGTGGGTTTGAGCCCTCCATCAGGCTGTGCTGACAGCTAGCTCAGAGCGTGGATCCTGCATGCTCTGTCTCTCAAAAATAAAAAAATGTTAAAAAAAAAAGAGATAAGGATAAGTAAGATGGAAATATGAGCCCAAAAGTAAAAAGAAAGGTAAAATTTTCAAATGTTAGAGTCTTTTCAAGCAATTATGTTTACATGGATAATAGTGGATATCTAATCACCAAGCTACTTGGCTTGCCTGTCTCTGCTCTGATCTATTAAGAACAGTCTGCAGGTAATCTTGTGTTCTTCATTTCTAAAATCCTAGAAAGACACATGCAATGTACATGAAACTTTCCTCTTCACCTTAAGAATAAAGATATATAACTTTAAGATTCTCTGATTTTTCACCCTTCAGCATCTGAAACCAAGCCTGTCATTTTAGTTATTTTATATTGCTCTTTGTGCATTATCTTCTTAGGTCATTTTTAAATAAAATGACTGTTATTACTATTAAAAATGTTAATAAGTGATAAAATCTGAAAGAGCCAAATTGACATGGTGAGCATTTTACAAAATAAGGACTTACCATGACTTGTTTTGGGATCTGAAAATTTAGACATTATCATTTGAATGAAACGTTTTCAGCTTTGTTTCTTAACAGACAAAATTGTACAGACTCACTTCCATTACAGAGTCTAGAACATAAACGAATTTTGATTACTTTACTGTGAGAGAAGGAGATTTTCTTTTCACTCAACAAGCCTGTTTTGTTCACTCCATCCAGGTTTTAGGAGGTGAAGTGTTCAGGAGAGAGCTGTCTTTGGGAAAGATACTGTCAAGCTAGCAACATGTTAAAGTTATACCATGAGAAGTGGTCAACATCAGAAGATGGTCTGTTTGTTTCATAAGTTGATGTTTCCAGAATGGGAAGGACTTAAGGCTTTCAGTGACAGATCTGAGCAGCTCCTTAAGAACAGAACCAGGGACAACTATCAGAGTCACAAGGACCTGACATCATTAAGGTAAAAGAGACAGGAACCACCTACAGAAAGGTGGGAAGGACAAAGGAAATTATGGAGAATGAGAAGAGAAAGAGAAGATAGCAAGAGAAGGGATTCCCAGATGCCCATAGGACAGAAATTTGAAGCAACGTAGGATGGAAGGAGAAGGTATGAGGAAACTATATCTGTGAAAATAAATATTTAAATATATATGCATATATATACCTATATTTCTAAATGTTTTATCATCATCTCAAGTTTACAATATATTAATAATCAATAGTCATCTTCTTGGTATTTTTTTCTTTTCAGTAATGGTGTTATCCTTCTAGATATTGCAAATGTAAATTCAAGAAGACATCAGTCTCAGTATTGTTGACTTGACATTCTTATTGTTTTTGAAAGAAGCTCCTTTTTTCTTATGGAAAATAAAACCCAATTAATTTTGATTGAAAAAAGTCACAATAATAAATTAATTTTGGCATCCATTGTAAATTCAGATAGAATAGTCGCTACCACGTTAAATATTTCCCAATTATTTGATTTTGTTTTATTCATGTCTTTTTATTTATTTTTGAGGGGGAGTGGAGGGGCACAGAGAGAATCCTAAGTAGGCCCCACACTGTCAGCACAGAGCCCGACATGGGGCTTGATCTCATGAACTGTGAGATCCTGACCTGAGCTGAAATCAAGAGTCGATCACTTACTGACTGAGACACCCAGGCACCTCCCAATTAGTATATAGTATTTATAGAATGTTATAAATTTATGAAAATCATAGAAAACTCATCTGAACACTGATAGTCCATCTGGAATTATTCACTAAATAATTTTTCAAAACTCATTGCTAAAGTATTTGTTCTTACACAACTTAGTCACTGGTTAGAATTTGGATCACTGTACTTTGTGGTCTTTGAATCAAGGCCATCAAAAATATGATTTTTTGTTTAGAAATAAAAAGGTAAAAAATGCTTCAATTTCTAAGAAGTAGAAATTGTCATGTTTCTTCACCTTACATTTTGGCCTCCTTCTAAATCCTTCTAGTTGATTCCTTCCTCTAGTTCCCATCGCGGGATTTTTTTCACAGGTATTTTGGAAATAATCATACATTTAGTGTTTTAGATATAAATGAAAATAATAACAAAAAGAAGGAGAGTGAGATCACTGCTAACATTTACTGAAGTCTTACTGTGGACTATGCAGAGTGCTAAGCACTACCTGTGTTTTACCTCATGTAATCCTCATAGTTCATGGCCATATAGCAGCTGAAGAATCATGCACAGAGAGGTTAACTTTCCCAAGGTCGCAATAAATGGTACAGGTGAAATACGCCCTAAAACATCTGAATCCATAACTTCCACTCTGAATCATTCTGCTGTTCTAGGATCAAGAAAGCAAAGCAAAATGAAATTAAACTTTCATTGGTTTTATGAAACTAATTTAAAAGATTTAAAAAAATTTTTAAGTTTATTTATTTGAGCAAGAGAGCGAGCAAACAAGTTAGGGGCAGAGAGAGAATCCCAAGCAGGCTCCACACTGTCAGGGCAGAGCCCTATGCAGGACTTGAACTCACGAACCATGAGCTCATGACCTGAGCTGAAATCAAGAGTCAGACACTTAACCAACTGAGCCACCCAGGCGCCCCAAACCTAAAACTAATTAGTTTAGTTCGGGTTAATTAGTTTTAATTAACATTACTACTTTGTCCAAAACCATTGAAAACATTCATTTTTTTTCTTTTCCACATAACGCCCAGTGCTCATCCCCACAAGTGTCCTCCTCCATGCCCACCCCCTCTCCCCCCGACATCCACCAGTCCTCAGTTTTTGTCAACATTCAAGAGTCTCTCATGGTTTGCCTCTCTCCCTTTCCCCCACCATTTCCGCCTTTCTTCTCCCCCTTGGTCCTCGGTTAAGTTCCTCCTAATCCTCCTATACGTGCACACATATGATATTTGTCCTTCTCTGCCTGACTTATTTTGCTCAGCATAACGCCCTCAAGGTCCATCCATGTTGCTACACATGGCCAGATTTCATTGTTTCTCATTGCCATGTAGTATTCCATGGTATAGCTAAACCACATCTTCTTGATCCATTCATCTGTGGATGGACACTTAGGCTCTTTCCAGGTTTTAGCTATTGTGGAGAGTGCTGCTATGAACATTGGGGTACATGTACTCCTATGGATCAGCATTTCTGTATCCCTTGGGGAAATTCCTACCAGTGCTATTGCTGGGTCATAGGGGAATTCTATTGTTAGTTTCCTTAGGAACCTCCACACTGTTTTCCAGAGGGGCTGTACCAGTTTACATTCCCACCAACAGTGTAGGAGGGTGCCCGTTTCTCCACATCCTCGCCAGCATCTAGAGTTCTCTGACTGGTTCATTTTAGCCACTCTGACTGGCGTGAGGTGGTATCTCAGTGTGGTTTTGATTTGTATTTCCCTGATGAGGAGCGATGCTGAGCATCGTTTCATGTGTCTGTTGGCCATCTGGATGTCCTCTTTGGAGAAGTGTCTGTCCATATCTTCTGCCCATTTCTTCACTGGGTTGTTTGTTTTTCGGGCGTGTAGTTTGGTGAGTTCCTTGTAGATTCTGGATATCAACCTTTATCTGATATGTCATTTGCAACTATCTTTTCCCATTCCGTTGGTTGCCTATTAATTTTCTGGGTTGGTTCCTTTGCTGTGCAGAAGCTTTTAATCTTGATGAGGTCCCAACACTTTATTTTTGCTCTTGATTCCCTTGCTTTTGGGGATGTGTCAAGTAAGAAGTTGCTGCGGTGGAGGTCAAGGAGGCTGTTTCCTGCTTTCTTCTCTAGGGTGTTGATAGTTTCCTGTCTCACGTTCAGGTCCTTTATCCATTTTGAATTTATTTTTGTATGGTGTGAGAAAATGATCTAGTTTCATTCTTCTGCATGTTGCTGTCCAGTTCTCCCAACACCATCTGTTAAAAAGGCTGTCTTTTTCCATCGGATATTCTTTCCTGCTTTGTCAAAGATTAGTTGGCTGTATACTTTTGGGTCCACTTCTGAGTTTTCAATTCTGTTCCATTGGTCTATTTGTCTGTTTTTGTGCCAATACCATACTGTCTTGATGATGACAGCTTTGTAGTAGAGGCTAAAGTCCGGGATGGTGATCCCTCCCGTTTTGGTTTTATTTTTCAGGATTACTTTGGCTATTCGGGGTCTTTTGTGGTTCCATACAAATTTTGGGATAGTTTGTTCTAGTTTTGAGAAGTATGCTGGTGCAATTTTGATTGGAATTGCATTGAATGTGTAGAGTGCCTTAGGTAGTAATGACATCTTAACTATATTCTTCCTATCCATGAGCATGGAATGTTTTTCCATTTCTTTGTGTCTTCTTCATTTTCCTTCATAAGTTTTCTATAGTTCTCATCACACAGATCTCTTGTATCCTTGGTTAGGTTTATTCCGAGGTATTTTATGGTTTTTTGTGCAATTGTGAATGGGATCAGTTTCTTGATTTCTCTTTCTTTTTTTTTTTTTTAAATGTTTTATTTATTTCTAGGAGAGAGAGAGAGAGACAGCGTGAGCAGGGGAGGGTCAGAGTGAGAGGGAGTCACAGACTGAAACAGGCTCCAGGCTCTGAGCTGGCAGTCAGCACAGAGCCAGACGCGGGGCTCGAACCCACGAACCGCGAGATCATGACCTAAGCGAAAGTCGGACGCTTAACCGACTAAGCCACCCAGGCGCCCCTCTTGATTTCTCTTTCTGTTGCTTCATTGTTGGTGTATAAAAATGCAACCGATTTCTGTACATTGATTTTGTACCCTGCAACTTGGCTGAATTCTTGGATCAGTTCTAGTAGGCTTCTGGTGGAGTCTGTCGGGTTTTCTATGTAGAGTATCATGTCATCTGCGAAGAGTGAAAGTTTGACTTCCTCTTTGCCAATTCTGATACCTTTGATTTCCTTTTGGTGTCTGATGGCTGATGCTAGGACTTCCAGCACTATGTTAAACAGCAGTGGTGAGAGTGGGCATCCCTGTCGTGTTCCTGATCTCAGGGGGAAAGCTCTGAGTTTTCCCCGTTGAGGATGATGTTAGCTGAAGGCTTCTCATAGATGGCTTTGATGATGTTTAGGTAGGTTCCTTCTATCCCAACTTTCTCGAGAGTCTTTATTAAGAAGGGATGCTGTATTTTGTCAAATGCTTTTCTGCATCTATTGACAGGATCATATGGTTTTTATCTTTTCTTTTATTGATATGATGTATCACATTGATTGATTTGCGAATGTTGAACCAGCCCTGTAACCCAGAAATGAATCCCACTTGATCTTGGTGGATGATTCTTTTTATATGCTGCTGGATTCGATTTGCAAGGATCTTGTTGAGAATTTTTGCATCCGTATTCATCAAGGATATTGGCCTGTAGTTCTCTCTTTTTGCTGGATCTCTGTCTGGCTTGGGAATCAGAGTGATGCTGGCTTCATAAAATGAGTCCGGGAGTTTTCCTTCGCTTTCTATTTTTTGGAATAGCTTGAGAAGAATTGGGATTAATTCTGTTTTAAATGTCTGGTAGAATTCCCCAGGGAAGCCATCAGGTCCAGGGCTCTTATTTGTTGGGAGACCATTGAAAACCTTCAAATATAACTCATGATCAATATGAAGAGACACTTTTCACTTTTATACTTGTCACTACAAACTGTACTCATTTTGAATATGTTACAATGAGCTAGAGAACATTGCACTGAAAGCTACTTTAGCCAACCTCTATTTGACTGAATTGCCAGAATAACTGAGATTCTCCATTTCCCAGCAATCTTACTGTTGCCCATAAGACATTAACTCCTTATAACTAATGATGAACTTTGCAATATACCTGTGCCCATTAGCTACCACCAGCTGAGTTGTATGTTCACCAAGGATTGTTCTCAATTTTGTTTGTGTATGTTTTATTATAACAATTTATTTTAATCAAACATCATGTTAAGTAGTAACTAAATGAATATGGAGTTTCTATGAAAATTAAGTTGATAGTTTTTGAAAAAATAAACCAGAGTTTCAAAAAAAAGAAAGGAAAATGCCATTGAATTGAATTAAATGAGTAATACATCTACAAAATGATGGAAAAAATGATAAAACTGTGAAAGGATTCTGAATAAAATTGCTGAACAACTTATGCAGCCATAAAAGAGGATGAGATCATTCCATTTGAGATAACACGGATGGACCTAAAGGGTATTATGCAACCTGAAAGAAGTCAGATTGAGAATATGATACAAATACCATATGATTCCCCTTATAAATGGAATCTAAAAAACTGCATAAACAAAAACCAGAATCAGACCTGTAAATACAGAGAACAAACTGATGGTTGCTAGGGAGGAAGGGTTGAGGGGTTGGGCAAAATGGAAGAAAGGAAGACGGAGATATGGGTCTCTAATTACAGAATGAGTAAGTCACAGGAATAAAATCAGAGCATAAGGAATACAGTGAATGATATTATAATAGTGATGTAATGGGACAAATGAGAGCTGTATTTGTGAACACTGCATAATGTATTTACATGCCAAATCACTATATTGTACACCTGAAACTAACAAAACATTGTGGATCAACTAAACTCAAATTAAAAAAGTAAAAATGCTACACAACTTTCTTGCTCAAATTTGAAGGATTTTTTTAGAAAGAAGGACAACCCAATCTGTTCCACCTGCTCCTGCATAATCTAATTAGTGTGTGGATTTATATACTAATAAGTTTTAAGTGGATGTCTATCATTTTAAAAAATAATTCCCATTTTTATACCTTTTTAAATTTCCTACAGATTACTGAACCCTGATTGTTTCAGCCTCTACTGTAGCGTTGAGTTAAAGTTTATTTGGAACAATAGTGTTTTGAAATTTTTAGAACAAAAATTTAAAAAGAAGAGTTACTGAAGTACTGTTTATTTTGGACAGAAGTAAAAGAAGTAAAAGTTAATGGACACAGGTAACCACTATCAATTGAAAAAAAATCTTCTGGGATCTTGACTTACCCACCTAACATAAAATACAGGGGAAAACTGAACTTAACCAGTAACGTGATAAGATGCACACGTTCTCTCTCATCATATATTGATATGAATAAAAGGAATCTTCTTAATCTGTTTCAAATTTTTCCAATATGTTGTCACTAGTCTTGGAGGTAGAATCTAGACTTGCGGTGTACACATGCTCCAGACGGTCATTACTGAGGCTGACTAAACACAGAGACCTATGTATTCATGGAAATTATGAGCTAAGGGGTATTTCCAGAACTGGTGGAAACTTTCTTCTGGAACTTTATTTTTCTACTGGCCGTTGTTTGTTAACAGGTTTTTATGTCTATAAAAACAAAGGCTAAAAATATTTTTGTAATCATAACTCTGCTAACCATTGACAGCTTTTCATCCAACAGTTAATTTCACTCCCTAAACATGTTTGTTGCCACACCTGACTTTCCTTGACTCTCAGGCGGTTTTATAAATTACACCACACTGCCTGCTGTTCTACACTTCTTTTCTAACCTCCTTATTTTACTTGTTCCTCCACTTGCTTACAAGTGTTTTTATGGGTGCATTCTCCTTCTTTACACTATCTTGAGCTCTCTATTACAGCTTCCTCTAATTACAATGCATCATGCTTTGCCTCAAAGAAAGGCTATTAACAGTCGATAAAGAAAGGAGTGTTTGTAGCTAATGTTACAAAGGCAATCCATATTGCAAAAATAAATGAATCAAATCAACACGTTATGCACCTTAAATTTATGCAATGTTATATGTCAAATATATTTCAATAAAAATAAGAAAGAGATTAGAATGAAGAACTAGGAGAAATAAAATGTCAGTAGACATTTTGGAGATGATGAGTATCTCAGTTTGCCTAAAGTGCTAGGCTGGATAAGGATATGAATAGGATGTGGAAGGCTAAGGCTGAAAAGGGAAAGTTGGAGCCAAGTTATAGTAAAACAAATTTTACTCAAATGAGAAGTTCACCTAATTGCATATACTTTAAAAATATGAGAAATCAGGGGTGCCTGGGTGGCTTAGTCGGTTAAGCGTCCGACTTTCGCTTAGGTCATGACCTCCTGGTTTGTGGAATCGAGCGCCGAATCGAACTCTGTGCTGACTGCCAGCTCAGAGCCTGGAGCCTGTTTCAGTCTGTGACTCCCTC
Organism: Proteles cristata cristata; assembly: GCA_017311185.1. Taxonomy (NCBI): domain Eukaryota; kingdom Metazoa; phylum Chordata; class Mammalia; order Carnivora; family Hyaenidae; genus Proteles; species Proteles cristata. The sequence continues at coordinate 86,713 of JAESUZ010004412.1, read as the reverse complement.
TTTCTCTGACCCTCCCCTGCTCACGCTTTCTCTCTCTCTCTCTCTCCTAGAAATAAATAAAACATTTAAAAAAATATGAGAAATCATAATTGCATAAAAAATTATGCTTCTTGATAAATACAAATAGAGCAAGTCTTTTCATCATAGCCAAGCCCTAAAAATTAATGATGAAAGTGAAGATAAAAACCTATCTGGTGTTAGGCAAATTTAATTTAGGTCAAATTCCAAGATAAACAAAATGAGTTTATTTAACTGGCAACCTGCAATAGTCTCTTCTCAATATTTCTTGTGCTTCTCACATGTTAAAGGAGTCCCTGGGTTTATACCTGGATCTCTTCCGCGTTTCTTTGTTTCCATCTTTGCAAGATGTGGGATTTAGGCATTTTCTTCCATGACATCGGGTAGAAAACTCTACAGAAAATGAGTGACTGTATCTAAAAAAAAAAGTTTCATAGAATTAGTAATATTTTCCAGTGTCATTTAAATTCAACCTGAAATAGATCAATTCTTGATTTCCACAAAATCTTATAACTTGTAGACATATGCTCTCAAAGGGGAAAGTTCTGAGTATCTGCTGAACTTCTAAAGACCATGACTTTTTAGGGATAGAGCTTGAAAGCAATTAATAAAAGCAATCTACATACAGGTCATAGAGCTTAGACTATGACTAATGGCCTGTAAATTCTTTCTTGGTATTCACATACCAGACAATTATTTAAAAACTTTAATTGGCTATTGTTTTTATTGTGGAAAGGAGAAAAGGTTTGATTTGAATTCTTAATTTCAGTGTTTAAGACTCTCCTTGTTTCATTCTGTTTCATCATTCTAGAGCACCCACCAATCACAGCATTCCAGAAAAGACTGAGGAGATGGGAAAACAGTGTTGAAATCTGCTCATCACACAGAGGATTCTGGCCTTAAGTTTGGCATAATCACCAATTTCTTTGTAGACCTCAGGTAAAATGTCATTTCTTCACATTAAATTTCCCTAACTGCCTATCTAAACAATACAACCCATGCCAACTCTGGTCACATGTCAACTCCCTATCCTGCCTGGGTTTTCTTTACAGCATTCTATCCATATAAAATAATAGTTTATGTCTACTCATTTAATGGATAATAATATAATAATTATTATATGATAATAATAATAGCTAATTTATTGAGCTCCCAATATGAACCAGGGGCTGTTTTCACAGTTTTGCATGTGAAAATCTTTATGCGCCCTTATGAAATAGAAACTAATGTTTTCCCTTTCTAAAAGATAAAAACAAACCCTGACGTTTCAATAACTTGTCCAAGTTATATAGGCTGAGCTGAAATCCTTCCAGAAAGTCTGGCTCTAGAGCTGCCTCCCCACTGGAGAGTTACCCAACCTCCATAAACACAGGAGTTTTTTTGTTTATTTTTTTCCACTGACATGTTTCCTGTGTACTTAGCCCAAAGAGGTTACTCAATCAATATTATGTTTGTAGAATGAGTGAGTGAGTGACTGAATGAATTAGAGAGTGAAAAGTGTAAGTAGAGAGGAATTAGGAAATAAGTTAATTCCTTACAGCATGTCACACCTACATCAGCAGCATTCCATAAAATTCAAATTAGCAAAGACAGCCAGATGTGGGTAATTAGTTAAATGTAACAGGAGAACTGACTTTGTTCTGAACTTTTAAAATTATTTTACTCACCTTGATCTGGAAGAATTTTCACGTTGAACACTTTCTCCCTTTAGCAGTTAATATTAATATCTCTAATCTTTTTTGAAGCTTTTTGATACAATGAGCATTCCAAGGTCATAAATGTTTGAATTTTTCAGTATCACCTTTATTTGTAACCATAGAGAAGGAAAGCCCACATCAAAATCTTGTTTCTCATATAAAGTAATATTATTCCTGTGTCAGGAAGATCTGAGTAAATGATTAAAATGCTGGAAGAGGTGCTGTCGGTGAAAACTACTAAACCATAGCATGCTGTGTTAAGAGACATTATTCTTAGGAGGAGGTACAATTTCCATTTAAAATTATTGGTGATGGGTTACATGCATAATTTGAAGGGCAAGCTAAAGGACGAAGCAAGAAACTCTTGGAATAAAATGAACTTGCATAAATTTTAGTTATACATCTGCTTTCAAGGGGAATGAGCAGTTAAATGAAAAGTTTTGCTCTGACTTTTGTAGGTAGACAAGAGTTTTTTGACTGTATAAGACATATTTTAAACCTCAATCCTTAAAGTAATGTTTTTTTTCAAATGTTTCAAATGACGCTGTCATATTTAGGGACAGTATCATCTCTGGAAGACTGGGCTCATGCCAATTTCAGCCTTTGAAACATTACTTTTACTAGAAAACTATTGAGAACAAAAATTAGTTAGCTTATGGAAAGCAGAGCTACTCATATTGAAGTCAGAAGGAGAGCCAAACACCCCATCTGCTCACTCCTTCTCTTTCATGTGGCCTCTGGAGAACTGCAAGACACCATAAACAAGGCATTGCCGCACTAGCAGGATAGACTGGCAGCCGTTTTCCAACATGGAAACGTTTACGAAGCCTAAAATCACACAAATATTTTTTAATGTTTATCTATCCTTGTGTGAAATATAAGACAAAATTATTTTTTTTAACTTTTTAATGTTTATTTTATTCATTTTTGAGAGAAAAAGAGTAGTGCCAGTGAGGGAGGGGCAGAAGGAAAAGGGGACAGAGGATCCGAACCAGGCTCAGACCGACAGCAGAGAGAGCCTGATGTGGGGTTCGAACTCAGGAACGTCAAGATCACGACCTGAGCCAAAGTCAGCTGCTTAACCAACTGAGCCACCCAGACTCCCAGGGAAAATTATTGTTCTTATCCGAAAGCTTTATAAAAACCCCACCAAACTTGTCTATATTGTAAAAAGAGCATGTCCTTTAGAGTCAGAACAATCTATGATCAGCATCTCCCTTTAGCACAGGACTTGACATTCCATATTCAATAAATTCAACTCTTATAATTGGCTTCCGAAATCACCTCATCTGCCTGCCACAGATCTATCCTCTGTCACTTCTTGCTCACATCTTTTCCTTATGAGTCACACACACATTCCTGTCTTCACCTTCTTCAAGTTGCATCTTCACCTTGATTCCATTTACATGAGTTTCTCCCTTGCAACTGTCACCCAAAAGTGCACCTATCCACTTCAATTCAAAGTATACTAAATAGGAAGAGTCAGGTGCTTGAATTTCTTATCCTCTACCGATGTGGTACATTTGATTATTTTCCTTTGTGTGTGTGTAAATGTATAGGCTTTCTTAAACCCTTTGATACAAACGTTATGCTCCTCAGCTCCTCAGCTCCACAGCACTGCCGCAATTAATATCAGGCCTGTCCTCTCTAATTTTCACAACACATGATTTCATCATGTTTCTTACTTGTGTAATATTTGATCATTATCCTTCTCCCCAGCTAAATATTTTTGTCTATGGGGAAAAGATCTTGTGGCAATGTGGTGCTCTCTGGAGTTGGGCAAAATGATGGCGCATGACTATCTCACTTACCATTTTATTATGTATAAAGTAGTTAGTATACTACTTTATACAAAGTAGTATACATTTTTTGAATAAGGAAGTGAATGAATGAATGAATGAATATCTTTCTTCTCTAAAAAGTATTAAATAATTCAAACTCCTCCTCTCTGAAATCTGCAAATAAATATCCTCCTTGAGTGAAGTCCTCTAATAATTCCTAGTTGTCAGAGTACATTAAAGCTCATTAAAAACCTTACATGGCTTTTGAAAGATAGGGATAAAATTAACAATAATAGTAACATATTTATATCTTATTTTATATTATCCAAAGAAATCCTTTATACATGATGTTTTTGAATTCTCAAAATAATCCTGTGAAGTAGATATATAATTATTTTTAGATGAAAAAATTGAGGCTTGGAGAGTATAACATATTTACCTTGGATTTCAATCTGGCCAATAAGTGACTAAGTAATTCTAGAATACAGATTTCTCTATTCTAATTCTGTATCTTTTCATTACATTAACCTAAGGTTTTTGGCTTAAAAGAAAATAATGTTAATAAATAGAACAAGATATAATAGAATACAATTACCAAGATCTCATAAAACAAATAGAAGATAGAAAACTCAATGAAAAATGTACTTATTTATTAATTCAAAATGTTTTTATTGAGCTTCAACATGTACTGGTCTCTCATTAGCATGATGGGAATACAGAATGAAAAAGACAAAAAAGGATGCTGTCCTCATGAATCGTACATTCTAATGAAAAAATAGCAAAATATGTCAATCAGAAGATTACAAAGGGACAATACGCTCTTAGCCTTGTGTTCATGTATATGAATAGATATGAAGAGTATGAATACATAAATAGCAAAGAACAGGTGCTGAGAAAAAAAATAACAGCATAAAATGAACAGTGAAAGAAATAAGCTTTAAAAAGAGAGGGAGGGAGAGAAAGAGCTTCCCCAGCACAACCCTAGATCTACTGAGAATTGCAGTTACAGCAAATGGGACCACAAAATGTGTATACTCTTAGCAAGTTTCCCCCATGACCATGTCAATCACCACAGGTGGTAAAAAAAATTCTATATGGGATCAAATAGCAATGAAATTAAATAGTACTCGAGTTTCAAGATTAGAAGATTAAGAATTAGAAGAGTTGAATTCTTCAAGATAGATCTTGAGTACTCAGTGTATGTTTTATTTCAGGTAAGTAACGTAACCACTTTATGGACTCAATTTCCTCAGTTTTTCCAGAAATAGTTTGCAATGTCTTTATTTTATTTATTTATTTATAAGTAAGTATTTATTTATTTATTTATTAAACAAAGAGAGAGAAAGCACAAGTGGAGGGGAAGGGCAGACAGAAAGAGAGAGAGACAGAATCTTAAACCAGCTCCAGGCTCAGCTTGGAGCTCAACATGGGACTTGATCCTAAAACCCTGGGATCACAACCTGAGCTGAAATCGAGAGTTGGATGCTCGATCAACTGAGTCACCCAGGCTCTCCTCAACATCTTTAATACTTGATACAAAGTAATTATACTTACGGTCTTTATTTTATAATGGGCATTTGCTAATACTGAAATAAATGGCTGCGCTAAATAGAATTCATTGTACTTTAACCTGAAAGTCTCATTCACTCTAGATTAGCATTAATTTATACATTTTATGTGGTATATTGAACTAGTAGCCTTAGTTTTTCATTTCTTTGTAAAAAGAATCTCTTGTCATATGCTTGCTATGATCTTGTGATGGGCAAGCTATACATCCCCAAACCGGTCTATCGTTACCAGAGGCTTGAAATCAGATTGAATGCTCAGGCTTGCCCTGTTAAACGTTTGCCATTGTCTTGAGAGTAACCTGCTTTGTGTAACCCACTGACCCCACATTAATGAGAAAGTGGGGCAGATATGAAATCAACCAAATCAAACCCAGCAAGCTTGGCTTAGAATTAGCATGCCCCGACCACTTTGTAGACATGCGAGTAAGAAGTGCATAATTTTTAAAAGAAATTTTTATGTTTTATTTATTTCTGAGAGAGACAGCATGAGCAGGGGAGGGTCAGAGAGAGAGGAAGATACAGAATCCGAAACAGGCTCCAGCTTTTTAGCTGGCAGTCAGCACAGAGCCCAACGCGGGGCTCGAACCCACTAACTGTAAGATCATGACCTGAGCCAAAGTCAGACGCTTAACCAACTGAGCCACCCAGGCACCTCAAGAAGTGCATATATTTGCATGTCACTGATATTGTTTGTTGTTCAGCATTGTTTTGACAATAGCTGATGGATAAAATGTAGCTCTTTGCTGTGGTGTGAGGTAGACTTACTCTAATTCTTGCTCAGTATTATATCTTTTATGTGTCTGCTAGTATTGTTTTCTTAACTAGTTTCCTAGAAAGGAAACTCCAGGAGAAAAAGAATATATTTCAAAAATATATTTGTACAGTCTTCCAGTGTTTAATAAAGAGTAAATTAATGTCGTTCATGGATCTTTATTCTGTAGTTCAGTACTGCATGAGTTCTGCTTAGTGTTTAAATAAATCTAAAAGAAAACTGGCTTTTGTGTTTTATTTATTTATTTATTTTTCTCTACCCCATCCCAATCCCTCCATTTGCAAGCAGAAAGTATTATTATTTCCATCCTCCTTTCTTCTTTTATGATCCAAAAATAGGAAGGGAAAAAAGTACTTGTACCCAAATCACATACTACTTGCTGCACCTACTAATTTGCACAATGGTGAGTTTTGAGTTAAATAAATATTGTTTAAGAGCCAAAATAAAATCCATCGTTTGGCATCAAACTAATGCCTGACTGATATTCCACTAAAACTTTGGGTTCCATTGCTCCACAAACTTAAGCTAGAATTCTTAAACTGTCATTTGTGGTGAGAATGGTATTCAACATCAGGACATCACTTTTTCCATTTTTTGATATTCAGCCCTTTTACTTTATGATCCATTCCCTCACAAACTTGAGATACAGTAAGCTGGAGTGGTGTGAGGGAGAGGGAGAGAGAGGAAAATAATTTAGAAGACCATGAAAATCAGAATGGCAAAGAAAATAAGCACACGTTAAGTAAATCAATTGCCCTTATCTTTCTCATTCCACCCTTAATAATAGCAAATGACTAAATGAGATTGTATCACATTTACAAATGTTAATCTCAAGTGTTTTATTGCCTTACCATATATTTGCTAAATAAAATGGCTTGAAGTTTGTTCATCTATTTGGAGGTTTGTACATAATTTAAGTTGCTCATTAATATTTTAGAATATTGTCTGACCATGAAAGTGCTGACAGCCAAAGCACTGGCTACAAGAAAAGAAAAAATAAATTAAAAAAGAGCCAATCTACTTACAAACTAAGGATTGCCTGCCAGGGAATTAGCAAAGATACAAAACAAATTTTAATATGAACGATGTGGAAAATAATAAGAGTGATCATTTTAGTGAATATGCTTATTTCTATAACTGCTAGTATTTTGAAGAGTGGGGAAAAAATCCTCCATGTTGCCCTGTAAGAATGTTAGCTTACTGTGATCTCATTGGCTAAATAATTATTGTATCTGCATTATAAATAAGTTTTCCCCAACACATGTTCTGTATAAATAACTGAAAACTTCCAGAGGCCCTTCGGAACTGGGGCGGGGGGTGGGGGGGGTATATTAAGCCCCAGTCTTGATTCACATTTCCATTTGTCTTAATCTAAATTCAGGTAACTGGATCATTAGAAACTACTTAAACTGACATTTTTTTAATGGAAAAGAAGCTAAATGGGAACATTATAGTGTCAAAATATTTAACAAACGTTTTTGGAGCACTCACTAAGTCCAGGTACCTATACTGGGCTCTGGCTACAAAGTAGGGTAAAATAGTGAGCATGACAAGCATGGCCTCTGCTTTCATGAGCACTCACAATCTAGTGGGAAGGATCAAATCAGAAAGTTAAGAGATATGATATCACAAACATTATCCTAAATACTGAAAGTGTCCCTAAAAGAAACGGAGTGAAGAAGGACTCTTCTTCAAATCCTTCATCAAATCCTTAAACTGTCAAACTTTATTTGGGTGTCTTTCTTGAACTGTGATGGATACTGAGGGTTTTCAAGTATCTTAAATAATTATTGTGATCTTTTTATGACTTCCATCATAATTTTTTGGTTGATCTTTCTGCATATAATGTGAAATACAGTATGACTGAGTCTTTGTGCTTTGGGGTAAACTAGCCTACGGTATGACTTACATCTTTTCAAAACTGTTGATGTTTATATCTTTCAAAGTCTGCAGATGTTCTCCAGGCTGCAACTTGTTTCAGTCTTTCTGAAAGCAGAATGCTCATGTTCTGAGCATGAGTGTTGGTTACTGGCCAAAAGTATGTTATTTATTTGAAATAGTATGTACTTAAAATATGTTAACTTTATCTTAGGACACTAGTAACTGAATTACCAACTTTTTAAAAATGTATTCAGTTGTTTTGAAAACAACTGAATGATTTTCCCTAATCATAATGTTAGTAAGGATTGGCTTTATTTTCTCCTGTCTTTTGAAGTTCTTATGAGGGAAGACAATGTTTTGAAATGTTATCTGGTGATTGTTTATTCCTGGTAATTTTTGCTGCCCTGAAGTTCTCCACCCACTGCATGAGGCATCCTTAACTTCAGGAATAGGGCAGAGGCCAACCAAAAGCAAAGGCAATGTAGTTCAGATTTTGACTTTTAAAGCTTACCCTTAATACTGTTTTCAGAGATGAAAACTTTGAGAATCCAGGTTTTTTAGAAAAAGAGAATAATCTTCTAAATTAAAATGATTGAAGATGATGTTGATGATGATGATGATAAAGGTGATTTAAATAGTCACAAGCACAGACTGTCAACCAAGGAACATAGGGTTTTTACCATAAGCCACATGGCAAGAAAGGATATATATTTAGAGACACTTCCCATCCAACAGAAAGGGGAAAGTCCTCAGACCTGGACAGAAAATGTCTAATGGAATTGAAAAAGATACATAGCTTTCTCCCTGTCCATGCACATGTGTGTGTGACACACACACACACACACACACACACACACCCTTCTCCATCTGGACTGAAATCCCAAGATAGAAGGGGATCCTTTCTCAAAAGACTCAGCACAGAACAAGGTCAGGTGGGGACTATACCTGAGGTTTAGACAGTCAAATAACACTAGCAATGACTCACAGGGAATTGTCACCAGTTGCGTGATATGGCCAAGCTCCTCAGGGACAATCACTGTGAATTATATTAATCTAGGGAGAAAAGCATGAGTTATACCAGACATGGACTCCTCATGACTATGACAGCAGGTTTAATTCTAGAGAGCAAATTGGACTAGAAATCTGGGAGCCAGTCAGGGACAAATACCTTTTCCCAGCTTAGGTACATATAAGCCCAGCCTGTACTGAACTCAGAACTCAGGCCTTGAGAGAAGGGCAGGTAAAGGGGGAAAGGGAGAATGCAGAATTTGACTAAATGTTTACCCATCAGAGACTAACTTTACAAGCTAGAGGGGACTGTGATGCCTTGAAATGGTAACATTATCTCCTCCCACCATCATCTATGGAAAACTGAATTTACTTTTTTAAAAATAATTGAACTTTTGCATATATGACTTCTATTATACCCACTTAAATACATTACACTAAGGCAGTAATGTCATCATGCTGTACCTTAGTTCAAGTATAAATATTAAAAGGAGAAATGCCAAAAGGAGAATGCACTCATTTACTTACCATTTTCTTCAAAAAGTATCTTACACGAAAATACCAGTTTGAGTCTTTATTGTTCACAGTTGCATCTCTGTTATCTGAACAGTGACCCACATATAATGGTTTCTCAATAAATGATATGATCAATGATTTTTAATAAATAAAATATGAAATTGATTGTTTTGTGTTACTTTATAAAAGAAGTCCCTAAAATATTTAAAGATCTCTAATTTTCAAGTTTTTTATGCTGGTACCTTTGGATTATTCCTGAATTTAATATGAATAACCAGCCTGATGAAAAACAGTAAATTAGAAAGTACTATGGACTGAATTGTGTTCCTGCATATTTTATATGTTGAAGCCTTAGGCCCCTTGTGAGTGTATTGGACATAGGGCATTTCAGAAGGTAAAAAAATTAAATAAGGTCATAAAGGTAGAGCCCGGATTCAATAGAACTGGTGTTTTTAGAAGAGGAGGAGGCAACAGAGCTCTCTCCACATGTGAGGACACCAAAAGAAGGTGACATTCTGCAAGGCTTCTGAAATCCTAGACAACATCTATAGACTTTGAAAGATATAAACATAACCCCACCATGCCAGCACTCTGATCTTGGACTTCCAGCCTCCAGAGCTGTGAGAAAATAAATCTGTTGTTTAAGCCACCCAGTCTATGTCATTTTGTAATGGCAGCCTAAGGCAATTATGACAGGAAGTGATTATTTTTTGATACTAAAAATCATCATTGTGATCTACCTAAAATAAAATAGTAACTTCCTTGATATGTTTAAAATATGTTCACTTTCACTCAAATGTCAAGATTATATAACTTTCATCAAGCCAACCTCACTTGAGGGTCTTCTATATATCCAGCCCCTGAACTAAAAAATAAAAAAGGCTCACCATGAAAATAGTTGGTAGCTGACATCCTTGACGTTAACATTTTGGAACTCAAATAGACATTTAATGGTCAAATACATGTAATACTATAAGTAAACAAGTCTAATTTTCAAAGGTATAAAATTTCTAATTAAAAAAGCCTTGACCTTGCCTCTTCTTTGCCTTATGATTATGTAAAGTTTCATTTTCATTATTATGCCAATTTTCTACCTTCTTTTCCTACTCCCACTGAGATTTTCTTAAGCTTTTTCTTTTCATGTATTATGAATAAACTCAATGCAGTTGTCTGGGATTTATTCCAAGTAAAGAACAATGAAACTTTAGCTTTTGATTTTTATATTCATAAGTTGTTTTTGGAAAGAGACCATTTGAGAAACACTAGTAGTAATTGCCTGCTATGCAGAGTTGTGAAGGATCAGTACCCACAATTGCAATTCACTTGAAAGCAAAGCACCAGGAGCCCACAAAATGCTTTCAGTCTAGTGCCAAACCTAAATTTCGTTCTCTGGAAAGAACTGTTCCTTCCACTGGAAAAGACAGATACCAAACTGAGAAGCTTTCTCTGTGTTTGTTTTGGAAATGGCTTAGTCATTGGGCCCTAACTAAAATAATTCCATTGGGAAGTGGGGGTCAGGGGTGGGGAATATTGATATTATTTTACATAACTGAAATATTTTAAAATGCAGGTTATATTGCAATGACAAACTCTCTCAAAAATCTCAGTTGCTTATGAGACGAGTTTATTTTTTGGTTATGGAATTTATCACAGATAAACTGCATTTCCACTCCTTGTCTTCATATGAGAAACCAGGCTAAGGAAGGAGCCTCTCCCTTCATTTTCCTGATTATCATGGCATAGGAGAAAGAAGAAATGGCAAACCGCACATTGACTCAAAGTTTATGCTCAGAAGTGACACATATTACTTCTGTTCATTTTTATTGACCAAAGCAAGTCACACTGCCAAGTCTGATGTCAGTGGGTCAGGGAAATATAATCCCCCCTTTCAGAGGAGCTTCAAATATCTGGGAATAATAACACAACTTACCACAACACCTTCCTACACAACTGAATTCCAAGTTATGATACATTCATTAAGAAACAAATATAACATTTTTTGTATGCTATTCTATTAGAAGGAGGATGAAGAGGAGGTTGCCATCCACTCTATTTTTATTAACTGCCAGGATCAATGGGAAACATTTTACATGTGTTATTTCATTTAAATTTAAGATATCAGTACACAAGTATCCTCATTTTAAAAATGAAACTAGTGAGGGAGGCTTAGTGATGTTAACTTGTTCTGTGTTGCATACCTAGTAAGTGGAGCTGACTTAAAACCATGATGCATATTAACAGTAATACTTTATTGGCTTATATATGTACTTGAACTTGTGCTCAAAACTGCTTTACATTTTTTTTTCTTCTTTCTTTATAAACTAGGTTCTCTCAAAGTACGGTGGCAGAGATCCTTTGAATAAATCACCAATCTAAGGCCCACAAAAAAATGAGGATAAAAAGAATTAATTGTCTCCAGTGAGCTTAGCAGCATTGTACTATCAAATGAAGACCTGTCCATATAGACCATAAAGGGACCCAGGGCAATGAAAAGTTGATGAATGACTAGTGGAGAATTATTCCTGACCTGTTAGGTCTGATCCTTTAAAGCTAAACAGAGCTAATTTTATTATTGCTAATATTTTTAATTTATTCATTTGACTTTGAGGAAAGATGGGTAACTACAAGAGAGAGGAAATGATGTGTCTTGATAGTCTTCTGAATTAAGAAATTAATTGAGGGACACCTGGCTGTCTTGGTAGAGCACATGACTCTTGATCTGAGGGTCATGTGTTTGAGCCCCATGTTGGGGGTAGAGTTTACTTTAGAAAAAAAAAAAGTTAATTTGATTTAGTCTATCAGAAATCTATTGGCAACTAAGAAAAAATCCCACAGCAACCTAAGTTTTCTTTGTAGATCTGAAGAGTCCCCAAGAGGCATAGGACTGGTTCTCCCATCCATGTCCTCAAAGTGATGGCAGTGGCAGCATCCTAAGTACACACATAGAGTTAATACCAGGGTGTAACTCATCAAGCTGATGACCCAGTCTGAAAGCATCAAGTGGCTCTGAAATGCTTCTCATCAGTAAATCCAGAGGGAATTGCTTAGTTGTTTTGTTCAGTTTGGTTTGGGTTTGCTTGGAAAAACTTAGTGTGCCTCCTCTTTCTTCCTTTCTACATTATTTTGTAGGAGTTGTTCTGAGTGTGGAAAAGAAGTGCAGGACACTCTCCCACTGATGGTTACCTTTTGCCCAGACCATCTCAAAATTTTATGTTCATGTTGTTTTTAACAAAGCAGGTGCTCCTGGAACCTCTGAGACCGTTATGACCGTTTGAAGCAGAATAGACAGAATAGTCTCAACTCCTACCTTAATCTTCTTTATGATTAGAATTTTCCACTTGTATTATAGATTTTTATTACTAGTGTTCTCTACCTTTCTTTAAATAAAAAGTTCTATATGAATGTGGAGATCCAATGTTATTGTTACACATGTAAATTATATGTATAAGCAACATAATAAATAAATCCAGAGCCAGTCTTAGGGACACACCTAGAAATAACATGTTATCTGGGTGTCGCATGATGCTATCAAGTTAATACATAAAATTAACCATCACATCATGTAACCTAATCATTCAAAAGTAGAAGTGTCTAAGTCCATAATAAAATCCATTTATTATAATTGCTGAGCTTTTTAAAGAATTCTAACATATACTGTGGACTAATCAAGGATTCATTTTCCAAAGCCAATCTTCTGTAAAGTCAGATAAAATTTTTAAAAATTAAGTAAAACTATTTTGAATATTTATTTTCTAGAAAAATAGATGATCATCAATAAGACTGTCTCCTTATAAATGGAATAAAAATATTTCTTCTGAGAGTTTTGAATTTTTAATGTCAAGAATTGTATAGAATGTGAGTTGTTGAGTCATTATTTCATTTATGTCATCTATTATTATGAACAAATATTTCATTTATATGAAAATCTAGAATGCAGTGGAAGAAATTTTGTAACAGAATATTCAGAGTCAATATGCATTTTTCATTTCCTGGTGCATTATATCCATTCAAATATATAAAACAACTTGTTTTAATTATTAGATCTTTATTTGTACAGCTAGATATTATTGACTGAAATAAAGATACAAAATGCTTTTTGACTGAGTTATTTTTATTAAGATTGAAAAATATCACAATATTTTTAAGAGAAATACAGATAGTTGAAAACACATTTTAGATGTGAATATTCTTGTGAATTTTACATTCTTCTTTCAACAATTCTATATGGTAGCACAAGACTAAAGTGATAACTGTAGTGAAAAATTGAAAACCTTCAGATTTCAAAGATTTTGTTTCATCTTACTCTATAGCACAGAAATCATGATCACTATTGTTTGAAAATGAATAAAAACAGAATACATTTATTTTATAAAAGTATTTCATAAAATATCTTATAAAGTATTTTATTTTTATAAAAGTATTTTATTAATAGTTTTAAGTGAGAAAAAATATTGATTATTGATACTAGTTGTATGTGTAATTTATGGTGCATTTAACTAAATGCAATCAAAAGATTCACTTTCTATATATAATTCTTTAATAAACGACATGGGCTTCAGATCTATACATAGATCAAAGGAAATCTCATTGTGCTCTGTTTCCCTCCAAAACACAAAGCCAACTCCACATAATAATTTTTTCTTAGAGTTGAATTTGGGATTCAGAATTATCTGAGGATTGATGGTAAGTTTATTTAAGAAATTTTCTGATGGTCCTGATCTATCTTTAGTAGGTCTTGTTTGGTCTTTATTGAAACTGATTTATCCCTCATCCCTAAAATAAGGAGACCTTAAGAGAAACCAAGTAGACTTTTTAATTTTTGAAAAATGTTTGAGCCATTCTTTTATGCAAACAGGTCCAGACATGAACAGGTTAAGAAGAAGGGAGTCTGTTCTTGATATATCCAAACAACAACCTCTTATGAAACGAAATGAGGGTATCCTATGCAGACAACCCCAAGAAACCCAATAATAATTGACAAATCACAAGTTCCCTGGTGGAAGATATCTGAGGATCACTAGAAATGATTGAATGAGAAAAGTTGAAATGGTCTGCCACAAGTTCAGAAAGCAGAGAATAGACCTGTGTAGACAGAGTACACACTGACAGAGGGATGACAAATAGATGACTTTTTCATGACATTCTGTGACATCAACAATCATGCATCAGGACTTTGGTTTTCATCTTTAACTTCGCCACTACACAAACATGCACACACATACACATCCTCACACTCCTGCACTCAAACTAGATGTATTTGCAGATCCAACTGGCTTTTTAATCAGGATATTTTTAAATAAATTAGACCAAACAAGATAAACTTAGCAATATGCTCTGAACTCATCAAAGCAATTACTTGTTCACCTTCTATCTAAATGTGGAATAAATATATCCTAGATATTTTCCTAATATCTTAATGATATCTTTCTTTTTTTTTTTTTAATATTTTTTTATTTATTTCTAGGAGAGAGAGACAGCATGAGCAGGGGAGGGTCAGAGAGAGAGGGAGTCACAGACTGAAACAGGCTCCAGGCTCTGAGCTGGCAGTCAGCACAGAGCCCGACGCGGGGCCCGAACCCACCCAAGCGAAAGTCGGACGCTTAACTGACTAAGCCACCCAGGCGCCCCTTTAATGATATCTTTCTGATAAGCCACTAGTGAGAAAGATTCCTTATATATTCATATTTTATGACTGTGAAATTCAACCCTACTGTAGAAATACAGAAATTAACTTATTTTGCAAAGAAGGACAACAAGTCAGAAACTTGCAAAAATTTTAATTAATGAAGCAAATAAACAAATCACCTAACTATCTGGAATTGCTGAAATTGGATTTTTTAAAATATGTAGCATCTAGTTTCACGTACTATACAAGGTTAAGTAATTGATACTATTTGATAGCACTTTGATTTCTAGAGTTCTTTTAATTATTAAAACCCTTTCACTGAAGTGAGTTGCATACGTTGTAATCAAGTAGATTAAAATGTGATGTTTTTTGGAAGAAGTGAGAAAAGCAAAATCAGAGAGCAAGATGTCTTCTTCTGGTGCAAGATGATATTTACCCATGAGTCTCACTCCTTGTTGTTGTTGTTGTTTAAGATCTTATTTTTAAGTAATCTCGACACCTGGTGTGGGACAGAATTTACAACCCCGAGATCAAGAGTCGCACACTCCACTGACTGAGCCAGCCAGGTGCCCTCTCGCTCCCTATTTTTAAGTGAAATAATGTTATAAATAATTCACATTCTAACTTGCAAGTATTTTACTTTCTTTTTTGTGTCTGGTAGTATCTGGACACGCTCTGAGGAGAAGGTTTGTGAGAACATTGACCCTACTTGAGGTTTCTTGTATTTGTGTCATAGTTGGGGAATTGGGCAAATGTCTGCTGTTGGGGAGGTAGTAGAGATACAGTTATTGTGGATGCCAGGCTGATATTGAGAGGCAGATATGCCAGATGTAAATGCAAAAGGAAAGGGAGAATTACTGAACATGTATTCAATAGCACTGGACTAAAAGACTCCTTTGAGGTTTCGTTGTAAAGAGTTACTGCCTTGGAATCACTAAGCTTCTTTGGATTATTTAGCTACTGTAAAGCACAATATACAGAAAGGGACTCAGTGAATGGAGGGCTTTTCCCACTTCACCAAAGTCCTATATTGTGCACTGATATTTAGTTCTCATTTCAACTTTGGTTCCAGAATGACTAAGTAACTATTATGTACAATGCAAGATGTTTGATACCTGAGGGGTTCAAAAATGAATAAGCCACAATCCTCCCCTTGAGAAGTTTTCAATGTGGGGATCTGAGGAAAAAATGAGAAAGAAACATTTCTACAGCATTTATTTTTTACAAAGCACAAAATTGAAATGCATTCTCTTATTTAAGCCTTATAACAACTTTGTGAAACATCTCATGTACTTTTCACCCTATTTTATTGATGGTACAAAGAGGCTCAAAGAGGTTAAGAAAATCTCCTAGCATTTAAAAAATATTTAAAAGAAGACCCAGAACTAGGGTCTAGTTTATCTAAAATTAGAATTAGAATTTGACCACTGCTTTTCCCCCAATATGTGCTATGTGTGTGTGTGTGAACACATGTGAATACACAGTTTTTTTAATCTTTCCATGAAAACATTCATGAAAATATATAGATGCTGCAGTTTCAATGGAAGGAAAATAAAAATTAATAATCTAAAATTTTCCATATTGTAAAGGAATTTTAACTTACCAGAGGAGGGGCTTTAAAACAGAGAGAACTTGTCACTCATCCCCTTAGGGATATCTTTATCCCTAAGATACTCAGAGCTCAGTACCTAGCAAGCTATAAGGCAGTAACCTCTACAATGTCTTTCCACATTTTATAGGGGTGTATGCTTTTTGAAGTTTTCATACCATGTAATATCATCTATAGCATTTCCCATGAGTACATTTCTTTCTGCATCCACCTATCTGCAACCAACATTTTCTATAAAGTAACACAGCTAGAACTGAAAGGGAACAGTTCAAGCTGATGATGTAGGGACTTCCTAGGACATTAAAAATGCAGCAGGAGGGATGCCTAGGTGGCTCAGTCAGTTAGCCATCTGACTCTTGATCTCCGCTCAGGTCTTGATCTGAGGGTTGTGAGTTAAAGCCCTGCCTTGGGCTCTGTGCTGGGCATGAAGCCTACTTTTTCTAAAAATCGCACTGAGAAAGTGAGGGACACAAAAAGCCAAGAGAACAATATATCTGGAGATTGTAGTTTTTCATGTACTGTTTCTAGGAAGAAAGCTCAATAAACTGTTTCAAATTGTCCTTGATCCATGGAATTATGTTCCAGCTAAGACAGAATATATCAGCTACTGATTCAGACTATATATCACATTTTGTATGTTAGAAACCCAGCCTCTCAAGGTATGTCATGTTCTTCTAAGTGATATGGGGCATCATAAGACCAATACGTCTAATAGGTATTGCTTCTTTTCTGTTAAATGAGCTCCATCATTTGTAACAATGATATGTAAAATATCATGACAAAGAATAAGAACTCAGCAAATGCCAACAATTTGGTGCTGGGAGAAACATAATAGAGGGAAGTCTATATTAAAAAGTAAGCATCTAGGGGCACCTAGGTGGCTCAGTCATTTAAGCATCTAACTTCAGCTCAGGTCATGATCTCACAGTTCATTAATTCAAGCTCCATGTAAGTCTCGGTGCTAGCTCAGTGTCTGGAGCCTGGTTAGGATTCTGTGTCTCCGTCTTTCTCTCTCTGGCCCTTCCCTGCTTGTTCTCTCTTAATAAATAAACGTTTAAAAAATTGTTTAATAATTTTTTAAAAATGTATCTATTTCAAAGAGAACAATTCTCTACCCCTTCTATGTAAGGGGAAGAATATTTCTTTTTAAAAAAATTTTTTTAATGTTTTTATTTATTTCCAGGAGAGAGAGACAGCGTGAGCAGGGGAGGGTCAGAGAGAGAGGGAGTCACAGACTGAAACAGGCTCCAGGCTCTGAGCTGGCAGTCAGCACAGAGCCCGACGCGGGGCTCGAACCCACGAACCATGAGATCATGACCTAAGCGAAAGTCGGACGCTTAACCGACTAAGCCACCCAGGCGCCCCAGGGGAAGAATATTTCTAAAATCTTCCCAGGAATCTGGCTGTTCCAGGCAAAGAATTGTGCACCTTCAGAGGCTCACTGTTAGTCAGAGCTGACAGCCTGGGTACTCATCTGCGACAGTAGCCAGCGTGTAAAGGGAAGTCCGTGTTATTGAACTCACATATATCCTCCACCCCGCCACCATGGCCAGCTTATCCGTGAGCCTATTGGGCAAATACTGGGGAAGCTAGGGAAAGAGTCTGACCCACATCCATAGAATGCATCACCCTGTAGCCCTGCTACTGATACTCATCCCTGCAGTCGGCACTCAAGGAGATCATTCACCCGGGGCACACATGTTCTCCCACTCCGCCCATTCTAACTTGTCTGCACGTTATCTATTTTGCAGACTCCTTACGACGGGTCCTCTTGTTCCTTCCAAGTTACTTCCAGTTTCAAGCCAACAGTTACCACCAATGAATACATGCAGATGCAAACTTCTAAACTGAACAAAATCTTGGGGCATCGGGGTGGCTCAGTTGGTTAAGCATCCAACTCTTGGTTTCGGCTCAAGTCATGATCTCATGGTCTGTGGTTCGAGCCCCGCATTGGGATCTGTGCTGACAGTGAGAATACAGCTCAGGATTTTCTCTCTCTCCCCGTTTCTCTCTCTGTCCCCTCCCCCAGTTGAGCACACTCACATGCATGCTCTCTCTCTCTCTCTTTCAAAATAAAGAAATAAATAAACTTTAAAGAAATTATAAAGTGAACCAAAACCAGATGTACTATTCAAATACCTGCCTTTTAGAAGGCTTTCCTCTCCTCAGTTTTCTCCCTAAGCCACGTAGCAGCCTACTTTAGAACCATCTGCAAACAGGAACAAGTTTTCTCTCCCTTGGTTAACTGATGACAAAAAATTCTCCCTGAGGTCTTAGTTGTGGTTAGGCATGAAAGCGGCGATGCAACAGAAGTGAGTGTCATGAAGATCTGAGTTATTCACACATACAGCCTTCTTATACCTAGGATCTGCTTTTTCTTGATTATGTACAGCAGCCTCACCTTTCACACTATTTCTTGATGGGTCCTGTAACACCCAGTTTGTAATGAACACCTCAGGTCTTATGGTCACTTGGGATCCTGTGATCAGCTCTTCGGTCTCTAAAAGAGCCTAGCAGCAAGCGAAGAACCATTTTCAATACACGTTTGACAAAAAGGAAGTGAAGTTCTTGCACTCCCCCGGAATTCCACACTGTGGTCATCACTGGGGCTTGCCGGAGATTCCATTCAGCCGCAGCTCTCAAGCATCTCCGTGTGACCTGCACCCCAAAGCTGCTTTTACTCCAGCACATGCCAGTGTAGAGCCGCCTCTGGGCTTCACCCAAAATGAGCAGCTTTATGAGTTACCCTGTAAGTGAGCTGAAGCAGCATTTGCAAATATGGCATATTTTGTCTTCAAATTGAAAGATGCCAACAAGCATTTGCCTCTTTCATCAAGGTAGGTGTTCCCTGGTCTGGCAACTGATCATTCACACTGGAGAGGCTATTGACGTGCTGCAGACCACGGAGCTCCGAGGAGTTTTACATGGCACATCTGTCTCTGCAGAGGCCAAACAAGCATGTTAAACTGCGATTTGAGAGCAACGCACATCTATGGCTCTTTCAGGTGCCAATTACCATGGCTATTCCCTTAGAGGCGCAGTGTTGTTTAGATTTATAATTTTAGTGGATTGGGGTAAAGACTCGGGGTTTATCCCTTCCTCTATTATAGTCCTCACCCTTTGGGTCATTGAGCCACAGTTATCACTCTGAGACTGCTACTTTAACTATACATTCTCTCCAATAGGTCCCCTGTTAAATAAATTGTGGTCAATTTAGTACTAATTATATGACCCCTTAAATTCTTACTCTGGCGAACCACAGTGGCATTTTATTTTCCCACGGACTTGAATAAGCTCAGAGCCAGAGTTTAATAGCATCCTAGTATTCTGAGTATAACTCTTTTCTGCAGTGTACAAAGCCTATGTAAACGCCCACAGTTTTCTTTGAGAATGCCTGGAATGAGAGGAAGAGGGAACTCAAAAGGAATCGTAGAATACAAACTTGTAACATTATTGCAGCGTCTTTTCTTAGGGAATCCATCATCTCTACCGTTTAAGGAACTTTGAGAACAAACCCAAATTGGGGAATTAGATGTAAACTATAACCCTTTATTAATGTGACTTGGGTCTGTGTTCCCCAAATTTAGTGTTTCATTTCTTTTAAGTTTTTGTTTGAATTCCAGTTGGTTAATACACAGTATAATATTAAATATTTCAGGTGTACAATATAGCAATTCTACACCTCCATACAACATATGCACTTTTTTTTTCTGTTTTTTTTTTTTTCTTAATTTCTAGGAGAGAGAGAGAGAGACAGCGTGAGCAGGGGAGGGTCAGAGAGAGAGGGAGTCACAGACTGAAACAGGCTCCAGGCTCTGAGCTGGCAGTCAGCATAGAGCCCGACGCGGGGCTCGAACCCACAAACCGCGAGATCATGACTTAAGTGAAAGTCGGACGCTTAACCGACTAAGCCACCCAGGCACCCCAATATATGCGCTTTTTAATCCCCATTCCCTATGGGGCAAGGAGAGACTGAAGAAAGACACAACCACACAAGGTAGGTAGGTGGCAGTTTTAATTAAAGCAAAGGGAACTTATATACCACATTTATCTTTAGGGGCTGCAAGATAATTGTATCCCCACACTCATCCTCCAAACCTTAAAAGTTTACAAAGAGGCTCTAACTGGGTTCAGTCACGTATACTGTGCAGGTGCTTTCAACATCACATCACCATCTCAAGGATTTCCTTGGAACAGCCTCTGGGAGAGGGAAAGGAAGGGGTAAGGAGCCTCCAAGTACCTGACCCCAGCTCACAGGTCAATCAGTAGTCAGGTTTTTTTTGTTCATGTTCCCTAGCAATGCAGTAGCAATCTTCAAATATCAGTGGTTTTATTTATAAATAAAAAGTTTATGTTTTACTCACACCACTTGGCCATATAGCAAGTCAGTGAGGGGGTTCTACTACTGGAGTGAATCAGTGAACCAAGCTGATGAAACAGTCACCATCTTGAACATTGCCTAGCACTGTAGCAGCGGGAAGGAAGGCTCTGGAAGTGTGGATTCAGCAATTAAATGTAATAGCCTGCAAATGATGTGTGTCATGTTCTCTCACAGTTTATTGAACAGAACTAGTCACACACACCCTGCTAACTAACAAGTGTACTTTTGTGATGTTCTCAGTAGAGGACTTGAAATATTTGTCAACAAAAATTAGTGTCTACCACAGTTGCCATTATGCCAGGGAAGTCTGGCATCCCATTCTAATTTAATGAAGGCCACAACTGAGATTTCTTTTTACCAATTGAGCAGATTTTCAGTGCTAATCTCAGATGCTCAAGCACCTTGTGCGCATGGAATCCACATCCCTAGTATTTACCCATATAGACAAATTCAATTCACAATAACAAGTTTCTTTCTTCCTCATCAGCACTCTTAGAATTGATTCTCAGACATATTGTCCCAAGTTTCTACCAAAGTCAATTAACAAGATCTTAAAATTTTTTGCTTTCTATAACAGTTCTTCTGGGACATACTAGACTTTGACTCTAATGTGGATCTGATGGCAATGATGAAGTGGACATGAAGAGAATTAAAATCCCTTTGTAGGTGACTGTAGATGAGCTAAAACCCTCACAGGATCTTCAGGCAACACAAGCACAGGCTTCATCTGTGAGAAGGGACTACCGATAGCAAAATAGCTCATTGAGGCGTGGTGATGATTCTCAGAACTCAGATTCATCCAAATCCACCAACTCCCCGTGTCATTCTTAAAGTCACATTCTTATCTAATGAATGTCTTAAATTTCACATAGAAACCCGGCAAAGTTATGAATTCAAACTGCAAGATCAGACTCGATGTCATATTTTAGCCACATAAACTGTGGGTCTACAAGAGAAGAAATTCTTAGAGCAGTCATAGAAGGTCCCCTGTCCTCAGAGCATGCTGTGAGATCACAACCTAAATGCAGAACATTTTATTCTCTTTTTCTTAAGCTTTTTATTGCTTTTGGAATCTGCCACTAACCTACTGTGGACATAGGTGTCCTTTAGTTCCATCACTATGGCTTATGACAGCAGCTACATAATGCGCCTTTTAAATAGCCCCTTTCCTCCAGGCAACTTCAAGTTATCAAGTCTTAGGCAGGTTTTCTACTTATTCAATTAACCACCGTATCTCATTTTTCACTGGCAATGAGGTCATTTTTGCCTTCAAGGCCAACTGAGTGAGAAAAATCTCAGATTCCAAACTTTAAAAATCCGTTTATGGAAATAAATTTCAATGCAGGAAAGACAAATCAGCTTAGGTGTTTCATACAGAAAAGGAACTGGTTACTTAAAATTTTACTGAAATGAATGGAAGAGTGGAAGTCATGAGACTACCAGCAGATGGCTAGGCCATGCCATGCAACTGCTATCCAAATATCAGAAAACTGTTGCTGCTGTTCTCAAGGAATTCTCAGGAAACATCTGGAAACTGGTGTTGCTATCACAGCTGCCCATTCTACCAGAGAGTGACATGTGCAGTCTGGCCTTTAAATAATTTGTGTCTGCCAGAGCCTGTCCGTCAACCATTACCATCACAGAAAGAAGAGCCTCTAAGTCATCCACCTTCCACATTTCATACAAGTGTGTTTCTTTGAAATGTATTTAATGCTGCAAGGTAAAAATGACCTAAAAAGCACAAATTTTGTTTCGCTTTAAGTTAACTTATGTCAAAATGCAATTCCCATGAACATCTCCTCTTTTCCTTTTATTTTTTTAAAGTTTATTTATTTATTTATTTTGAGAAAGAGAGTGAGCAGGGGACGGGGGGAGAAAGACAGACAGTACCAAGCAGGCTCCACACTCTCAGAGCCTGCTGCAGGGCCTGAACACATGAAATGTGAGATCATGACCTGAGCTGAAACTAAGAGTCAGATGCTTAATCAACTGAGCTCTCAGGCACCCCTCTCCTTTTTCTTTTAAACTGGTACTTGAGAAATTGATTCTAAACTTTTGAATAAACAAATGAGTTGAGAATATCTATGGAAAAGAAGAGTAATGAAAAGGATTTACATACTCAGAAATGAAAATACATGAAAACTTTTATCGGTACATAGTGTAGTAATGATATAAGTGAGATAGACCAGTGGAAAAGAACAATCATCAGACAGAAAGAGGTATATATAATAATGTAGTAGGGGATGACAATAACTTTGCCAATCAGTGAGAAAAGGGGAAGTTGCTTAATCTACCCAAGCAATTTTCTGCAATTTGTAACAAGACAAAAACCTCAGGTTTGAGCTATTACTTCCAATCTTAGTCTCCACATTCTCTTTTTGTTTTGTTTTGTTTTTTGAGAGAAAGAGGGAAAGAGAGCATAAGGAGGAGAAAAAATCTTAAACAGACTTCACACCCAGTGCAGAGCCCAATGTGGAGCTGCATTTCATGATGAGATCATGACCTGAGCTGAAATCAAAAGTCAGACATTTAATTGACTGAGCCACTCAGGAACCTCAGTCTCCACATTCTTTAGATAATTTTATATAAAATTGTAAGTCAATGAAAATGGAAAATTGCATAGGTAAATACGGTTTTTATGAATGAACTTCCCAAGAATAAATGGCCTCCTATTGCTCAGTCACTGAGATCTGTCTTATCAGATTTCACCCATCACCCATGGGAAGCTTCTGCTTTCCTAGAGGTGGTAGTGGATCAGGGAGGGATATGTAATAAACCCTTCTTTCAAAAAATACTAGAGGAGGTCTTTGTCATATTCTGAGGATCATTTTTAATTAACCCTGGGGAAAAACTTGCTGTTATGGAAAAAAGGTAAGCATTATTAATATAAGTCTAAAATTCAAACTCAAGCCTATTCGTTTAAACTTAAAAGAAATAAAATAAATGGATAGTCTACAGGAAGAAGGCTTTTTGTAGAGAGAAGAGCAGTGCAAAAATCTTAGGTGAGAGTGGGTTCTGATGCATTCAAGGGAGTAGGTAGTGCACATTTGTTTAGTGAATAATAAAGTTTCACCGAAACAATGATGTCATCTTAGAGTAGCATTAAACCAATGATAAAGTTTGAACTCTTGATTTATTTTCTCACGTAAAATCACTTAAAGATTTTCAAAAAATTAAAATACCAAAATCATAATTTTCTCTTTTGCTTTGCTTATACTTTGGGTCTGTAAATTCTTTTGAAACTGAGATCAAATCCTAACGTGCTCTGCCTTGTATAGACGATTCATCTGAGCAAAGGACTCCTGTCATATCTTCAACCCATCTTCCACTATTTCTCAACAAAAGTCCTCCAGACCAGCCAACCATTGTTTATTTGTTGATTGTCAAGCACACCATTTTTATTTCCATCCAAAATCCTTTGTTCTTCCTGTTTTTCCAACCTAGAATGCCCTTCTTCCTCCTCCCCTGCTCTGCTTTTTATTAAAATGCTGTCAGAGCTCATTTCAGTTTTCTTCAGTCTCTGAAGCCTTTACTCATTCTCTCCACAGACTTATCTCATACAACTCAAAATATCTTTCCCACTCAGACTGCTAAATAATAGTACTATTAATACTGTTTCATTTTAGGTTGATGAATTTCTAGTAACTTATTCTAAATTTAAAATTGACAGAAAACTTGCAAGAGGAGTAGACAGTATTTCTTTCACCTCAGATACCCAATGTTAATATTGCACTATATTATACTCTCAATTATATATATGTAATATATATAATTTATATATATATATATATATATATATATAATTCAAATTCTCCTAGTTATTCCCCAAATACATCGTTTTGGTTTTTGGTGTTTGTTTTTTTTTTTTAGTTTGTGACCCAGGATCTAATCCAGGATGTCACATTGCATTAGTTGCAATGTCTTTTAGAAAGAATGCCTTTATCTTTCTCTGTCTTTCATGACTTTAAGACTTTTAGAGAGTATAAACCCTCCTACCTGGACAATGTTCTTCATCTGTTTCCATCTGACTTTCCTCACAGCCAGACTTAGATCATGTATCTTTCAAAGGAACCCTTCAGAAATAATGCTGTGATCTCAAGAGATCATAGCAGGAAGCATGCAATCAAGTTCATGCCAGATTTTTTCACTATAAAATCATTAGCTTTCTATAGTAATTGATAAATACTTTATAGAAAGATACTCTGAGACTTCATCAATACTCTGTTCTTCACTAAACCTTTACTCCACAGCTTTCATTTCCATTGATGACTCCTACCCGAAGCAAACACTGCTAAGCCATTTGACAAAGAATGATTCTCTGTTTCCCAATAAAACATTTATTAGTTGCAGTCTACTGTAAAGATAAACTTCATTTTTTCCCTTGAGGACTTATTTTTTTATTTTTTTTTATTAGTGTGGATTCATAGGCTTCTATTTTTTCCCAATGGTTGATAAACTGTTGATATTATTATTCATTTTGGTGCTCAATTGCTCTGTATTTGTCAAGTGAGAGCACCTACAAAGTAGCTTCTGTGTCTCTTTAAAGTGTCCCCATTAGTTTTGGGGTTTCTTAAGAACTTTTTTTTACTTTCTGGTCCCATATGATGTATAGATTCAACTTGTACTGTCTCAGCCTTGAATCAGTCAATTATACAGAGTCCTGGTTTATTTTAGCAGAATATGATTCGTAGAAACAGAGGTCTGGTACTCCATGTTCTCATTACTACTGATGTATCATTGATTCTAGGCCTTCTTAGTGGATATATCTAGAAAATAAATGTATGTACACATAGACACACACATGCATATATATCTGTTTCTGTCTCTATCCAACCTGTAGTTTTTTTTATGAGTTCATGTCAACAATTCCAGTATAATTCAACATTTTTATGGTGTTCCTCCTTTACATATTTGAAATCCTTTCTCCAACAGTGAGAAATTTGGCTCCCAATATCCTTAATATATTTGCTTACTTGCTCATTCCTCCTATATGCAGCAGATCTCTTACCCACACCGTCCACCACCTCCTAAGCTCCACATTATTTTACTCCACTGTCACTTTGTTGGCTTTGCAGCTTCCTGGGCCTTACCACCAACTAGACCATCTGTCCTTTTCATTGCCTCCAAAGAAAAGTAAAAGAAGACAAGAGAAAGAAAAAAAGAACAGAAAGAAAAAATATACTTTTATTTCATTTTTAACTAACCACAATTACTAATGAGATGTGTGTGCTTGTTAGGGACACTTCACACCTTTTCAAACTGTGTGATTAGACTAGGCCTAACCACTGTCATTTTCTGCCTCCACTTTGACTTTCACACAATACTTGCTTTTACCACAATTACCAAAAACATAATGTCACAAAGATGACATATAAAGAGTTCAAACTATTGTTGAATATGCTTTCATCTCAAGTTAGTAATTGACATAGTCTCCAAGTATGTTAAATTGGATTGAAATCTCTAATTCTAAAATGTCCCATTTTTCTGAATGCAGGTGAAGTGTGACCTCGGGCAAAATTTTTGGAAAGTTTTCCATTCTTCTCAGTGTAGCTATAACCAAGTCCAAGTTTGTTCTGTTCACCACATGACTGGCCTATAAGCCTAGGGGCAAAATGTTGGGGTAAAGAAAGGGACTTTAGTCAGAAAGTCCACAAACCTAGGAGACTGTAGATTACTGTCCTAAAGATGTACTTTCCCTCTGCTTGAAATCCAAGGTTCTTTTATGTAGGAAAAGAAGGAAGCTGCAGAGTTGGAATCAAAAGGTAACATGTCTGCAAGCATTCAGGTGCCCACAAGGGTTGGAGGAAGATTGTGAAATGTTTTGTCCTTGGCCAGTTGACCTTTACGTATAGGAATCTGGTTCAGTCCTTCTTCTGAATTTTAACCATAGCATGGTCATCTCTCCACTCCTTTATCTTGTCCAATGTGGTAGGTTTGGGGTAAAGAGTGGTTTTTGCAAATCTTAGTTGTAACATGACCAGGTGGAGGGCTAAGCAGAAGTTTCTAAGCTGTGGATCACAGCAGCGAGGGAAATGGAAGCAATATAGAGTCAGACATGCCAAGTTTCTCCCCATTACAGAGCCATTTTGAATATCCCCTTTATCATTTATTTTTCACTTCCATCTTTGCTACATAAGTGAAAACTAACACACAAGTTATTGTTAACTCTCCAAAGAAGCTTTGGAAAGAGAATATGGAGACTATCTCTGTTCTTTTTTTGGATGTAAATATCTTTTAAAAATCTCAAATGAAAGAAATATAGTAACAGAAATAATCTTTTTAATGAGATTCACGGTATTGTCTTTATAACAATTATCTTTGCCTTTGTTGTTGTACTTAATAAACCATTTTGGTTTCCTCTCCTATATTTTATAACTTAAATAAGGAATCTTGTTTACTTATTTTGAATTATTGTCAACTAGCCCATTTTGGAACTGCAGTGTGAGCTTTGTTAGAGCTTTGCATCCCGCAAGAAGACATCAGTGTATTCATAAGTTCGAATATTATGGAAAAAGTGTTCATTTAGGCCTTTGCCTAAATTTGTCTGGCCTTCAACAGGGTTCAAATCCAGTTACATTCTTATTTCATCTAAACAGCTGCTATCTCCTTTTGCACATCTTTGCCTCCACTATAAAAAGGCACAGTCTAAATTTGCATAACAATTGGGCCCTCTCCCAAGAATTTGAAGAGTATTCTAGCCAAATGCAGATTAAATTGGCAGAGTAATAATGCCCTTCAAATTGTTGTACCCTGTTTCAAAAATGAAGTATAACTCCTGGAAACAGCTAAAACACAAGTTGTTCTTCAACTTATATGCTCTTTCTATTACATTGAAACACAGTTTGAAGCTTTGAAAACATCTGAAGAGGGAAAAATGAGATCAACAATGAACCAGCTGTGACTGCCACTACTTGGCTACTTTTTGGCAAGGGTGGCACCAATCCACTGTCCCTCAACCCCACCTGTTCACAAGTGAGCACAGGGGAAGGCTTTATCACCGGTGATTGTTTAAAGTTTCTGTGAAGTGCAACTCTGCAATCATTAGTTAGTACTCATGGTTTAGAATTTGAGAGGTCAGAATTAAGATCGTAGTACAACGGAATACAAAAGAAACCCAGAAATCTCAGGTTATCTAGTAAAAATAGAGAAGGTGCTCTGAGTATCAGCCACATCATTTTGATTTGTTTTGTTAGCTGCTTATTTTATTACATGTGAAGAATACAAGACAAGATTGCCGTTTTTTTCCTCATTTTCAGTGATAGTCTTAAAATGGTAAGGTTCTAACTGGATGAAATCACCAGATTCAGACTGGCCCTTCATAAGAAGGTCAAGGCGGGTAGTGAAGTCACTGCCAATCGTAAACATTGGACATTTTCCAGCTGAACAAGTCTGGGCTTAATTCTTGCCATTTCCAAATTCACAGTTCTCCAGGGACATGTCATTCCAGGGAGATGCAAAGGATGAGAGATTCCACCCCAGAGAATTCTGTTTACAAGAAGTTATTCACATTTAATCATCTCAGGAGAGATGAACACAGCAATGTTGAAATTACCTATTAATTGTTAAATCCTTAGAGAAAAAATTAGACAATTATTTTTGAAAACATAAAAAGCTTCATTATAATAAAAATTAGTTTCCCACATGTGATTCAACTTCTACTCATTAATTATGGAAAAGTTAATAATTAATAAATTGCCAAAAGTAAAAAATAAATCTTTCATCACTGGAGAAGTACTGAGTTTTTATAAGAAATGATCAAAAATACGCTACTGTATTGGAAACTTTTGGTGTCTCAGTTTTTTCCCACTATATATAATGCAAGCTGCTTAACTTTTTCAATGTACTTTAAGGTTGATTTTCTTTTATCCTTACAGTAGTTAAGATTTTATTTATTTCATGTTTTAAAACTCATTAATTCAGAGTTTAGTATATCATTCTTTCTGACAACCTCATTTCACTTAGAGATAAGACTCTCTCAGGACTTAAGTTTGGCTTCAAATTCTCAACATGGAATAATTTTGAAAGCATGCCAATTTTTAAAAATCTTATGGCTAAACTCTAACATCTATAGATGTTAGCCAAGAGTTTAGCCCTTAAGAAGAAAAAAAACATAAAGGGAAGGTGCTTATCTTTACATATGGCTATATGTACCCTTTAATAGACACTTGTGTAAAAATGATACATTTCCATAAGGTTTTTATTTACATTTTGCTAGAGTGCAAGTCTC
The DNA here is from genome assembly GCA_017311185.1 of Proteles cristata cristata. Taxonomy (NCBI): domain Eukaryota; kingdom Metazoa; phylum Chordata; class Mammalia; order Carnivora; family Hyaenidae; genus Proteles; species Proteles cristata. The sequence goes on along the minus strand of JAESUZ010004412.1, from coordinate 57,629 downwards.
TCTCGCAGACCAAATAAATTAGAGAAAACTGCAGTCATTTCTGTAGTTAAATATTGGAAGTCTTATAAAAGTCATAAAATAAAATAAACTTAAATGTGTCACACCAATATTTACCAACATCCAGGTCCTTATCACTCATAATAACATTAGCAAAGCTGGAAGCCTTCTGTGGTCAACATTTTCAAATCCTCTTTGTTATCCCAGTCACTGCAGGGCCTTTTAGAGTGTGACTTTTACTTGCCACTTTTCTGTTCAAAACCCTGCAGCTTTTTGACTCCTCTAAGTAAAAGACTAATACTGTAGCCTGACACTCATGGCCCTGAGTAATCTGGTCTGATTTGAACACTGCTCAGGTATTGACATCACTGCCAGTTATTATTTGTAAGGAAAACATCCTACCCCATCTTTTCTGGGGGCATATTAAGTAAGGAAGATGTTTTGAGAATGACCACTTCTGCCCTTCCCTCCAGATCCTCATTCTATCCTATCTAAGGAAGCAAGTAGATATATCCAATTGGAGAATTTAGAATCTACATACCCGTATGGAGCATGCACTCTCATGTGCATTGACTGATGATAGTACATTGACTGAGCAGGCTCTGCTGTATCAGATCAGAAAGTCTGCAGTTGGAACAAGGCAAATTCAATTCTTAGTTTTTCCTAAGTCACACACTGATACCCAGCCTTTGCAGTAATAATGTAAATTTTGGCTCTATCTGTCCGACTCTTCTATATATTAACTAATTTATACTTCTTAATAGGATGAAGGATGTGCCTAAATGTCACTCTTTAAATTCAGTCATTAAGCTATATAAATCTCATATTTGGATCCTGTTGATTCCTTGTTAATCACTAAATACACCATTCCTTTCCTGTTACTGTCTAAATCATGTTATAATCTCCTTCTCATCTTGACCTGAGGAAACTAGACCTTGGTATTTTCCTCTGCGCATTTGTCATCCCAGTGAATAGCATCAACATCCAAACAGCTGTCAGTGTTAGAAATCCAGATGGTATACTTGCCTTCTCTTCATTCTTCATCCCTTCCAAACCAGCAACAATCCTGCCGGTATCATCCTACAAGTCTCCTTTCAGTGTTTTTTGCTGTTCTTCAGCACCACCACCACCTGAATGGAACCCTCTCCTTCGTGGGCCACTGCAATACACTCTTAAGAGGTCTTCCTGCTTCTATAATTGCTTTTTGCCTCCAACGACTCTCAGCCTTTCAGTCAAAATGTCGTTTTGTAAATGCAGACCTGATCAGGCACCATATCAAGATGCCCTGCCCAACAACACATATTTTCAAAATATCTTATATATTCTAATTATACATAAAAACATACTTTAAAATAAAATGCAAATACCTACTTCCCTCTCCAGGATTAATTTACTCCCTTGGTTCCCTAGCTTTCCGCAGGCTTCCTTACATTGCAGGGACTCGTCATGTTCTTCTTCATACTTGCTTTTCCCTATGCCTGGAATGCTTTCCTCTTTCCCCTCCACATGCTTCATTCTTAAAATTTCAGTTCACTTGCAACTTCTCTGCAAATCTTTGATACTTTCTTGACCAGGAAAATGTTTCTATTTTATTCTTCTATAAATAGATATACCTCTACTCAATAAAATTTATCCCATTTGTAATTTAACATTTATTTCTCTGGTCATTCAAAAAATGTGCACACGTATCAACAAGTGTACACTTGTTGAGAGTCTGTTGGTCATACAGAGGCTGAGTATGATTTTTCTCACATAGCACAGTTCTAGTACATAGTAGTTGCTCAGTAAGTATTTAAGTGAATGTAAAAATGCACAGATGGATGGACAAGCTCCCAAAGTAGTTGCAGAATTGAATTAAAGCTCACTCTGGCCTGTTGGATAATTTTCTTCATAGCAGCAAAGATGAGTAGCCAAGGCCTACATTCTTCCTGACTGTGCTATCATGGTCTTTGCTTGGTTATAAAATCTCCTGGGAAAAGCTTTCCCAGGAGTAATTAAGGGAGGGAGGAAAACATTTTGGCAGAAGTAATTGTACATGTAAAAGAACTAGAACTGCAGGAAAAAAGATAGTGTTTAAGAAAGAACCAAAGAAATAGTTTCACTACAATGTGATTTTAAAGATAATAAATTGATTAAATGTCAATATCAAATTTATTATTTAACTAAAAATCAACTAGAAATATAATGAAATGAATGAGATAAAAGGTATCAGCTTACATTAAGCTTACATTTTAGGGTTAATAAAGACAATTAAAGAGTCAAAAATTTTCTCATCCATGTGGGTGCCAAACATTGGTACAAATAAAGTCTGTCAATATCTACCCAAACTAAAGATACACATATCTTTCACTTATGGTTGGATACCTACAAAATTGCACAAATTTTTTCTAAAATGTGTGTGTGTGTGTGTATGTGTGACTGCACTCACACTTAAAAGAATATGGAAAGTCATCAAAATAGTTGAATAAATAAATCATATTATGCCCATATAATGGAACATTGTAGAGCAAAGAGCATGAACAAACCACAATTATAGGTAAACAACAGAGATGAATCCCACAGATGTAACATGGAGCAATAGAAGCCAGTCAAAGACAAGAACTCATTGTATGAATTCATCTATATAAAGTTCAAAAACAAGCCAAACTTATCTATACGATAAAAATCCAGGATATAAGTTACTCTTGTAAGATTGGTGATAGAAAGGGAGCATAAATGTGCGTGGGGGGCGTGGGGTGCTTCAAGATTGTTATACTCTTCTATCACTAAGTATTGCTTTCATGGATGTATTCATTTTATTAAAATTAATTGAGCTATTCTTTCATAATTTATGAACTTTCCAGTATATCTGTTAAACGTAATTAAAAATAGGGGCGCCTGGGTGGCTTAGTCAGTTAAGCGTCTGACTTTTGCTTAGGTTATGATCTCGCGGTTCGTAGGTTCGGGCCCCGCGTCGGGCTCTGTGCTGACTGCCAGCTCAGAGCCTGGAGCCTGTTTCAGTCTGTGACTCCCTCTCTCTCTGAACCTCCCCTGCTCACGCTGTCTCTCTCTCTCTCCTAGAAATAAAAAAAAAAAGGTAATTAAAAATAAGATTTTCTACCTTTTCTATTTACCTTTTTAATTTATTCTTGAGTAATTTTTGTCATTTATATTTTTCTGGGAGATAACCATTTTATCTAAATTTTCAAATTAATGGTACAAAATTGCAACATTATTGTATTATGTTTAAATCTGGACTGTATCTATAAATATTCTCTTTTGTGTTTCTTAATATTGGGGTTTTCCATTTTTTTCTTTCTCTTGAAAGATATTTATCTATTTTATTAAAATTATTTTAAACAAGACTTTTTTAGAGTAGCTTTTGGTTCACAGCAAAATTGAGAAGGTATAGAGATCTCCTATTTACCTCCTACTCCTACACATGCACAGTCTCCATCGTTGCCACCATCTCTTGACCAGAGTGGCATATTTGTTACAACTGATGAACCTGCATTGACACATCATAATCAACCAATCTCTATAGTTTATCTTGGGGTTTACTCTTGATGTTATACATTCTATGGGTTGGACACATGTATAATGTGTAATGATATGTATCCACCACTACAATATCATACAAAGTATATTCACTGATTTAAAAGTCCTCTGTGCTCTGCCTTTTCATCCAATTTCCTTCCCTAATCCTTTTCAACCACTGATCTTTTCACTGTCCTCATAATTTTGCCTTTTTCAGAATGTCATATAGTTGAAATCGTACATGTACCTTTTTCAGGTTGGCTTCTTTCATTTAGGAATATGCGTTTAAATTTCTTCCATATCTTTTTAGTACTTGACAGCTCATTTCTTTTTAGCTTTAAATAATATCCCATTATCTAGATATATCATAATTTATTTTTCTATTCACCTACTGAAGAACATCTTTGTACTTTCAGGGTTGGGCAATTAAGAATAACATTAACCTTTTCAAAGCATAAGGTTGGTTTCATTGGCCGTGTTATTATCCCCAATTAACAAATGAGTACTAGAGAGGTTATGTGACTTGCCTAAAGTTACAGAGGTAGTCTGAGTCTGATCTCATAATTGTAGAACGTACTGCCTCATCCAGTAAACACACACATATTTCTAAATAAAATGTCACACACACACACACACACACACACACAACTTGTGGGGAGATATGTTCGAGAATTCCTTGTACTTACATAAGTTGCTTAGAAAAAAGCTTAGGTTTAGAAAAAAGCTTAGGGCAGAAAGCCGCCACCATAGGACAAAAGGGCCCAAGGTTAGTTAATGAGATATTGCAATGGGATCAAGAGAAATTTGTTATATTACCTGCAGGAAATTACTTTCCTGTACCTTGATCACAAACACCACTTGCCCCTCAGGCCCTTTGTTTCTTAATAACACAATTTAATGATACTATCTGATTATTTCTTCACATCACATGTGTAAGATCTTGAAAGCTCAATATATATGGAGATGAAATCCCTGTTTGGGGTTCTTCTCTCCTCATGGACATTGGCCTCTCTTGTATTCAATTCTGCATCCTCTCTCTTACCAGATTACAGAGAACTCCAGGCTCATAGTCTGTGACAACAATTGTGTAACGCCAAACTGTGAACTTAATATAGGTTATAATTGCGTAAAGGGCATTAGGATTGATTGGTAGTGTAGAAAGTCACATAGAAATTAATATTTTCTGTAATGTTTAAAATACATTCATAGATTTTTATGTTAATCATGGAATTGAATTAGCTTAAAATAAGAAATAAGGGTCTACTGAGTGGCTCAGTCGATTAAGTGTCCAGCTCCTGATTTTGGCTGCAGTCATGATCCACCATCGTGGGATGGGACTATGTTGGCTGTACGCTGAGCAGAGAGCCTACCTGAGATTCTCTCTTTCTCTCCCTCTCTCTCTACCTCTGCCCCTCTCCCAAGCTTACATGTGTGTGCATTCTCTCTCTCCCTCTAAAATGAAAAAAAAGAAGGAATGATGTAAAAGATACAAACATGAAATCAGGCCTTCCTGATCCTCCTCTTGCCCTTCACATTATCTCATCAAAGAACCACCCTGCAGAGCCAGATCTTCCTTCATAAGAATCACGTTTCTTCTTACCATGAAGCAATGTTAACTGTGCAGAACCACATCTCTAATATTAAAGAAGGATTTTTAATTATATTTGTGTATATAAGAATCCATTTGGTTGCCTTTCTGAATGTTTGTTTTGCAATGATTAAAAAATATTGGTGTCTGGCAGCCAGACAGTCAGACGAATGAGGGTGGGAGAAAGGAAATCACAATCCATCTGCTGGGTCAGCTTAGTTTCACTGCTGCACTTATTTCAACATTTTATTTCTCCCCAAATAGAAAATTTCTTAAGGGTTTGGTTTTACACATCTTTAAATCCAAACATTTAACATCTTGCACTGTGCATGGTAAAAACCTATTTAGGGTTTATAATAAATAATTAATCTATTGGGAAATGTTCAAAACAAAAGCATTCTTTTTGTAGACCCCAAAAGCAATATGAAAAATTGAATGCGTAATAAATGTTTACTGACTATTATCTGCATAATGATGTTTTCTAACATTAATTAAGTACTTTTGCATACCTAACACCATGCTAGAGAAACATTATAAAAACTTTCTCCAAATTAATTTGGGACTCCAAGGGACTACATATCATCTAAACTCTCCTCGTGTCCCCAACTCTAAGAAATGAATACAAGGCTATCTTGGAGTTGAACACAGTGTGATTTTTTTTATGAAAAAAAAAAAAAAGAAAAGGTAAAAGTTCCTGCACAGTTGTGACCACACATTGCTCTTACATTAATTTGTCCGCTAAGAGTATTAATCCTGGTTGGATGATACAATCTGAAGTTTTACAAATGATTTAAATTTGCCGCAACTCTTATTTTTTAATTTTTAATGTTTATTTATTTATTTTGAGAGAGAGAGAGTGCAAGCAGGAGAGAGGCAAAGAGAGAGGGAGACACAGAATCTGAAGCAGGCTCAAGTCTCTGAGCTGTCAGCACAGACCCCAATGTGGGACTCGAACTCATGAAGCATGAGATCATGACATGACCTAAGCCAAAGATGCTTAACTGACTGAGCCACCCAGGCACCCCTAGTTTGCCCCAGCTCTTGGCATCTCCAGGAAACTGGAAGAAGCAAAGACAAACCCTCTCTGGAGAAGGTCACCTCTATCTTTGACCTTGATGGACCTCCGAATAATTTTCTACAGGTTGATGACTAGCGGGCAGCCAAAGAAAATGAAGATCACAAAGAAATGAGACAATGTGAGATATCTGAAAAAAAAAATAGAAACAGATCTGCAAGTGCATCAGATGTTATAGTTATCAAATAAATGAGTAAATATTAAAACAAATATGCTTATCATATTTAATGAAAGAAATGACAAATGAAAATATTTAGAGAGAACAAGAAACTATAAAAATGATTTTAAAATAATTAAAATAATAACATTAATAATATAATAACTATAATTAAAAACTCATCAGCTACATTTGGGCACATATGCACAAGACAGAATTAGTGAACCTGAAGATAAATCAGAAAAAAGTACCATAAAAGCAACACATGTCAGTCTAAGATGACTTCACTGTTAAGCCTACAAGCCACTCTAAGTTAAAAAATTAAAAACACATTGATCTCATATAACCTCTTCCAAGAGATAGAAGAGGTGAAACATGCATAACTCCCTTGAGGACGGAAACAAAACTTGAGAGGGGCAAAAGAAAAAAGTCACTGCAGGACAATCTCATCCACCAACAGATACAAATATTCTAAACCAATTACTAGCAAGACGAATCCTGTGGTATATAAAATGAATAAAACTATGATTAAGCTTACCTCAAAATTACAAGATAGGTTAAACATTGTAAAATCTATGAGAACGTATACAATAGGAATTGAAAAGGAACTTGGTAAAAAGAAAAATATCAAACTAGAAATAAAAGAGAACTTCCAAATATGTGAGTTGTATAAAAATGAACTGCAGTTAAAGTGCATGGTGAACTATTGAAAACTTTCCTTTTAATATAATGAACCTGACAAAGATGCTACTATCAACACTTGATTCAACATTGCATCAGTGGTTCTATCCAAAAGGATAAAAGGAGAAATCGGACATATGATGGTACGGGCACTAGAAATCACTACGGAAAAACTGACTATTCAGTAAATTGATTCTTCAACAATCAATTCCATACATGTAATTTGATCCCTACAAAGTTACTCACATAAAACTTTTTGTAGATAGACGAGGATCTGTAACTTTTAGAAAAAAACATAGGAGAATATTATTATAACTTTAGGTAAAGAAAATTTCTGAAACATGGCACAATATAAGAATCATGTATAAAAATATTCATCAATTTTAAGAACTTTTGATTAATAAGAGCTGATAGAAACTTATCAGCTCAATAAAAGTAGAAAGACAAGCCACAACTGAAAGAAAACACATATTACTTACAAAAGATTAGTATCCATAAAATATAATATATATTATAGAATATGTATGAATCAATGGATAATTTTTTAAAAAAATTAAAATAGAACAGACAGCAAGCTCCAAAACACAAATGATCAACAAACTTGTGAAAAATACACTACTTTGTAATTCAGTTGGTTAAACATCTGACTCTTGATTTTGGCTCAAGCCATGATCTCATGGTTCTGGAGTTCAAGTCCTGCATTGGGCTCTGTGATAACAGTGTGGAGCTTGCTTAGGATTCTTTTTCTCCCTCTCTCTCCAACCCTCCCCTGCTTGTACTCCTTTCTTTCTCAAAATAAATAAATAAAAATTTAAAAATACAATATCTTTTTAATCTACCACTTTGTCAAAAATTGTAAGTCAAACAATTCCAAGAGTTAGTGAAACTGTGGAGTAATTGGAACTCACAAATATGCACCAGCAATGATTTGATTGATAATGTGCTGCATGTTCAGTGTATACAGCAGTGGAAAGAGACTACTATAGGCATGCAAACCAACATGGGAAATACAAAAAATAATAATGAACAAAAAAAGCAAGCCACGGAAGAATACTGATAGGATGATTCCATTTGCATAAAGGCAAAAAGTAGGCACAACTGAAAATATATTGTTTAAGGATGTAATTTCATCAGGTAAATTATAACACAAAGTTCAAGGTAACAATTCCTCTGGGGAAGGTTAACTGACTTCAAGAGTATCCATATCACTGGAGTGTGTAAGGGTTTTTAAGAAGCTAGGCTGAAAGTTTCATGAGGGCAGGAACCAGTACTTTCTCTTCTCCATTTTGTTTCCTGAGTCAGGCAAAACAGATGTCTCTTTGTGTGTTCAGTCAACACCTACTGGTTACATGAATGAATACATGGTCCTTATAAACCATAAGGTTACACAAATCAAGGCCTTTCCTCCTCCCCATTATTGTACTATATTTTAGCTGGTAGAATTAAATAGAAGGTAATAATTATGATATTCAGGGAACACTGCTGAAAGTTTAATGTTAACCTAGCCCTCTTCAACAAAATTAATTAAGATTTTAGTTTTAAAATTGTGAAAATGACAATTACATATAAATTGCCACATGAGGATGAAACATAAAATCTGGCTTCAGTGGAGCATAATTTGAAAGGCAAAGCCACAAAAAAGAAAAAAAAACAAATGAAAACTTGCATTAGTAAAAGTCAGCAAGTTCTACTATATAAGTCATAGTTCACAAGGTAGAAGTTTGTGAAATGTGGTTAACATACAAATAATTGAGTGTTTGTGAACTCAAATGCCCTTCTACCAATGTGTATCCAATTAGAAAAAGGCATCAAATGAATTAAATGTTCATTATATTTGGAGTGTGGAATCAAGCCATAGTAATCCATTGCACATTTGTCAGTTTTATGATGTTTTTGCTCCATTTACTCAATTGTCCTGCTGAGATGATTGTATACTATATGTGAAAAATATGTATTTGCATGTCCATTACAGAAAATTCATAAAATCCACGCTATATATGGTTCCCGTATGTGTTTAATGGAATCTGTCCAAAGAGTGAACAAAGTCTTCAAGTTACAAACAATATTCAAAGAGGACTTTTATCTCAACCAGATACTGTGTTTCTTATCCAGGATATTTCTATATATGTATAATTTGAGCCAGATCTCTAATAAGGGAGATTTGCTTAGAAGAAGAACTTCATGTTTTGAAGGCCAAGTTTATTATTTTATATTATATTTTATTTTATTTCACTTTATTTATTTTTTACTTATTTGTTTGTCCTATCTCTAGAGCTAGGTCTAAACAAAACCTTTTAGATCAAATGCCATGAAAGAAATTTGTTGAGAAAACATGTTTTATTCTGGGAATGGGCAGTGAACACATATTAACAAGCTCCCCTTGTATTCACCTCACCACTAATTCTGGATCGATCTCCTAGATGTACTTAGGAGACAAGGGAGTGAAAGATTAAAGAACTGTTTTATCTTACAGTAGACAGGCTTGTCTGAGAAGAAGGGATTATCTACAGAAGGGCATCTGCTCAAAGTTTAGATTTCCTTCTGCATGTACACAGAGCAGTGTATTATGCTAAAATGTTTGTTTTTTTTAAATGGCAGCCACAGTGACTATCCATCAGGATTATATTTGAGGGCCTTGTGTGATTTACATAACAATTAAAACTCTATTATGTTTTAGATAATATAAAATTGGCATACATTAAAAAATTACAAATTACCCTAGGGTTTAACAAACACTCTATGTATATAACAAGTTACACTAATGTCTATACATTTTTTTAAATACTCACATGGTTTCTTAGAAAAGATTGTTTTCCTTAAAAAGGCAATCACAGATTCAGGCTTGTCTTCATGAGGTGAAAAGAAGTCAGGAAATGAGGAGTTCACCATACTCTGTAAGTGTGAACTCTCAATCTGAGTAAATAACACTGTATCCAACATTTTAATCAAAAGTATTTAGACAGTACATTTAAATGGCTGCTTGATTTTTTACTTTAGAGATAAATATACTGTTACAACTATTTCATATATCAAACTCAATTATCAATCAATATAAAATATTATTGCTTCATTTATTAGTATAGCCAGATGAGGTCAAATACCCATTCAAAATGGATATTTTTTAACTGTAATTTGGGGTTTAAAATACCAAGAGAAGTCTGGTTTCAATCAGATGAAGTTTTGGGATAGTTGACTAATTTTGTGTCCTATTTCGTATGAGATCTTCAAACTCAGCCTATCCTAATGTTGACTGATGATATATAAACAAATCAACATATTTCTCAAATCTCATAGACCTGTTAAATTGTTAAAGTTGTTTTTAATAAAAATATTTTCTGTCTTTCAATGCTATTTACAGAGATTTAGATTTAGTCTAATCTGTTCAACTTGTTAATCATTGTCAGGTGCCGGATTCCAGTTGGTTTTGAAAATGCCTGTATGGCTTTTCTTTCCATATTCTTTGAGTTAAATTTCTATTACTTATTTGAGTGTTACATAATAAAGCTCATACATTTCAGATAAAACCACCCGGTAAAACGAATTCTGGCTTAGTATAAAGAAGCTGTTACCAAATTAGCATTACATATACAGATGGATGTGGCTCAACACTGATTTAGGGAAAAGAAACAATGACTTGAACTGACACATATCACCATGACTCAGACTGTAATGTATTTGATGTATTTGTGAATAAATCCAGATTTCAGCACATTATTAATTTCTTTCAATACCTCTAGAAGGTGGTTTATTGAGAATCCCCATGCTACTGTTTAGGAAAACAGATTCTGCTGTTAACTAAGAAATAAAACGGAAGGCATTTTTACAAACTGTATCACATTAGGAAAAACTGAAAAGTAATCCTAATAAATGCAAACTATATAACTTAGAAAAGGGAAACCCTAAATATCATTTTCAGTATTTGAGCATTTGAAGTGTTGGTAATATATCTTTAGCTTACCATCAGCATGAAGAAGGGGAAAATATCTTAAAAGAAAAAACCACTCAGAAATCCTAACATCCACCAGTGAGTAATATCTGTGTTGGGAGAAAGTGATGTAGGCCATTTTGGCGAACAACATGTAACCCTTTTGATCATATGGACATGATGACAAAACTATTTAGATTTAATTTGAGTGAAAAATATTGACATCATAAAAGTAGTGCTTTGCACTATCAGTAATATATGCAAAGAGTAACTCTGATCTTCAACCCAACATAGATGGCAACCCATCCCTCAGGCTCTCCAGACCGTGGCCTCACTAAAGCTCAAAGGTGGGATGGGAGGAACCTAACAGGAGAGCAGCAGAAAACAACAGGGAGGAGGTAAGACCATCAGCCCAACACCCAGAGATTGCCTGGAGGCCCACAGCATGGTGATGTCCGGAGACCTACCCAGACTGTCAACCATGATAGAGGGTAGTAATAAAATATAAAAAGCTGAAAATATCATGGCTGAACTTGGGAGCAAAGAGTCTCTGAGATCAAAAGAGTCATGCCAAAAGGAGTGAGTCAGAATGACGTGCACCTGAAAATTATTAAGAGGAATGTTTACAAACATATTAATATATGTTCCTTATCTTATTGACAATATCCCTTTTGGTAATGTTCGCTTCCCCACACTATAGTTGCCATAGAGAACCTAAGACAGTGCCTAATACATAGGAAGCAATCACTTCTTAAATTTAAAAAACTTGCAGTAACTTTGTGTATTTCATTGAAATCTGTTTCCTGTAGAAATCTCATCCAGAGGCCCTATCCAGCACCTCTTTTCCCTCAGTATTTATGGGTTCCTCTGATGCCTAATTTTAAACCTTATTTAACTGCAACCATTTCTAAAGCTCCCCATGAGATAATAAAAAGGAAGCAGAAATAAAGCCAAATCACTCCCAAATAGTCCATGTCTAATATAAAAGACAAATGCATCTAAACCTCAAACACCAAAAAACAGTAGGTTTGAAATTCTCCCTAAATTCAGCAGGCAAAATTATTTGCTAAAATTAATAATCACTGTGTAGAAACCCTAAATCTGTTATTGCAGGCAAAATAATGAAATTCTCATTGTCGTTTTCCAGAAAGGATACATATGCTAAATATGGCATATTTACCTCATTAATCAAAATAAAGTATATTTGAAATATAAATGATTTATTCTTATTCACAAATATTTACTATAATGTATTTAGATAAAGACTTTGGGTGAAAAATATTCATAGCTACCATGCATAAATCCAAACAGCCCCCTGGAGAAAAAAATGGTACTTTTATTCATAATGCAAGTTGAAGCTCCAAGGATGTAAAATAATTTCTTCTGGTCATACAGCTAATGACCCAAACTGAACTCAAATGTGTCTGACTCTAAAATTGTGCTTTTCCCACTGTGGACAATGACAGTGTGACAGCTGGATCTTGGTCTCATGGTCAATGGTTGGGAATACATCAAGTATGGTCATCCTTTGTTTAGTACCTTTGTCATCAACATTTTCTTCTCTAATATGTTAACATTCACATTTTGAACAGAAGCAACTTGTACTTAAGTCTTCTATAAGACAATCCGAATTTGGGAATTGAAATTGTCACAAAAACGCCTGTTGTAAAAGCATGTACATTTCTCATTTCAACTCCATGTTATACCTCCCATCAATTCAAATTAGAAAAAAATATCCTGACACATTATCAAATAAATTTCTCAAATTGAATGTTTTATTAATATTGAAAATGATTGATTCCTCATTATATTTACTTTTTGCCAAATCTGGCTTCCCAAAGTAAAAATTAAAACTATTTCAAAAGTTCAAGGGACTTAAGCTTACTGGCATCCAATGGTCTATAGCAAAACCAACAGGCAAATAAAAACTTATCCTTTCATCAGTAATGCTTTAGTTATTTTATGCCTAACCCTCTAAGCACCAAGGATTCTGGATGATATGGAGTGCATATTTAAATCGGCAAGGTGGAGATGATCTTTAGAATCTAACAAGTGTTAGATAGTAGCAGCAGACTACTTGGGAAAAGTGGTCAGGATAATTTGCCAAACAAGAAGAGATTGTAGGATCATGCACTGCCTCTGTAGAGTATCATCTCTCCCGAATTTTAGTCTTTATCCTTCATCTCACAACCACCACACACTCACATACCCAGAATGAGACAATTTAACTACTCCTTCGGGAAAGAAACTTTCTTCCCTTTATTTGTAGGACACCTGCTCCCCAGAGCTGTGATGGTGTCACTGAACCACCTTCTTCAGCAGAAGATTACATACACAAATTTGAATGGATGAACACTGGAAGGGACCAGCCCAGCACACTCACTTGAATTGTCCTTTAGCTTTTCAGGCAGTTCAAGTGCCTTTGAAAAGAGTGGGAATAAAGTGACTGCTGATTAAGCAGAGGGGTTGACATGGGAATAGGTTTGTCAATTGTTTGAAAGTCACTCTGCATAGACTACAACTTTTAAAATGTAAATGTATGACACAAATACCCCACAACACAATAGGATGAAAATGATTGAGACAGCCACAAAGGACTGCCAGAGCTTTATTCTACCAATAAAGAAAAATATATATCTGGTGTCAGAGAAAGATAATTGAAGCATTTCATAGTTGTTATTTGCAATTAAAAATGTAAAATTATGTTTAGTTTTAGCTCCTATAAAAATTGTTTCCTAAGTATTTTCAATTTCTAGGCAAGATTTCCAAATGTGTAATTTGTCAGTTTATATTATCTTGAATAGAATAGAATAATTTTGGATAGAATAGAATGAAATTCTACCCATTACAAATCTACTTTTCTGGTAGTAGATCAGTTCAATTTCCACTCATATTTTACATAAATCCATGCTGACCAATGTGTTCAGAAGTATCTCCCATACAGCTTGGGGAGCTGATACAAAGAAACATCTTACTTGTTGGGTAAGAAAGGAAAGGATTCATTGCCAGTTGTCTAATTGTCCTTTGATCGAGATTGATTTTGATCCCTGTTTTGTCTCCCGTTCTGTTAATGGAGAAGTTAATAATGGCCTTGACCCTAGAAAAAAATATTAATGCCTACATTCTTCAAGTAGCTAAAATATTAACCAAAAAATGTCATGAAAGTGAAAGTATTTAACATAAAAATAATGTATATTTTAAAATTATAATAATTCTAGAAATAAAAAGAGAGAAGGGAAAAGAAAGACAGAAATAGACATAAATGAAAGAAAAGAAGTAGAGTGAAATATCAGATGTATGGCAATCTAAAGGAGGAACTTTATCCCAGAACTACTCATTTTCTACTTACCCTAGAAACACAATTTCAATATTACATGATTAGGCATATTTCCTTAATTTAAATTTTAGGGAAAGAAGAAAAGAAACAAAATAGATCCCCATAATTCAAATGCTTCTGGGTCCTTACATGTTATTCATGTTTTAGAAGCATAGCAAATCAAAAATAGGAGTCTTTTTGGGTTTTTTTTTTAGTGAATGAAAGCATTAGCTAACAGTGTAGAACAGTACCTTTTCAAGCAACCTAAACAGGTCTATGTTGTTCCCCTCACTACAAACAACTTTAAACTTCTGTATATGGTATATCTGTTTCAAATTTCCATCATGGCCAGCCTCCACAGTTTTTCCTTTTTTACTCTCCTTCACACAATGTCTGTATAGCAGCTCTTCCTCCCTCTTCCGTATTTCTTCCAGAAACTTAAAATCATTTACTGTCTAGGTCCTCTGCACCCCCTGTTTACCTCCTCAAAGCCATAACTGGACTCAGTGAAGCCAGATATCTTCTAGATAAGAACTTCAATCCTGAGAAGACTTCTAAATAATCTTTGGTATATGCACATGTCCTTTAAAGTCTCACCATTCTTTAGACATCTTCAAGATAAGATTACTTAAACAAATAAAGAGCTGTCAACAAAAGAAATGGTGGATGATTTTTTTCCATCGCTCTCTAAAAGTTTGAAAGCAATTTTCAACTTTAAAATTAGTTGTAAAATAGGAGCTGCTGAGTGGCTCTGTCAGTTAAGCCAATGAGTCTTGATTTCGGCTCAGGTCCTGATCTCACAGTTTGTGGGATGGAACCCCATGATGGGCTCTGCACTGACTGACAGGGTGGTCCCCAATTGAGACCCCAATTATTCTCCCTCACTGTCTCTCCCCTACTCACATGCTTTCTCTGTCTCTCTCAAAATAAATAAATAAACTTTAAAAGATTAGTTGTAAAATATAACTGTAAAGATTATGACTAGAGACTCATTATTTAAAGGGTTATTGGATTAACAAAAGCTCAGACAAATGGAGCAATCTAAGGGTACTCAAATGTATCTTCCCTATATCTCTTATATCTCCTCTTAAATATATACATGTCATATACTATATATACATAATATATACATATTCCTCTCAGCTTCAATTCCTCGGGAAACTGAACCATATCATGAGCAGTTGAACTGACAGAATACTCTTATATTGTTAAAATAATGCCATTTGTAATAACCGATAAATGGTGAAATCTCAAAGGCTTAGAAAGTAAGTGCAACTCCTGCTCATGTCACCATCTCCTGTGGGTTTTCCTAGTTAAGAGGCCTCCATCATGATCTTTCATGGATAATACCTCCTTTCATTTCCTGGTCGCATCCTCCTCTTTGTGCAGCCAACAGATGGGGAGAGAAATGTAGAGAAGACACACATGCTTCTTATCCACACATCCCTCCATTGCAGTTGACAAAGGTAAATGAGTTACATGCTCCCACCTAGATTCAAAGTGAGAAGAGCTGAGAACGGTGGCTCCAGACTGAACAGATACTTTCCAGCAACAAATGTCTATACAATGTCTATTGTATAGACAATAGGAAAAAAGCATGAAGCTTTGGTTTAAAGTTAGCCACCTCTTCTACATAGTAAGCAAATGTAAAGAGATTGAAATGGTGGTGATTAAATAGATTTATTTTGTTCATAATGATTAAATTATGAACTCATAATTCATATAAACTATGGCTATAAGATAGCAAATTTGAAAAAAAGAACATTATTTGAAATAAGAATATCATGGATAAACTTATAATTAGAGAGCACAAATATAAAGACCTCATGTTAAATAAAAGTCCCAGTTACAGCTGTACAAGATTGAACGTTGCTTTTCACTACAATTTGTATCTCACATAATATTCAACTTATACCACCCTCTCCAGTTCATATAAGTGGAGAACTGGCCAGCTGTTGCCTGGAAAGCTGTTGGTTTGATGATGGTGACAATGATAATACTATACACTTGCTTGGGTGGTGCTTATGTACTGAACACTGTCATTAGTACTTTACATACAAACTCCTTTACTACAAACTCATAAACTAAGAGTTGTATGTTAGCCCACTTACCAATGAGAAGTCTAAAATGAACTGAAAATTAAATTATCAAGGTAATATAATCTGTAAATGGCAGAGCTGGGATTTAAACTCAAGAAGTAGACTCCAGAGCCCAAGCTTTTAACCACCACACTTTATACTCTCAAATAAAACAATTTCTGTCTTGAAACTAGCCTCACCTCTAAGGAGCCCACCTCCATTGGCTCAAATGAAAACAGTGGCTGCAAGAATTTTCATACCTCTAGTATCTGCACTTTTACTTGTCTCTTTTAATAAGATCCTACCCCCTCCATCCACCCCAATTCTTAGTAATAAATTGATTTGCATAGAAATAGAAACTTCTGCCATTAAACATTTATGTTAAGGAAGTAAACCAGTGTGGTAGCGGAAGAAGTGGCATTCTGCAAATATAGGAATTTGCTGGACATTACTATGGGAGGGGAAAGGCTTTCCAGGCATCTTCATTAGCAAATTCTGAGTAATTTTTCTCATACAAATTTTATAAATTTTATAAAATACATTAAAAACAGTTACAATTTTCAGTAATCATTACTCTATAATTCTTCTCAACAGAGGAATATAAGGGAGGTTCCTTCATCTGATAGAATATCTATAAAATCGTACAGTAAACTGAATGGTGAATTACTAAAAGCTTTCTCCCAAGAGAAAGATTAGAACCAATCATGTGAAATCAGTTATAACTATTTATTTGTTTGTTCGTTTATGAGAAAAAGAAAGTACCAGAGAGACAGAGAGAGGGAGAACGAGAGTGAGAGAGAAAATCTTAAGCAGGCTCCGTGCTCAGCGCAGAGCCCAACACAGCATTCAATCCCATGATCCTGGGATCATGACTTAAGCCAAAATCAAAAGTTGAACACTCAAATAACTGAGCCACCCAGACACCCCTGTTATAACAATTTATGTTCAACATTCAAGTGAGGTCTTAACTAGTTCAAGAAGGCAAGAAAAGTGGGGCTTCTGGGTGACTCAGTTGGTTAAACGACTGACTTCAGCTCAGGTCATGATCTTGCACTTGTAAGTTTGAGCCCCACATCAGGCTCTCTGCTGTCAGTGCAGAGCCAGAGCCTGCTTCATATCCTGTCTCCCTCTTTCTGCCCTCCTGCACTCGTGTTCTTTCTCTTAAAAATAAATAAATATTTAAGCAAAATTTTTAAAAAGGCAAGAAAATAAAATAATGGTCATATTGATGAAAGGGAGACATAAATCTGTAATTATTATACATTTTTACATGCTTTTCTCTATAGAAACTTCAAGAGTCTTCAGAGAACTATAATCATTGAAAATTAAGTTTAAAAACATTTCTCTTTTTTTAAGTGTATTTATTTTGGGAGAGACAGAAAGAGTGAGCACGAGAAGGGCAGAGGGATAGGAGGGGGACAGCAGATCTGAAGCAGACTCCATTCTGGGAGCAGAAAGCCTCTGCAGGGCTCGAACTCTTGAATTACAAGATCATGAGCTGAGCCAAAGTCGGGCACTCAACCAACAAAGCCAGTCAGGTGCCCCAGTAATATTTCTGAATATGACATCAACAAACTAAAATGAATTATTTTTACATACATAATATAAAAAATAGAAAATGAATTATATTAAAGATATAACTTAGAATGACATATAAAAACATACTTCTAATGAAATATGTACCAGAATTTTATGCCAAAAATTTAAAAGGTCAAAGGTACTAAAGATGACAAAAATAAGTGGAAAGATATATACTGTATGTGGGTTGAAAGTCTTAATAATGTAAATGTGTCAATTATATGCCAGTTGAAACACAGATTTGATGTAATCCCAACCAAGTTTCAGTTGTTTTATGTAAATTGTCAGGTTGATGCTAAAATTTATGTATAATAATGAAACTAAGCCAACTAAAACTACACATTTCAAAATGGAGACACAAACATTACATTGATCAAAAGACTCCCGCTAAAACTGAGTACTTATTTTATGATTCCATTTCTTTAAAGTTTGTAAACTAAGGGAAAACTAAGGGGACTAATTACTGAAAGAGAACAGGAGAGACCTTCTGTGGGGGCTGTTAATATTGTTTCTTTATCTGCTTACCAGTTGCATCTATGTATTCAACTTATAAAAATTCATCAAGGTGTATACTTAGATTTTAAGTATTTTTATGCATGTATGCGATACTTAAAATTCATGTGGAAATTGAGACCATTTGTTAAGCATAATTATAGATCATTTTTTTGTGTAAGGTCAGATGTCTAGTGCTCACCATGACAACCGAAGTAGCCTGCTCCCTCTGTCCATATTTCTCAAACACAATATCCCTGTCAATCCCATTTTATTAGTAACCAAAGGGTTTTTTCATGAAGTAGAGAGACTCAATACCCATTACAAAACATAATTTCTTTGGAAAATCTGCTCTATGTTCCAAGAAATCAAAATAAAACAGAATTTATTAGAATAAAATCTGACTGTAAGTTGGGAACCACTGGCTTCAATATTTAAATATAGTTAAGTATAGAATTACTGTTTAGGGCAACATGACAGTAGTAATAGCACATACTATGAGGAAGCAAAATTCGTATTTTTGACCACAAAAATTTGGAGGAGCCTATTATGACATTTTCACAAGTTTCCTATTCTTTGAGACTTATCCAAGTAACAAAAATATCTTATGCCATCTCATAATGGAAAACGAAGGATTCAATTCAAAACACCTGGTAAAAACTAAATGATCACACAGAGGATCTGCATTCCAAGAAACTTTGGGAATTAATGTAGTTAAAAATGCAAAGAATGTTTTAGATTAAAGGAGACCACGGTTACTGATGTGTTGAATAGTTCATTTGAGGTTTTTAAAAGATTTTGAGCCAATTTTATTTTTTGAAAGTATGTCTAAAAACTTCCATTCCTTTAAAACTCTGCTGAATCTTTTTAAAGCATGGCCATCACTCAACTGAAAAATCTCTAAGTATAAAATGACTTTTATTTCCCTCATTCATCCATTCAGCCATCCACTGACCCCTGTCTAAGCACCAGGTACTATGTTAAGAGTTAGACACAAAGGGATAAATGAAATGATCCTTGTCATGAACACCTCCCAATCTAAGATTAATACTGTGACCCAATGTGAAGAGTTATAGCTGAAAACCAAAAAGTGTTGAATACTGTGATTTAAATTATAATTTCTTCAGAATCACATTATCATAGCAGCTAAGATTTATTGAGTACTTACTATGTGTTGAACATGGAAACGGAGGTTCCAGTAGATTGAGCCAAGTACCCAATGACACCAAACTAGTAATTTCAACCCAGGCTGTGCATGCCCAGAGTCCTTCTCCTAGGCTGTTACACTAAATTAACCTTGAGATCCACTGAAATATGGAATATAGTGGCTAAAAAAAACCTTCAAAGAAACTGCTGCAGATGGTGACAAAGGGGTCACACTGTAGTTTTCGCTATAAAGAACCGTTCTTTTTGTGACATGGTTCTTAATCCTCCATATTCTCATTGAGATCCTAGCAGACTATTGTACCTGTATTCATACTGTCTAGATGTATACATCAAGTCTCAGGTTAAATGATGAACTTAAATCAATGTGTTACCTTTAAAAAGAAACGGCTTTTCATTGTGCCCTGGCTTGTGCAATTAAACTGCTTCCTGTTTCAGTGTTTGGAACTGTGGGTGTGATCACTGTTTTCCTGGCAGCCCGAGGTCAGTGAGTCAGGTAAGGGAGATTGTTCGCCTTCAACTTTGGTCCACCCACTCCCATTCTGGGCTCTCAGGTGCTCCCATTTACAGGGCTGAATACCCAACAACAGGACCTCGTTACTGCAGATGCAGACCTGCACAAGAGGGCATGGGTCACATTACCTCCTTTGTTCTGTGCATTTTCCAAAACATTCCATCTCTTTCAATTTCCCCATCTTTCTCCCTGGCTTGCCCTCCCTCTTCCTTCTACAAACCCACCCCTTTTCTGCCTTGATGTGCTTCCCCTATTATGTTGCTTTTCCTACAAAACAAAACTTAGCAAGTAGGCACATAGAAAAACTTCTGATGGTTGTTTGAGATAGATGTGAGGCTGTGCAAAACACATGGGAAATCATGTCCTCCTGACAAGAGGACCGCAGACGTCTCTACCAGCCTCCTAACAGACACAATAGACCTTGCTAAGCTCTCTGGATAATGGAAAGACTACTCCAGAGGGACACCATAGGAATGTCCACCATCTCACGAAAAGCCTACTGTCATAAAGACCTGGATACACATCACTGGCACAGTATGGGAGTATTAATACATTGTAAGTCTCGTCTGAATTCTTCATACTGCGTCTTCCTTGATGCAAGCATGAGATTAAACAAAAGTCAAGCTAATTTGATGATGACACTATCAGTAGCCATCATAAAATCTAAATAACTTGTTTCCTGGGGTTCCTGGCTGGCTCAGCTGTAAGTCTTCCCTGAATTGTAAGTCTTCTCAGTTGGTTAAGCATCCAACTTTGACTTAGGTCATGATCTCAGTCAAGGTCGGTGAGTTCGAGCCCCATGTCAGACTCTACACTAACAGCTCAGAGCCTGGAGCCTGCTTCAGATTCGGTGTCTCCTTCTCTCTTGGCTCCTCCCCTGCTCATGCTAGCGCGCGTTCTCTCTCTCTCTCTCTCAAATATAAAAACATTTTAAAAATTTTAATGACTTGTTTCCTATGCAGGCCTTTCTACCTCACTGTTTCATCACAGTCCTTTCTGATTGTAACAATAGCATTTCTGCTTCATGGATATGGGTGTTCCTGCTCCTCACCCTGCAATTCAAGGTCACAAACAGCAATTGTCACCAGTTTATCCCAGTGAAATCACCAAACTGCACTTCAGGAAAGATCTCTTGAAGATGCACAGGTGCTAAACATGCTCCAAAACCATCTGAAGGGCAAAAATATGATGTTTAAATATATATATTATATCATGTGTGTTTATCTATATCAGCATTCCCTGCCTAAATCTAAGTTTCTGAGGAGCAGAACATTATAGGAATAAGAAAATAAGTTTATGTAGCAGAGCAGCTAGACAGGCTTTTGTCCAAGATTCAGAAAAGGGAAGTGACTACCTTAAATATATGACAGAGCGCAATTACTTCTGTTGCTCAACCCATATCTTTGCATAGCTTTTTCAATGTTCCTAACTCAAATCTTCCCAGTAATACACAAGGAGAAATGAAGTTAATTATCAGATGACAAGGATGAAAGATGTATTTGAGATTTTCACAGGCAACTTTATTATGGGTTTTTTTGCATTATTAATGACTTGGTATTCAGTGATTTTCTACTTAAATTAAGCTAACAGAAATCTCTCAGATCCTGTGGTTTTTTTTTTCAAGAAAGGAAGGAAGAAAGTGACACATTTAAAAATTTCTTTTAAAAATACAGAATGGTTGGGGCGCCTGGGTGGCTCAGCTGGTTAAGCATATGACTTCAGCTCAGGTCATGATCTTGAGGTCTGTGAGTTTGACCCCTGTACTGGGCTCTGTGCTGACAGCTCAGAAACTGGAGCCTGCTTTGGACAAGGACACTCTCTTTCTGCCCCTTCCCACTCTCTCTCTCTCAAAAATATAAAATTTAACAAAAATAAAATAAAAATACAGAATGGTCTTCAAATAACAGTCTCCCTCAGTTATTTTCTCCCATCCTCCAATTTATGTGCCAAATGTCCTCCACCACTTGGTACATTTACATTCAAAGTAAATATTTGAAAATGTTTTTAAAATTCATTTTAATAGGCATCAGTAAATAGTTTTTAAAGAGATAATTTGCAAGAAAACTCTCGTAAGGTTCTCCTCTCCATAAAATACTTTGCAAGTTGTCATAAACAATTGAATGCAGAAGATACTGAGGCTGAAAAAGTCTCTATGTAATTACAAAGAATAGGGAAGATGTAGCATTTGCAATAGGCTTTGAACTACTTAGGAAGCAGTGTTTTTATCAAGGTTTTTTCAAATGGTGAACTTCATATGTGAATACTGCTTGCTTTTCTCTTAGAATGAATAATTTCCCAAAGTTCTAAATTCACCCTGAATATATCTGCAAAGTTTATATTCTGTGATGAGACAAATTTCCTGCAAATCAGGATTTCTCTTCCCACTTTTTGATGTTGGGTTGCCTTGATTGGATGAAAACAAAAAAATAAGGAGCTGTCAATCTGGTTTTTTTTTTTTTTTCAGGTCTTTTCTGTTCCTTTTGAAATTAGTTACAGCCTGCTTTTTGTAGCGTTGTAACCAGCCTGACCTAATTTAATTACCATGACTTGTGTGGTTTAAAGATAAATACTTTTATTCAGTCCGTCTACTTTGTGGATGTTTCCCTCCCTTTCATACAACCCTCTATATTTTAGCATTCAAAACCCTTGTCATTTCTTTCCTTATTGGGCTAACACAGAGTTAGTTTTTATAGTGGTGTCTATATTCACGAGTTTTCTTTGATGCCATGTTTGCTCTCCCCCTGATTTGCTGTATGTGTTTCTGTGCTGGGAATCGTGGGCCTTTGTGGAATCCAGACTAAACATTCTTTGACTTGAATCACAGAGCATCACTACTGTACGTGTGTCTGGGCCGACCCAACTGCTCTAATTTAGAAATAGAAGTGGGGGGGGTGGGGAAGGAAACTGAAAGGAACATGGGACTTGGGGCTTGGGGCTTAGAAACCTCGTATTGAACATTTCAGCCCGCAGAATGTACTACCAGGCCCAGGAAAAGATTAGACATTCACTCTGGCTATTTAAAATGGGAAACCTATTTCTGTTATTCCAGATTCACTGAAAGTCATGTAAAGGGAATGCTTACCACTTTACTGGTGCTTTCTTCCTGAGAAAAGAAGGCATGTGGAAAGATTTTCACAGTAAAAAGATTGCACGCTCTGACTATTGAGCTATAAGCTCTAATAAAATGAACATCATCATAACAAGCGTAGTGAATAACCAGCATTAGGGTCTCACGAGGGAATGCTTAGATTGATTGGAGTTAATCTATTAACCTCCTTGAGCTCACTTGATATGTACCATCTGAGGGAGCCCTTTATTTTTCCCAGAAAGGAACATATGTTGAATACTTAGGGGGAATAAAACAAAGTGTAAGATCAGCTCTGAGCCCGGCACAGATTGTGTCTTGCTACAGGTGTTGTGTCGCCCTTTGCCTGCCCCTACAGACTTTCCTCTTAAAAAAGGTTCCCACAGCACGGTGCCTTTGCAAATTGTCCCACAGAAAACGTGAATGGGGCCCATTCTGCCACATGCAACACCATCTGAAATGGCACAAAAACCTGCTGTTCACAAAACAGACAATTCTATTAAAAAAAAAAAAGTCAGAGAAAAAGAAATTCAAGAATGCTGTTTCCCTTCACAATCTCTGTCTTGCTAGGACACATGAAAGGAGCTATTTTATCTTGCAAATGAAGTAAAAAAATAATAATTACAAAGACATCATTAAGAAAAATGTTCTATTTGAACTGTACAAATAATATTGTACCTTAAACAAACAGAAGGAGGCTTTTTTGTAAAAGCCAAAAGCCAAAACCCTACAGATTAGCAGTGAAACAGTTCCATTACCTGGATTTTCACAATGCATCAAAATTGCCAACAGAGAAGTTTCCTGCCACATTGGTCTTCAGATAGTGACAAGTCCCTTTAAACTAATCTATAGCCAGAGAATACATAAATATAAATAAATATAAATAAATATACATAAATGTAATAAAAACAATGCCAAAAATCCCACCATGAGAGGTCACAGTTTATACCCAATTAATTAGTATGCTCAGGTTACATTTAATTTGGGGAAGCAAATATCTCTGTAGCATCTTAAGTAGTTTATGGTTAAAACTGAGTACTCTTTTTTTTCCCTCAACTGTTTATGAGCTAAGAACGAAGCTCCTTCATTCACCGGAGTCAAAGATACAGAGAACTTGATTTCTGAGTTAATAACTCTGATGTTAATCACAGAAAGTACAGCAGGAGCCTGGTACCATCAAAGATAGGAGAAGTTACCACCAAAGAGGGAGACACTTTCTGGTGCTAAGAGCAGGGACTAATAGAATAGGCAAAATTTCTGAAAGATTCTCATACTCTGATGGCAGCCATCAAGCTACTAAATTTTCAACTGCATACAGTTCAAGACCAAAGTATATGATTTTCTGTAGGGGCTCCTAATTATTTCCAATTTAACTAAGTAATTTACCCCAAATTTAAAAATTAGTATACCCATAATTTATGCATTAATTTTCCAATTTGTGATCAGCCTCGGAAGGTCTACCCATAGGCTTACTTTAAGATAACATACGGGTAGATTAGCACTAGTGCTATAAAAAAGAAAGTAAATATGGTAAGAGTAGAATAAAGACATCTTAATATTAGTTGATTTATATAAAAAGAGGCTATATTATCGCAACAAATTCTTCCCTGAAATGTATATTAAATACTGCAAATTTAGAATTAGGAGAATTCTAAAATAAAGGTATTAAGAGTAAATTTAGAACTACTGAGTATTAAAATATAATTTAAGCTAGAGCAATGTCCAGTATTGATTTAGAGATGAATGAACTAAACAGTGAAAAAAAAAAACAGTCCAAAAAAAGAACCAACTTTGTATAAAATTTGGTTTATCAAAATGGTTAAAATTTTAAGCAGTAGACAAAAATAGGTTGATACATGATGTTGAGATAACTGCATAATCTTTGAGGGGAAAAATAAGTTGAATCCCTACAATGATCTCTTACAAAATTAATCCCAAGTGGATAAAGAACTTAAAGTCTAAAGAAAAAATAGCCTTTTTTCTTTAAAAAGAAAAAATACACAGGGAGAAAACGTGTATTTATAAAATAATCTTGGGGTCAGGGAATGTTTAAAAGGGTTTGTTTAAAAACAAGACTAAAAACAAGACTAAAAAAACTAAGAACACCACCGATCAATTCAATCACAGAATTGTGAAATGTCATAAAGTTAAAACACATATTTAAAAATTTAAGGTAAGTATGACAAAATAAATGGCAAAAAAAGAAGAGTTCATGTCTGAAACATACAAGAGCACTTGCAATAAGAGAAAGTAAATACTCCAAGCAAAAATTGAAAGAAGTGTATAGTCAATTCAATTGATATAGCTAATAATAATAATAATAATGATAATAATTGATGAGTTCCAAGCTCTGAGCAAAAGAAATGAGATGCAACATGTTATTAGATTATCACAAAAATATACAAAATTTGCATGCACTTTTATCCCAGTTTTGTAGATAAGAGAATTGAAGTTCAGAAAGTACCATATCCAAACTTACATAATTAAAGAGTAACAGGACAGGGACTTGATTTGTATGACTCTTAAATCTGTGATGTTAATTATTGTTGATGCAAAAGAAAAAGCTAGTTACAGAACAGTTCACATACATATGCAGAATCAGACAGATCTACAGAGACACAGAGACACAGAGAGATGGAGAAAGAGAGAAAAATGAAACTGGAAGTTTCATCATTATATTAACAGTAGTTGTCTCCAAACAGCACTTTGTGGGGAAATTTACTTGCTTCAGGATACTGGTCTACATTATTTGATTTCCTTACAATAAACATATATCATTTTTGTTATATAAGAATGAGAAATTATTTTCATTTATCACACATATCTTGCTAGACATCTAAATGTTCATGAATACCTTTTTTTTATTAGCATGTTGACTTTGGAAACAATGAAACATGGTAGGCTGAAAAAGCATAAGGCACATGCTCTGATTTGGTATTTCAGCTTTAGACATATGCTGCACAAAATACCAATGTATCTGGAAGGAACTGATGAATTTAGCTCAAATCTGCATAAACATGTAAATAGAAACTAATAATACTTAACTTTTGGCAACAAGATTATAGCCTTGATAAATATTCTCACCTTCTTGGAGCACAATTAGTCTTAGGCCTACCTCACTTTTGTACACAATATGCAGGATTCAGTAAATACTCCTTAGCTCCTTGGATGTGGACTCAAACAAATCAGTGATTTAATGTTTGTAGTAAGAGACTTATAGCCAGGTATGCCAAAAAGTATTAGAAAATACAATTAGCCAAGCAGAAAGACCTTGAGTGAATCTAGCCTATGTAAAATATCTAACATTTAAAACATTTTAGAATGCATTTGAAATCAAAGGAGTATAAATCCAAGCCAGCTAATAGCCACCAGATATCTCAGCTTAAAGTAGGCCTGTAACCCTGAGATTAAGACAGTATTCTTATCTGAAAAATTGGTTGATTATTAAACATCAATTTCTTTGTAGATTAAATGAGATACGGCATGTAAAGCACCTATTACAATGAATGGTACATAATAGGTTTGTGATATTTAATTCTAAGTTAATATACAAACTCATTAAATCTTACTTATTTTTTTCATCCATCAATTGGTATGTGTAGAGAACTATGTTCAGTGAGTTATTATTACTCACCAGGAATTGGAGACATATGAATACAGAATATCTAAAATCAAAATTTCAGGCAGGATTAAGGGCATAAAACATTTGTACCGAAGATTTTTTAAAAATTGATTGCTGGGGTGCCTGGGTGCCTCAGTTGGTTAAGCGTCTGACTCTTGATTTTAGCTCAGGTCATTGTCTCACAGTTCGTGAGTTCGAGCCCTACAATGGGCTCTGCACTGACAGCCTGGACCTTACTTCAGATTCTTTGTCTCCCTTTCTCTCTGCCCTGCCCTCTGCTTGCTCTCTTTCACTCTCAAAAAACAAATAAACATTAAAAACAATTTAAGTCAGTTGTTTTACTAGTAAATTATATTAATATCATTACTGTTGCAAGCCAAATGTTTGCTATTTCTAATCCTCTGGCACTTGCACTACAAGCAGTCTGTATACAAATGTAGTTGTAGGTGGGGGTATTTTTCTCATTGGTCTAAGAGCAAAACATAATTTTACCTCTCCTTTATGTATATGAATTCCCACAGGGAGAGGTTTATAAAGCAGGAGAATATCCATTTTAGGTAGAGACTTAAGCACATAAAAAGAACTGGAGATATTAATGAAATCAAGAGTCTCCATTCAATTAGATGACATAATAATGTCAAGGTACGGCACGACAGCTTTCAAGATATATGGAGGTGTCACATGTGATAAATAGAAAAGTGCCTCCCACAAGTCCTTAATAATGACTTAACTGATCATTTTCCATGGTCTGGTCCAGGCTCCTTCCTCTGCACTTTACTTGATGCAATATCTCACTTGATGTACATGTGAACCCCATGAGATATCTACTATTATTAACTGATCTATACAAATGAGAAAACGGAGAATGTCAGGTTATGGGACTTGATGAAATTCACACAGCTATTAACTATCACAGGCAGGATCCAAACCAAGGAAATTAGACTCTAGAGTTTTATGGTGAACCATGAATCCATACTGCCTCCCTTACTGTTCATGTTTCTGGGGCAATACCCGAAAGGGCTCTTCATGGCAGAGCTCGGGAATACATTTTGTCATGAGTTCAATCTATTGGGCTTAGTGACTACTATTTCTTAAGCTTCCAAAGTTGGATAATATTAGGGAAACTGAGGCAATTAAGTAAAAGTCAAATTGGCATTTGGAACAATTATATCTTGTTCTGAGTCCTTTATATACTAATCTAATCTATCAATGTATTGTATGCCACCTGAAATTACTTGTACCATGCATGACAAACTCCCAGGCACTAAGTAAGTGTAATCTAATTTTGAAGTAAAAATTGAAATAAAATTTCTTCTTCATTCATATCTTGAGACATCTAGAATCTCATACTGAGTACTTTGAGAGGCATGTATTAGCAAGTCTTAATTTTCTTGGAAAATGTCAGAGATGGATCCAACTCAGTGACAAGGTACCTCCTTATTATCATCACTGAAGATTTTATCTGTCTTTATTTCCTTTAACCATGCTGGATCCAGTTTTCTGATTCATCTCTCTACTTCTTCCAACCAAGCTATGGTTTTGTCCCTTGCTTGATTTGTGATCCTCAGAAGCTCAATGGCCATAATAAGATTGAAAAAAGAGAGCAGGTTCAAAGCAGTTCCTGATATTACCTTCTTCCCACCTCCACCACACAGCTGTTTATAGGCTCCAGGCTGGTCCCCAACCATTCCTACTCACTTACTCTGGCAAAGAAATTCTACTCCTGATATAATAGCCAAGAGTGGTCTATATGAAGTCTGGCATTCCATGAATGTGGATGAGCTTATTTCAAACTTTGTTTACCTTTGAAGGGGACACACATTGAACAGTCCTGGTGAGAACACTGAGATGTCGGGAAGGTGACATCCCTGAAGAGGGTATGGAAGCCTGTATGCCCCACCCCCTGTATACCATGCTCTGTGCATCTTTTCCATTTATCTGTTCCTGAGTTGTATCTCTTATAATAAATCAGTAAGTCACATGAGGACAACTGAGTTTTTTTAAATATTCCCCTTCTGGACTCAAAATCACAAACTTCATTAGATTGAATTTGTCTTAAGGAGTCCCTAGTGTAGATGTTGTACTAGTGCCTTAAAAATAGAAGACAGTAAAGACAGAACAAGTCAAAATTTTAAAAAATGCAAAAAATACCATTCTGGCTCACATAAGACTTCTGCATGGTCCAATGATGAATGTATGGCAAGGACAACATGAAATCACTGAAATGGGACATAATCCACTATATGGAATTGCCATCATTTTTCTTATTCTATCTGATATTTCTTAATTTTTAAGAATTTCTTAAATCTTAATTAAAAGCCATATACTTTTAATTCTCGAGAGTCCAACACAAGGAAACATCCGTAAGTTTCATTGGTATTTCTCTTTTTTGTAAAAGACAAAAATTATTAGAAAATAAGGTAATCTCAATTCTACTCAACATCCAATTCTGGCATGTTTATAGCTAACTTAAAAAAATCCCAAATCTATGGCTTATATCTGAGGCCATCCAACCATTGCTACAGCCTTCCATCCCAAGTTAACTCCAAATACCTATAATGTTCAAAACCTACACTCACCCCATATTTATTTCATATTTCCTGAGAATACTATTCATATTTCTATTCTCATGATTTTTTTTGAGCTCTTATCTAGTTATATGATCTCCTCCTACTTTCCTATTCTAATACTGAACATCATTTGAGATCTGGCTGATACATAAGCCATCCATAGAGTTCATTCTTATCCTAAGGATCATTTCTTTCACCAAGGAAGAAATGATCTTTAGTCTCAAAATTCCAGTTTTTTTCCAGAACTCTTTACACTACTAGATAGTCAATTTCAATAAAATTTTTGGTTTTTATTGATGAAAAAAGAAAAGGTGGAAAGGAAAAACACTGCAGAATCCCTGTCTATTTAGAGCCAGCAGTATAGGAATGAATGGACATTCAGAAAAGCCAACATTTAAAAAAAGGACCAAGCATGACCAAAAAAAATTTGTAAATAATCTATCAGATAAAGGGTTAATATCCAAAATTTATAAAGAACTTATCAAACTCAACACCCCAAAAACAAATAATCTAGTGAAGAAATGGGAAAAAGACACATGGACAGACACTTTTCCAAAGAAAACATCCAGATGGATAACAGACACATGAAAAATACTCAACATCACTCATCATCAAGGAAATACAAATCAAAACCACAATGAGATACCATTTCACACTTGTCAGAATGGCTAAAATTAACAACTCAGGCAACAACAGATGTTGGCAAGGAGGCAGGGAAAGAGCAACACTTTTGCACTGCTGGTTGGAATGCAAACTGGTGCAGCCACTCTGAAAAACAGTATGGGGGTTCCTTGAAAAACTAAAAATAAAACTACCCTATGACCTAGCAATTGCACTACTAGGTATTTGTCCAAGGGATACAGGTGTGCTGTTTCAAAGGGGTACATTCACCCCCAATGTTTATAACAGTGCTATAGACAATAGCCAAAGTATAGATAGCCCAATGTCCATTGACAGATGAATGGATAAAGAAGACGTGGTACATATATACAATGGCATATTACTTGGCAATGAAAAAGAATGAAATCTTGCCATTTGCAACAATGTGGGTGGAACTAGAGTGTATTATGCTAAGTGAAATTAGTCAGAGAAAGACAAATACCATATGACTTCATTCATATGTGGAACTTAAGATACAAAACAGATGAACATAAGGGAAGGGAAACAAAAATAATATAAAAACATGAAAGGGAACAAAACATAAGGGGCCCTTTAATACAGAGAACAAACTGAGGTTTTCTGGAGGGGTTGTGAGTGACAGGATGAGCAAAATGGGCACGGGGCATTAAGGAGGACACTTGGGATGAGCACTGGTTGTTATACATAAGAGATGAATCACTGGATTCTACTCCTGAAATCATTATTATATTATATGCTAACTAACTTGGATATAAATTTAATAAATAAATAAATAAATAATAAATAAATTTTAAAAGGATACTTATAAACTATTTTAAAAAGGAAGAAAGAAAGAAAAGAACACAGCCGTGTATCCCCAAACAGAATTCTGGCTGTGTCACTATGAAGCCGTGAAAATTTGTGAAAGTATCCTTTTCCAGATATAAAATATTACATAATAAATATGCATATCCAGAGTAAAAGTAATGATCCAAAAACTCATTTATGTTAAAACAAACAGGTTTTTCACAGGTGCCAAAGGAACCACAGTGTAAAGTGGTATCAGTTCCATTGCAGGCCGAAGGACTGGGTGTTGTGAGAAGTCAGTAAAGCCCAAAAAAGAAGTCAAAAGAAAGCTGAAGAACAATTTTTGTGACAACTGAAAACATTCTTGCCTACAATGGGAGAGATTTAGATTGGCTTTTTATTTTAAACTCAAAGTAGAAATAGCATATCATTTAGAGAGTTGGATGCTTACACATCCACATATGATGATGAAATGAAGTGTAAATTTTTATGGTTAACATCTGCACTGAGCATGGAAGAACTAGAGAAGTACTTTTGAGTGCATACATAAAAATCAAATAGACTAGCAGTGGACCAAAAGTTTACTTCTTAGTTTTAAAATTTTTATAAACCTAAAATTATTCTGGTACTTAGCTGACTTAGCTTTCCTGTTCTTTCTTATACAAATTCATACTCAATTTCATAGTATTCTATTATTTTGTCATTTGCCCATGGATTGTAAACATTTCTTAAAAATATGAACTTTTTAGAAAGTTAATATGCTTGTTTTAGATATTTTTCTTATTTTAATAGGTGGATTGTCAAGGTTGGTATGAATAGAATTTTCCATGTCTTGTGAAGTGAATCCCCATAAACGATCACATACTTGAAATTGTAACTGTCTTTTTGCTGGCTTTCTTAAAGAGTATTTTCCAAAAGCTTATGTTATGTATTGGAATATTCCCAGTACTTTTTGGTCATTATAGTTCTCACTTTCAGACTACTGAGTTCAATCAAGGAACTGCCAAAATACCTGGAATTAATCTTACTACAATTTTCTGAGGATTAGCATGGCCAAGATGTATTAGTTTCCTAATCTTGCACGACAAAATACCACAAATTTAACAGCTTAAAGCAACACCCATTTATTATGTCACAATCACATACATTAGAAGTCTGGTCATAGCAAGACTGGGTTCTCTGCTTACGTCCCATTGGCTAAGACTAAGTGTCAACTGAGCTGCATTCTCATCTGGAGCTTGGGCTCCTCTTTCATCTTTCTGCCGCTTAGTTATGGCAGAGTCCAGTTCCTTAGAGTTGCAGGATTGAGGTCCCTATTTCCTTTGTAGCTTTCAGCCAGAGTGTGCTGTCAGCTCCTTGAGGCCTTCAGTTTCTTGCTTCATGCCTCCCCCCATCACTGAAGTCAGCAGTGGAACACTGAATCTATCTGGAGCATCAAATCTTTTACTCCAGATAGATTAAAAGAGAATGTCATCTCTTTTAAGAGCTCGCCTGATTAGATGAGACCTGAAGATAATCTCCTTCTCTGAAATCAACTGCCTCATATAGGATAAACTAACCACTGTATTCACAGATACCTCCACACTTAAGAGGTTTGAGATATACGACGAATGGGTCATGGAGATCATCTTTGAATTCTGACTACCACACAAGCCATCTAAGGTCTAAGGAGAAGTACCAAAAACTGCCTAGATAAAGCAAGTTTGAAATATCTCTGAAGCTTGGACAAGAGATAGACAAGGAGTGCCTATACATTGTTAGTGTCCATAAAGGCAAGAACCATGTCTGTGTAGTTCATCACTGTTTTTGTAGTACCTAGAATGGTGTTTGGAATAACAAATGATTAATAAATAGTTATTGAATAAGGATAATGAATGAATAAGAAATGCTCTTGCACTATAGAGTGGAGAATGGGAGAATAATCCAAAATACAAAGTCACATTGATGTCAAGACCAGGTGTTCACTGAAGTCATATGAACCAAGACTAGAAATCTGTAACGACCTAGATGGATAAAAATCGACCAGTTCAAATGAAGAAAAAATCAACGGGCAACTGGGGAACAGAGAATAAGGAGATGAATTCAACATGGATATTTTGAAGGAAAATATATGAAATAGATTTTGGTGAAAAAGAAATACAGGAGTAAAAGCAAATGAAGCAACTCCCTGATAATTTATAAGGGACTCAAATCAAGAGCAAAGTTGAAGAAGGGACACTAATCCCTCTAATACTGGATGCAAGAACATAAAAACGATACCACGTATAAATAAGTGTGAGGGAGTTTAGTGGGCAGTGGAAAGAAGAAGGGTGGGAGAAGTGAACAAAATTCCCAAAACTTAATAAGTTGGTAGGAAATGAGATTATCTACCAAGAATATGCAGGATTTGAAACTGTAGGCCCTGGGGAAAGAGTGAAGGTTTGAAATATTACTATGGAAAATGGTCAGGTTACTGGTAAACTTTTACAAGTAAAATTTTATAAAATTCTATAAAGCACCAACTAATGTTGATGTTAAAAAAACGTATACTTAATATAAGAGAAATTTCTATCAAAACTTTTGTGGGGTGCCTGGGTGGCTCAGCCAGTTGAGTGTCTGACTTCCGCTCAGGTCATAATCTCAGGGTTCGTGGGTTCGAGCCCCGCATCAGGCTCTGTGCTGACAGCCAGCTCAGAGCCTGGAGCCCGTTTCAGACTCTGTATCTCCCTCTCTCTCTGACCCTGTCCTGCTCACACTGTCTCTCTCTCTGTCTCTCAAAAATAAATAAAACATTAAAAAAAAAACTTTTGCGCACCAAAATAGATCTAAATATTTTGCCTATTTTTTTGGCCATTTGTTACAGAAGGATGACATAGGTGCATGAACATTAAATGTCCCAATGAGACCATAGTTTAAATGACCTCTAATGGAGTTAGGCTCAGAAAAGAGGAAAGGGAAACCAGGAGAAGATTGATAAACAAAGAAAATGGAGTGTCAAGAAGTGGTAAGTCTTCTTAAGTTTGCAGAGTAGATTGAGTTAGAATAAAGTGCAGAGAAACTGAAAGAATAGCAGATTTTGTTCAGAAAATGGGTAGTTAAGGATTACAGTTACAGTTTACAGGTTAAAGAAAGCTACAGCTAAAGATTGCAGACATGCAGTGATCACAGGGATAATAAATCTAAGCTGGAAAACATGAAAGTTCTAGCAGAAGAGGGAAAATGTGTTTTTGAAGTTAAAGAAACAAAGGAACTCTAAGACCAGATAGTAAGTGATCATCTTTTTTTTTTTTTTTATTTCTAGGAGAGAGAGAGAGAGAGAGACAGCGTGAGCAGGGAGGTCAGAGAGAGAGGGAGTCACAGACTGAAACAGGCTCCAGGCTCTGAGCTGGCAGTCAGCACAGAGCCCGACGCGGGGCTCAAACCCATGAACCGCGAGATCATGACCTAAGCGAAAGTCGAAAGTCGGACACTTAACCGACTAAGCCACCCAGGCGCCCCTGTGATCATCTTTTTATATGGATGTTGGAATCATACAGCGCAATGGCCAGAGATGACTTTGGAAGGACTATGAACAATATGTTGTCCTTAATAAATGTGATGGAGTGCTCACTACCCTGGAGGCTCTGAGAATACCTCCACAACAAGAAATCTATAGAAGTATGAAGTGTAGAAGAAAAATAGAGAGGAAAAACAGCTTTCACTCCAGGGCTTTAGTTGTGGCTTAAAGGAAAGCCCATATTCATTTATAGTGAGGAGTTGGATTTATTCTATGAAAAACTAAAGATTTAGGGCATACCAACTTGCACTTATAATAATTAGATTTGGTGACCACTACAAGTAAGAGAATAAATATATTACATTCCTTCATAGCTAATGCAATAATTTCATGTTGTCAGTCAATACTTCTTGTCTTTTTTGGATAGAGTAACGGTTTTTTATCATGCTACTAAGAAATTTTGTGTGTGTGTGTGTGTGTGTGTGTATAGGAGAGGTGTGTTTGTGTGTACATATTATATATCATATGTTATATTTATATTATATCTATCTTTCTGTCTCTCTAAACTTTATAGAGTCAAAGTTAGAAACCAAGTATTGCTTAACAAAAATGAGAACAGCCAAGACTATGGAGAATCCCTACTCACCTACAGTATGTCTTCCTTCAACATATTTGATAAGTGAGTAATTCATAAATAAAGACCTGAAAAATTTAATCTTCAGAAAGAGGCCAAATAAGAGAATTTAAGAAACACAATTTTTATTACTATTTGTATCTACAATCTTGGCATCACAAAATTTACAATCCTAGTTGAAAAACAATCAGATGTTAAATCCTTTGTATTGCAATCATTCCTCTATAAAACAATGATTCACTTACTAAATAAGTAAGTATTTCACACCTATTATGTTCTGTTATGAGCAAGGCATTTTAGGCATGGTGGTGTACAAGGAAAATTTGCCTGTAGAGTCTTAGATGTTCAAAACTTAAACCCAGAAAAATGTAATCACTGTTTGAGATACAGAAGCACATGTGAAAATTCATAAAGAAAAAAGTCATGCTAACTGAAATTCTTTTAGAAAGAGTCACTTATCATTATTTTGAGGATGTTATTAGTTATTATTTAAGGAACTTCAAACATGAAAAATAAAATCTCTAGTTCCTTTCATGCTGACCATATCCATGACAGAATAATATGACTTCTGGACAATATAATTCGGTTTTGTCTTCTTCCATGCAAGAATTTGACTAAGTGATTGACATAATAATAAATGATGGAAAAGAAATTATATTTGTCTTTATCTGATTTATTAACATTATATATCAGGTAGAATAAAAAGTTTACATACATGCCTTTTTGACTAATACCAAATCAACCAAAAATAGTTTTAACATTTAATAACAGAGATGAGCTTCTTTCTTAAATTAATTATGTAGATTACAACAAAGAACAAGATCTCAAATTTTCTAAAGAGTGAGGCATTTTCATGCATAAAAATTTTGCATATGTGTTATTTAAAGTCAAATCATGTACACAAGCCTATGTTAATACTGTCTTAAAGTGTTTTAAATAAATTGATTAGAAGTTGTAGCATTTAAAATTACATGATGTGATTTATGTTGTGCTTTCTGTGAAAAGTACAAACACTCCTGATACCTAGATTTCCCATCATTACTTTGAATTGAAGAAAAGAATAAGATCAAATTTTCTAGGTATAAAGTAATAGATTTTGAAATCATTAACAAAGGAAATGATTCCTATTAAATCTGACATAACACATATTTAAAAAAAACAACTGTGAAACTTAAAAATAAAAAAGGAATTAAAAAATATTTCATGAGTCTACACGGGTGACCCGTATCTACAGCTAATTTGTGAAGTATCTTCCTGAATTCCATCTTCCTGTCTCTTCTCTCCGTTATACTCTTCTTGTCTTCACAGTTATTCTTTTCCCTTACCTTCTCTCCCCATCTATTAAAGAAACAAAATGTCTGCACTGACCTATATAGACAGAAGACCAATACAAAACATTTTATATTCTGATTTTAAATAATATGGTTTGGCAAAAGATAAATTTTTAATTAAAACAAAGTTAAGAACTATTTCCAATTATTACTAAAACAATCCATGGCTATGACAGAATTGGAATATAAAAAGTTAAGCATACAGAAATCTACATATGTAGAAGCCCATTGCACAGAGACACATATATTTTGAATACACATATTCTCATAATATGTATATATTCACATATATATTCATAAAAACATGTTATAAAATCCTAACATATATGTTATTTTGAAATGTGCTTTTTTCACTTGAAACTGTAATATAAAAATGTCTCACCACCAGTGGCACTCTTTTTTTTTTTTTTAATGATAGCTACCCAGGGTTGATGAGGGTATACATAATTTGGCACTCCCATAGCTAAAACTGTAAATGAGGTTAGCCTTTCTGGAGTGAATTTAGCAGTACATTTCAAGAGTTTTAAATACAACTTAATGATGGTAAAATGTGAAAGTCTCTGCACCTCCCATTTTGGATATGTAAGAATTTCCATTATAAGGATATTTGTTACAATGTACTTTATAATTTCCAAAAATAATAACATACCAATATGTATAACAAGAGGCGCCTTGCTAAAATATACACATGTCATATACCAATGCCACATAAAAATACTTTACATTAAAATTATGTAAATTAAGGAAGAAAATGAAAATGCTTCAAAGTTTAATGCATATACAATTTTTACACAGGCATTGTAACTATTACAACCTCAGGACGGATTCTTATTATAGTACTATAAAAAGGAGAACGAGACCTACCACTTAAGTACAGTTGATTTATATAGCATTCTAGAGAAAGCAAACTAACATACAGTGACAGAAAGCAATGATTTCCTGGGTGGTGGAGTGGGGACGTAGTAGGAGGGAGGGATGGCACAAAGGGAACTTTGGGGTGATGTTCATGTATACTATCTTGATTGTGATAATGATTTTACAGGGCTATACCTATGTCAACATATTAAATTGTATGATTTAAATATTCACAGAAGTGCATGTTTTTAAATCTGATTTTAAAATGTGTGTATTTATGGTTTATCAACTTGGCCTCAAAAGGCCTGTTAAAATGTAAAAATGTCTGACAGTACTAAGTGTTACTGAGGATGTGGGGCACCTGGAACTCTCATATATAGTTTTGGTGAAATGCTTCATACAGACGCATTGGAAAATATCTTGCAATTTCTTAGGAAGTTAAACATATGACCAGCAATTCCACTCCTATATATTTACTTAACAGAGATACAAAAAAATATGCTAACAAAAAATTGTTCCTAAGGTTACCGATGATTCTGTCACAAAATGTAATGACTAATTTTACTTCTTTTAAATGTTTATTTCTTTTTTTCAGTTTATTTATTTTTGAGAAAGAGAGAGCAAGTGGAGGAAAGGCAGAGAGAGAGAGAGAGAGAGAGAGAGAGAGAGAGAGAGAATCCTTAGCAGGCTCTGTGCTGTTAGCACACAGCCAGACACAGAGCTCAATCCCACAGACCATGAGATCATGACCTGAGCCACGATCAAGAGCCTGACACTCAACCAACTGAGCCACCTAGACATCCCTGTTTTATTTTTATAAATATATAAATATATATATATATGTATGCATATATATATATATGTATGTATGCATGTAATCTCTAAGTTCAACATGGGGCTTGAACTCAGGACTCTAAGAGCTAGAGTTCCATGCTCCACTGACTGAGCCAGCCAGACTCAGTAATGACTAATTTCAGTCCTGATCTTTTCAATTCCTCAGTGATTAACAGTCCTAATTGCTCACTTTTTTCAATTCTGTTTTCCTTGTCCTCCCTGAACCATATTGTTTTCTTCCTACATATTTAACACTGCCCTCTGTTTCACCTTTGAGATCTCATCCTCCTCAATCTAGCCATTAAATGCTGTTATTTTGGTTTATTTTTAATTCCCTTCTCTTTTCACACTATGCTCTCTCTCTAGCTTAATTGCACCCATTGCCATGGTCTCTAAATCAATACCTCACAATTAACTATCTCCTAAGCTCCAAGCCTTTATCTTCAGCTACCTATGGAACATACCATGTGAATTTCTCCAACTTTCCACAATGTTGGAGTGGTTAGGTGGCTGAGTGAATTAAGAGTCTGACTCATGATCTCACAGGTCTGTGGGATCGAGCCCTGTGTTGGGCTGTGTGCTGACCGTGAGGAGCCTTCTTGGGATTCTCTATGTCCTTTCTCTGTCCCTTCCAGCCTCGTGCATACACACACGCACACGCATGCTCCCTCCATCCTTCTCTCAAAATAAATAAACATTTAAAAAAAAATTTCTGCAAAGTTAGTACACTGTAGGATATACATCTTCCTACCCACACAGACCTGACATTCTCACAGTATTCACTATCAGTAAATGGCAACATTACCTATCTAATCCCTAAAAACCTAAGCTGGGGGTGCCTGATGGCTCAGTTGGTTGAGCTTCCAAATTCGGTTCAGGTCATGATATTGCGGCACAGGTCATGATCTTGTGGTTCGTGGGTTCAAGCCTGACATCCGGGTCTGTGCTTGACAGCTCAGAGCCTGGAGCCTGCTTCAGATTCTGTGTCTCCCTCTCCCTCTGCTCTTACCGTGCTTGCAATCTGTCTCTCCTCTCTCAAAAATAAATTTCTTAAAAACTTTTTTGTTAATTTAAAAATTAAAAATTAAAAAAACCCTAAACTGCAATCAAGGATTTTTGATACTTCCCATTCCATCACCTCTCACCTCAAAGGAATTAACCCAGTTCAGGCAGCTCACACATCATTTCTAAATTCCATTAATTTCTCTCCATCTATACTGCCTCTCTCTAACCAAAGTTATTCTTCATCTTTCACCTGGATTGCTGCAATAACTGGCTTCCCAAAATTTATTCTAGTCCCTGCCCAACCTGTTCTCCATTGTAAGGTAACATTTTCAAAATGTAAATCTGATGTTAACACCCTTGCAATCCTTTTTACCCTACGTAGCCCCATTATAATCTTTTTTCCCCCTGTTGTCTCAAAATGATGACTGAAATCCTGAATACAGCAAACGGGGCACTGTTGTTTGTGTGGTCTGGTTCTTGCCAACCTCTCCAGCTTTTTCCCTCCTCTTCCACCCTATTCTCTCTTAAGTCACTCTCTTCTATCAAGGCTTCCTTCCTCCACAGGTATCTTACATGTACTGATCCCTCAATAGAGAATTCTCTTTTTGCTCTTCATCTTCACCTAGTTAACCCTTACTCAATGCTCTGATCTCACGAAAAGGTCATTTCCTTTACTTTTCTGTATTAGGTCAAGTTTGTCTGTTACATACTTTTCCCAAATTGACTTCTTTTATTTTCTTGGAACTTACGTGTTTTAAATTATACATTCATTGATTTGACTAGTGGCATAATATTAGCTCCCCCTCTAAAGTGTAAGCTCCTGGAGTGCCTGGGTGGCTCAGTCGGTTAAGCATCCGACTCCAGCTCAGGTCATGATCTAGCAAGTTCGTAGTTTTGATCCCTGCAAAGGGCTCTGTGCAGATAGCTCGGAGCCTGGAGTCTGCTTCAGATCCTGTGTCTCCCTCTCTGCCAGTCCCCTGCTCATGCTCTGTCTCAGTCTCTGGTAAATAAATAAATGTTAAAAAATTTTTTTAATAAAAAAATAAAGTGTAAGCTCCAGGAACAATGTTATACTTCATCTAAATTTCCAAAGGTATAAATTGCACGTGAGGTAGTATTTCTCACAAATAAGCTATGTCTCTGGAAAACAGATCTCATCATGACTCGTTTTAAGTACGATAGCAATTTTTGTATTGTTGTATATATCCTGATGGGTAACTGATTGTTTTTAATATACAAGTATGTTTGTAAGTTTTTATAAAATGTGGATCACAAATTCACAGAAGGCTTTCATTGTAGTAGGTGTCACTATCAAAGCACTTGAACACTTGGTTCCAGATTGTTATTTTCCTGTTTTATTTTCTTTTAAAGATGGCCTGTTGTCCTTTGATCTTCTCTGACACCTGCACCGACCTACTTCTCGCTTCTTAAGGGGTCCCTGTAGGGTCCCAGGTCATGTGGATAAAATTAAAATGGAGATCACGTGATTGAAACTATTCTTCACAACTTCTCCCAAAACACACAGACAAATATTCAAACACTTGGATCTGATTTTCAAAGTGTACAAAACAGCTTTTAAATTTTGTATCTCCAATTGAATCTAACACCAATAACAAAAACAGAAAGTACCTAAATGTTATGTTTCAAAATTAATAGTTTGTGACACTGCATGATCATACCCCTTTCACTGACATTCTAATATTTCCCTGCTTCTTCAGAACAATATCAATAAACTATTTTTAATTCCTTTTTACCCCCAGCTGGCCTTTCTGAAAGTGTGTCTCATCCATCAGTATCAAGTGATCAGGTGAATATTACACTTGTTTCATGTTTCCTCTGCAAAATGCAAACAAATGGGGATGGAAAGTAGGAGATTCTTTGAGAATCATGCAATAATTCTTCATCTGTTTCATGGTAATATGTTTTGTGTTTTCAGTAAAGGCAAAAGAAAAAGTGGACTTAAACAGAAGTCAACAAATCCCTTGCAAAGAAAGAATTGCATAGAATTTCTGAGAGCATTAATTTATAGACTTGGTAAAACTACTACAACGTATATCAGTGAACAAAAAACAGAGTAGTATTTATTATAAAATATGAACTTTAAACTCTACAGAAGAGTCAAAGAAAATTACTTTTTAAAATATTAAGTGACTTGAAAAACTTTATAAATTTCAAACATGGATACAGTTTTACCAATTATGTATCTCTACTTCCCAGATCAGACGCATCATAATTCTATATACATTTTGGTGACTGTGTACTCTGAAACATCATTTAATGTTGACACACTTTGGCAATAATTTAGTAGCTAAATAGTCTCTGAAGATAGGAAAGGAGACAGTTAAAATTAATTTTGTATCCTTCGCACTCTTCCTCCTAGCTTCCCAAATCAATTTACCATCTTTTTGGGCAGTTTCCAGAAAGAACTCTTAATTAAACAATCCCCAGATTAAATACAGTCCCTTTTGCTTATTCTTTATCAGGCCATTATCTCTGGTATAGCTCAGCCAAATTAGAAATTCAGAGCCAATTTGAAATACCTCTTGTTTTCTTACAGCTTGAAGAAAAGATAAAGGTCAGAAGCAGGCTTAAGGAGATGGACAGAAGTCCTGAGTGAGAAATAAACAAAGGAAGTTCCTCTGCAGTAGAACTATTTAAAACATATGCCAATAAAATGTTCAAAGGATTCCTACAGGGCTCCAAAGATAAACACATGCAATCTTTTTTCTTGAAAAACTACTTACCTGAAGCAGTAAACTCAAATACACAGCACGGTTCTGTGAAAAAATACAAGAGATAACCCTATAATATTTACTAGGAGTTAAAACTTAGTGCATACGACAGCAAAAGTTTATCCCAGCCCAACCTGCGATTAGCTGTGTGACTTGGGGTAAGTTCTTTAACATCTCCTTGCCCCCCTCCACCCCCCCGTTGCCTTATCTGTAAGAGAAATAATTACAAATACCCACCTCACTTTTTTTCCTGAATCTGGGAATATGTGTTGGTTTCTCAGAGCTGTTGTAACAAAGTATCACAAACTGGGTGGCTTAAAACAATAGAAATGTATCATCCTCTGGTTCTGGAGGCTGGAAGTCTGAAATCAATGTATTGGCAGGGTCACACTCCTGAAGGCTCTGAGGAGGAAGCCTTCTTTGCTTCTTCATAGGTTCTTTTTTTTTTTTAAGTTTATTTATTTATTTTGAGAGAAAGAGAGAGAGAGAATCCCAAGCAGGCTCTGTACTGTCCGCGCAAAGCCTCACACGGGATTTGAACTCACAAAATGTGAGATCATGTCCAGAGCTGAAATCAAGAGTCAGATAATATTCAACCTACTGAACCACCCAGGCACCCCTAAATGAAAAATTCTTATAAACAGGTCAGTCACAGTAAATGTTCACTAAATGCCAGTTATTACTACTAATTTTATTATCATCAGTATTCTATTGTGGTGGTGCATTATAGGGGCTGGACATTGAAAACTCTAACTTGTAAGAAACATCAACAATAAATCTATAGAAAGTGAGGAGGCTCACTTGAAAAAAATTGAAAAATTAATGAGAATACTCATAGTTCCTCCTTAGTCCTCACATGATGAGAGTTAAGATTTCAAACGAAGGGCTATTTTTCAATATATTTACTGCTGGCTACACTAAAGTTCAGGAGTTTGGACAAAAATAAACAGAAATATGAGAAAAAAAATGTAGGAGACATTAAATATGAATCCAGAAGGTCCAGAAACAGTAAAAA
This sequence comes from Proteles cristata cristata, assembly GCA_017311185.1. Taxonomy (NCBI): domain Eukaryota; kingdom Metazoa; phylum Chordata; class Mammalia; order Carnivora; family Hyaenidae; genus Proteles; species Proteles cristata. Next base: position 14,965 of record JAESUZ010004412.1, on the reverse strand, counting down.
TAAATTAGAGGGGGAGGGGGATTATTAAAGAAATAATGGGGGCATCTGGGTGGCTCAGTTAGTTGGACATCTAACTCTTGATTTCAGTTCAGGTCATGATCCCAGGGTCATAGGACCTAGTCCTGGATCATGTTACCTAAGATTCTCTCTCTCTCTCTCTCTCCCTCTCTCCTCATCCCTTCCTCCCTCTCTTTCTCTCTCCCCTTGCCCCCTTTCCCCACTTGTGCATGCATTCTCTCTTTAAAGTAAAAACAAAGAAACAAAAATAGAGATGGTAGGTAATTAAATTATGTGGTATTTTTTAAAGTGACATGTATATATCAAAATGTAGGAGGTGACACAGAAGATCTGGAGGAAGGGGACTGGGAAGAGAACTGGCAATATTAAATAGGATGGCCAGATAGCTCTCAGGGGAAATGCTGTGAAGCATGGAAATATCTGGAGACAGAGAGCTTTGAAGGCAGGAAGAGCCATTATAAAGTCCTGAAGTTGGGAGACTGCCTGGCATGTTCCAGGAAGGAAAGGATGCTCAGATTGAGATAAAGTGACACACATAGAAAGACCTGGGGGAAATCTTCCAGACAGGAGACACTGAGGCTGGAAAGAGTTGGCTAGTGTGGGTAGGGAGTCATGGATGAAGTCTGCGAAAAAGCCAAAGGCCTGCGCACAGAGGCCTTGTGGGCCACAGGGAGAATTCTAGATTTTATTCTATGGGTGGTGAGAAGCAACGGCAGATTTATAAACAGGAGAATGGCTTTATCTGCTTTAATTTTACAGGATGGTTTTGACTGCTGAGTAGAAAACATAATGTAGGAGCAAAAATGGAGGTAGAAGGCTCATGAGGGGTCCGGAGCTAGATAAAATGTTGGCTTACACTAGCAGTGGAGGAAGTGGTCAGCTGAAATCTGTTGAGGGTTAAAGATTTTAAACAGAATGAAACAGGATTTGATAATGGACTGGATGTCAGATATAAAAAATGAAGGATGGCTCCTAGGTTTTCACCTAAGCAACTAAGTACATTGAGGTAATATTTACCAGGCAGGCTCTGGTTTGTTTTATGAAAGAATTCACCATGTAATTCTTTTCTATTACGAGTTTCACATATGCATTAAAAAGATGATGGAAATAAAGGTTAGATTTAGCACATCATATCAGAAATGAAAGCCCAGCTTGAATCAAGGTGTATGTTTTTACTTAATACCTATTTTCATATATAAATGCTAATTAAAAATTTAAATGGATGTTATCTATAAATCTACCATTGCAGAGGACAGAAACATCTCAAAACTAGTTTTGAATAATCTAATATCACTGTACTTTTTGCTTAATGAGAGTGAAAATGAGGTAACCAATACTACACACTAGCTATTAAACTGAAGAAAAGGCCATTTTATAAGCATTAAACTCCTGGGGCCCACCAAATGTTCCTACTCATTCACCTATGGGGAGGGTAATTACCATTCTAAGATTGCTAAAACAATAGAATATGACTTTATGTATTTTCCTTCAGGCTGAAGCATTTCAATGTTCTTAAAAGTCACTCTCCAGGCTCCTTATCTGATTTATGAGAATTAAGGTAACATTATTGCATCACTTCAATCAAATCTGACAATACATTTCTTAACCTAATAAAAATTCCCCTCCCCCCATAATAGTAATAACAAGTTTATTTTGCTGTGAGGCATTTTTAATTGCAGTGTATAGCTATAATTGAAATGTACCCATTTTGGGTTGACATTTTGATTATCCCACTAGCCAGAAAATAGATATTATGAAACGTTGAAAAATAATTTTTCACAGTTTAAAACTGTTTTTAGTCATTCTTACAGTCAATTAATATTCTGCAATCCTTTAAACATGGGAGAAAATTCTTCAAGTTAACTTGTTTTCTCTTCATATATTTAATATTTTCCCTTAAATATTAATTTCCCCCTTAAGGTTCTCAAGAAAAACTAAATCTTACTATATCCTTCTCTCACCCTTAATCTGACATTTATTTTGGAATCATTTTTGCCCTCAGTTTTATACAAAGATTTCTGTTTCTCGTGATTCAAAGAATCCCCAGACTTTTAAGGCCCACGGCTTTTGATCTTGGTTCTGTGGCCATGAAAAATGCATCAGAAATTTTATTTTTATTTTGCAAAGAGGCCCAAATAACAGAAAAGGATAGTTAAGCCCTAAATGAATTTAGGTCTATCACCTAAGAGGGAAGGGTAGTCTGGAAGTAAGGCTTAAATGAAGTGCTACTAAAATGTTTAATGCCCAGCAAGGAGATTAATCTGACACAGAGAGGCAAAACTCATAAGTGTAGAAATCTGAACACTTTCCAGAACTGGATGTATTGGAGGTTGACTTGGCAGTAATGTCCCCTTTGAAGAATGCTACCAAACCTCCTCCTATTCTATGCTGTCAGACGTAAGAAGAAGCCCAGAGTGTCTGGGTTTCCAGGGTAGGAGGAGAGGGAACATTGAAACTATTTCACAAACTTTTGTATCAAAATTTACTTTAGATATTCACTGGTGAAGAAAAAAAAAACAAAACAGGACTTGACCTAGTTTACATATGGTGTTATTCCCTCTGGATTGGGTGATGAGTGTAGTTCTCCAGAAGGAAATTAGTTACATAAGAGACTCAAAATACAGAGAAGAAACTGAGGGTTGCTTGAGGGGTGTGAGGTGAGGGGATGAGCAAAATGGGTGATTGGCATAAAGGAGGGTCATTTGTTGGGATGAGCACTGGGTGTTATATGTAAGTGATGAGTCACTAAATTCTACTTATGAAACCATTATTATACTGTATGTTAACTAACTTGGATTTAAATAAATTTTTTAAAAACACAACAACAAAAAGGAGAAAATTGGTTATATCCGAGGTGGTACCAGAAAAGGCTGGGATCTTAATCTCTTCCATGGCCCCCTATGAATCTTTTTTAAAAAATATTTTTATTTATTTCTAGGAGAGAGAGAGAGAGAGAGAGACAGTGTGAGCAGGGGAAGGTCAGAAAGAGAGGGAGTCACAGACTGAAACAGGCTCCAGGCTCTGAGCTGGCAGTCAGCAGAGAGCCCGACACGGGGCTCGAACCCACGACCGCGAGATCATGACCTAAGCGAAAGTCGGACGCTTAACCGACTAAGCCACCCAGGCGCCCCAGCCCCCTATGATTCTTAAGTCTTTTCTTATACCCTAGATTATACCTATAAGATTCAATGCTTAAACTTATTTTCTTTTTCCACACTCTCTGTCTCACAATATGTATTTCCAAAGATCTTCCATTGTAAGATACAACATCAAAAAAAGACAAACATAACCTCCATATTAAAATGTATCCCAATTACAATTGTTGAACTCCTGGAATCTGTAGATTTATGTCTTTGGTCAAATTTTACTGGTTTCCAACCATCATTTCTTCAAGTACTTTTTCAACACCATATTTTTTTTTCTTCTTCTGTGATTCTAATGGCATGAAGCTTATGCTCAATGTCAGTTTCATTTTCAAACCTTTGCAGCATTGCCCATATCTGTCTCATTCATGAACCACTTAGTTTGGTACATTGGTGGTGACTGATGGTCCATCTGTTAGTTCTCAGTATCTTTTGTGTTTAGAATCAGGTATGCAAATTTAGAGCTTACGCGTGAACCCAGGAGTTCATAATGACTTTATGGTTTCCCTTTTCTGAGTCCCTTCCTTTTTTTGTTTTGACCAGAAAGCTGAGGTTTTAGTTACTCCACTCTGCTGCACTCTTTCCGTGACTCTGTGCACATCCCGGAACAATAGACAGTATGACTGAAAGAAGAGCAATAGGGGTTCACTCCACCTTCTTGGGATCACAGCTACTCCAGAGAGGAAGATCTTCCTCTCTTTGAATTTTTGACAGCTCCAGGCTCCTATTGTCACTTACTGGAGCTGCTCATTCCATAGCCACTGTGAGTTTGTCCAGAAGCTAGTGAAGAAGAGAACTGAGAAAAGAATTAAATGAAAGATTTCACCTCACTGTCTCTGAATATTTGGAGACCTTTATTCCACTCCCCAGACAGAATAAGAGGGTTTCTTCTAGAACTCTGTTTGCACCTTGCTGCCCTCTTCTGGTCTGGGGGGCTGCCTTACATCCAAGCCAGGGTATACCAGAGGAAAAATGGGAAATCCATTGCCAGTCTGGTGTATGTTGAATTCTAGTCTTCTTCTCCTGTCTGCCAGCTACTATTTCTTTTTTCAAAGACTTTGAATGAATTTCATTCCATGAATTCCTTTCAGGTTTTAGAGCTATATTTTATAACATATACAAGGTAGTATATACTTAATCTTTCTTACCCCAAATCAGAATTCCCACTTTGCTTTTTTAGTAATTAATTTTGAAATAATTTATCTATTTGCTGCTGGCTTGGATAAATATTCGATTTCTCAGTATAGTAATATAGAAGGTGACCACAGAAAAAGAGTTAAGAGGGATCCAGTGGAACAAGTTGATCCTGGCTCCATGAGTCAAAGTAATTTGTAGTCTATAAGTACTAGGTCAAAAAGCTAGACTATGAATCATGTGCTCCTCATAACAGGGACTAACAGACATTTATTCTTGTGCACCCAGCACTCACCATAAAGTCACATCTATGGTATGCATCAAACATTTCTTTCTTATTGAGATGGATCAAGAGATGATGATGAAATATCAAGGCAAAACATGTGGCCAGAATTCCTGGAGTTTGGTTATCAGAAAATCAGCAAATAACTTATGTAATCACATTACCATTTATGGAACATTTTTGCCTATTATCCTTTATGGATAAGATTTGCCCCAAAAGACTTTGTCAAATAACTTGTTGAAACAGATATATGTAGTTTGCATGTTAATCTTCTGATCTAGAGTCTAGTGCTTATTCTTAAAAAGGAAACGGGATTTATTTTGGAAAACTTATGTTTAATAAATACATTTTGGTTTCTAGAGATGATGGTGTCTTTTGAATGATTACCCACCAGCTTTTTAATTATAGCTTCAAACTTATTGCAAAAGTTTATTTATGATTTCTGGATTGGCAGTGGCCTGTCATTGTTGAAAATGTGAACAAATTGTATTGCTATATGTACTTATAGCATTCTGACTGAAGTAATTTAATAAGAAATATTACCATCTTTTTTCTACCTCAAATCCCTCATTTTAGAAATGAAGAAATTAAGACTCATAAAGATTAAGCAACTTGCCCAATAATTCATAGAATATTAGTAAGAGGAACAAGACTGTGGTATATCAATCAAGACTAGAAGGCCTCTAGATCCTACATTGACTTTTCTATTCTTACTGCAGTCTCTTATAGTTGTTTTAACAGCTGTTACAATATCTGAGAGATTTGAACTGGTTTTTACCTTAAGAGTGTAAAGCTAGTACTTCTATTCTATTTACAGTTTTGGAAACATGTCAGCAGTTTAGACAACTGGGTTTTATTTTTTTTCTCAAGATGCAGCTCCAAGCATCATGTCTTCAAACTACATATGGAGACATGAATGTGTTGGAGAACACAAGACACCTGCAATTCTTCTAAATCACCAGGCTATAATCACTTCCTTCCTTATGCTCCTCACACTTATATGTTTCTCTCTAAGTTTTTTGTCTGGAAAACATCATTACTCTAACATGAAACAAATCTCTGCCTTTTCCACCACTGTGCACTGAGTCCCTAATTGTATATGGAAAGAAACATACCATCATGCTAACTCCAAAATGTGTATCTCTATCTGGACTTACACTGGATGTTCTCCTGACTCCACATTCACAAAGCTGCAGACCACTTAACACCTGCATTTCGATGTATAATAGGCAGCTCTTTGTTTACAGGTCCAAAATTAAGTTCTGGGTATTTCCCTCAGAACTTTACACTCCTCTTTGTGTACCTTTAATTGGAGTTGTTAAATTTTTTTTGCCTTAGTATTTCTATTATTTTTAATACTCGGAGTGAACGTTTCCTATTTCTGGCTTTCCTGTCTTTAAATATATTAACATAGTTGTTCTACAGTATGTCTTGATCATTCCAATATCTGAAATCTCAGCAGGTATCCCTCTGATATCTGTGCTTCTGCTGAGTCTTGCTGTTTCCTGGTATGCATGAGCAGATTTGTATACCACACATTACTCTAGTTCAAAGTTATACACGAAGGCAGACCAGCTGGGTGTAATGAAACACTGGTTGATCTCGTCTTGTTAGTGGTTTCTAATCTTTAATCTTTAGGAAATTAGAGCAAGTCCCATACATCTGTCTATCTTCCTTTATTACAGTATTTGCAATTAGATTTATCACTTATTCATCAATTATTTCATAGAGTAAATGTGTTTCTTAATGTTTTGCTCTATTGGGGTTTTGCCACACAGTATTTTAAGAATTGTCTATAAAAAAATTTTTTTTGTAATAGAATTTTCCTAAAAACACTTGCAGATGGAAAAAACAAAGTATATTTAGTATATATTTGTTTGAGATTTTTCTTCTCTTCATTTTGTTTACACCAAGTCAAAATAAAAGACAGCACATAGTTAACTTCATTTTTATTCTCAGTATGCATAATCACTTAAGCATATTTTCCAAAATTAATTGATATTTATTATAAAATATTCAGTATTTAGACACAGAAGAACTAAGTAAATAAAAATACTAACAGTATTCTTGGTTGGGAAAACTCACTTTAAAGAATGATTAATAAAAAGAGAACTGTTGAAAAAGAATAAAGTTAAGGAAACTTGTCCAACCAGAAGGTGATATATATTCCTAAATCAGAAATAGATAAATCAGTCCAGAAACAAAGTTAATATATGATACAGAGAACATAGAAATCAATGGTGAAAATAATTGATTATTTAATTATTGGTATTTGGACAACTATTTAACCACGTGGACACAAAAAAATACTCCAAATACTTACTATATACAGTACGATATATTCCAGAGATAGTAATAATTGAGAATAATAAATATGGTACAATATAAGAGTGGTGTTCTACAAGTACTTATAATGTGGAAGTCTGGGAATAAGAGGTTACAGAAGTGCTCAAGGCAGCACCTGGGTGGCTCAGTCGGTTAAGCGTCTGACCCTTGATTTCAACTCAGGTCATGATCTCACAGTCTCTGAAATTAAGCCCCGCATGGAGCTCTGCACTGATAGCATGGAGCCTGCCTGGGATTGTCTCTCCCTCTTTCTCTGTTCCTCCCCTGCTTGTGCTCTCTCTCGCACTCTCTTTCTCCCTCCAAAATAAATAAACATTTTAAAAAGTGCTAGAAAAATATATTGGTAAATGATCATATAATCTTAGAGATTCTACATTGAAAGGAAAGAAAAGGAAGGAAAAAGAAAAACTTCATTAAGTAAAAATTTAATACCAGATAATGACAAACAAAAATTTAAAGCATTTAAATATAAGTGAGAAACTTAGAAAATGCATTTTCAATGTATTTATCAGACAAAATATTTATATGCCATGTTAAAAGTTTTTACAAAATCCCAAATAAAGAAGATGTACATCTTTCTAATATAAAGAAAGCATAGAATATATTTACATGGAATTTAAGAAACACAGCAGATGAGCACAAAAGGGAAGGAGAAATAAGATGGAAACAGAGAGGGAAGCAAACCAGAAGAGACTCTTAAATACAAAGAACAAACTGAGGTTGCTGGAGGGGTGGGTGGCGGGATGGGCTCAGTGAGTGATGGGCATTAAGGAGGGCACTTGTTAGGATGAGCAGTGGGTGTTATATGTAAGTGATGAATCACTGGGTTCTACTCCTGAAACCAATACTACACTGTGTGTTAATTAATTTAAATTTAAATAAATATTTTTTAAAAATAAAATATTTAAAAAGAAATAATGTAATAGATAACATACATTAATTATTAATAAAGAAATGCTTAATATACGATTTCTATCATAAAATTGGCAAGTATAAAATATTTAAAAACTAAAAATAATAGGTGATGTTTTATTTATTTATTTTTTAATGTTTATTTTTTTTAAAAAAATTTAATGTTTGTTTATTTTTGAGAGAGAGAGAGACAGAGCCCAACTGGGGGAAGAGGAAGAAAGAGAGGGAGACATAGAATCCAAGCAGGCTCCAGGCTCTGAGCTGCCAGCACAGTGCTTGACCCGGGGCTCAAACTCACAAACTGAGATCACGACCTGCACCAAAGTCAGACACAACCAATTGAGGTACCCAGGTGCCCTAAAATTGATGATTATTTTAAAGAAAATAGTCAATTTTATAAATTATTATTGAGTAAATTGTTAATTTTTCTTAAAACTTTAAAAATCTTGTTTCATCTTTAACCTATCAATTTTACATCTAAAAATTGGTTCAAAAATGTTTTAAAATTTTTCTGTATTGGGGCGTCTGGGTGGCTCAGTCAGTTAAGCATTCAACTTCGGCTCAGGTCATGATCTCATTGTGAGTTCTAACCCCATGTTGGGCTCTGTGCTGACAGCTCAGAGCCTGGAGCCTGCTTCAGATTCTGTGTCTCCCTCTCTCTGCCCCTCTTATGCTCATGCTCTGTATCTCTGTCTCTCAACAATAAATAAATGTCCTAAAAGTTAAAAAATATTTTTCTGCATTTATATTTTACTATTTTTGACAGCAAATAATTTCAAAATAACCTAAATATGCAGCAGATGAATCAGCAAATAAAATCTATTGAATCCCTACATTGATATATATTGTACATTAATTTTTATCACTAAGAAATGTTAAACTATTATCAAATAAAAAACACACAGGCTTCAGGACAATATTTATAGTCTGTCTTTACAGAGACTCATGTATGATTAGTTTTAAGGGTAGGATAGAATTGGGTCTCAAGGGAATCTAATGAACCTGTTAATAAGCCTGAAGGGGCCACCTACCAGCTATATGAGCATATCCCATGGCAATAAAACTCTACTCCTTTGTCATCTAGTACACACAAATTTCACAAAACATGTACAAGAAAGTTTATAACAATGTTGTTCCTAATAGTCCCCTCCATAATGGAATGGGTAAAAAACTGCAGCATATTCACATAACAATGAAAGTAAGCAGAACACAGCTAAACAACAAGTATGACTCTCATAAACATAATATTGGGCAAGAGAAACATGATAGCATGGTTCTACTTATATAAAATTTAAAAATCTAGTAAAGCAAAACCACATTCGTTTGGCAAACAAGCATATGTGAAAAAAATGATGAAGAAAAATAGCAAGAAAACCGTGATCACATAGGGATAGTAGTTAGCTCCAGAGCAGAGGTAAGAGGGTATTATAACCAATAATTTCACAACTTCTGAAGTGTGCACCGTGATCTATTACTTGACTTCAGTGAAAAGGGAGAGAATTACATGGGAGATCATAATAAGTTACTTATTCACATATTTATCTTTTTACTCTTTATATATGTTATACTTCACAATAAAAGAAGAATTTTTAGAAGTTGGCATTTGTTTCTCTATTAGAAACATCCAGGTCCTTTGATCATCTGGTTAATGGGCCATAACATATGATGGGGTAAGCAGGAAGACTCTGGTCCCCTCAGCGTCTATCATTCCATTCTGATCCACTGCTCATCCGCTCTATTTGTCTCCTATTGTAGAGAATATTCTTGAGTTTTTCCAGTAGTGGAATGCGTTTTGCTGCGCTGTGCCTACTCCTTAGGCTTGTTGCCATAGGGATTAACGTGAAGCATTTATAAAGCAGATGGCCAGGTTTGCATGCCCTCACTTTCACAGGCCCAGATGTGGCCTAACCCATGACCTTATTAGTACCTACCGTAAATAACTGGAGTAACTAACTAGAGCTAGTCCTAAAAAGAATGGTAAATGAATTTAAAAAGCAAGGAAAATAGGAATGCCCTTTAAAATAATGAACTAAAGCATCTATTAGTTCTGTAATGAAAAATAGATTAATAGAGTCAAGGCAGACACTTTTTATAAGGAGTTAGACTATAATATTGAGTTTAATCTTTCATTTGAGCAAAAGAAAGAAAAGAAAAATGAAAAACAAGTTACACACCATTTTATATGTGAAATACAACACATTTTTTATTACTCTCTATAAAATGATATATAGCTGGCTATAGATAATGGCACTTAAAAATTATTTCCTAATTTCAGAGATGAAGAAAAAGAAATAGGAATATTAGTAACTATAAGATATTTTTCAGAGGAATAACTGTTGATAAATCAGAATCTAGATGCTATCTATATTTACATTTTTAAAAAAATATTAGTTAAAATTTTAAAAAAGTAGAAAATACATGCAAAACAATATAAATAACATATTAAATATTTTATATCAGCCTATAATTTAAGTTCCAAAATAACACTGTAATTAAGTTTGAGAATAAGCATTATAATTCCTTTAATAACAAGATTTAAAATGAGCTATCTCTGGAAAAGGTTCTTGTTCATACAAAATATTAGAATTATTTTCACTTTGGGGCATAAGATGTATAAAATTATGGCTAAGCCTCTTGAAGACACTTTCTTAAGTGGAAAATTTCAAATTTTAAAACAAATTGCTGCATCTAACACACATTGCACTTATATTTTCTTCAGTTTTCACTGACCTTTGGCCCAAATTTTAGCCATTTCTAAACTGTCTCCCAGTTACAAAATGCTGAGTCTCTTTTGTATTTGTATGTTGTTATAAAAAACTCTTTTTCTGATTTGAAATTATTTAAACATAGTTTGCTTTGGTGTTTGACTTAATTTAGCCTTTAGCTCCCCCCACCCCTAGAGATGCAGAAATGATGAAAGGTAGAATGAACCCTGAGAATGCATCCAATCTCTTTAAGTCTAAATATTCAGGAATGGACAATGTTTCTTTTCAAGGCAATGACCCTTCCTGATTTATTAGCTTCTCCTTCTGGATTTATCCACATGGGAAAACATTGCCAAAGCTCATTTGTCTTTCCCTGCCTGTATCCTTATGTCATGACATTGAAGTACTTTGTTCTGCAAAAGTATTTTTAAAAGGTGACAAGCCTTTCCCTGTGGAACATTTAAATAATAATAAAAACCACTTTTAATTAGGATCTGGAATAACTGCTAAGAAGAAAGTGAGAACTCTCCACAGCCCCCACATAGTAGATTGATTGTATGTTTCTTGTCTACACTTGAATGTAGCTCTGCTGTACTGAAGTTGTTTTTCTTTGAGAGTATCCATATCCAACTCTCTCTTTTCTTTCCAAAACTAAACATTTTCTTTATTAAGGATTGTGAGGATCATATTGCATTGCTCCTGGTACTATTTACCAAAACATTTCCAGTTCATCTCTCAAAAGCATTGCTGCTCTCAATATTCAATTTAGAACATCAAGAAAACAGAATAGTAGAATATTTTTTATCATCCTAATATTTGAAGCAATGTCTTACTATATGCCTAGTTAAACATTTAGCCTATTTTTGTTGGGAGAAACAAACCAAGATTATAAAATCCACCTTACTCATTTTATGGCATAGGAAACCAAAGCCAGGAAACAAAATGGAAAATTCAGTATAGTGTCACTAGACAGTACTAAATCTCTTTGGCTTTCCATTGAAGTACACTCATTTGATGGGTATTAATTTAAGGCTGCTTAACAATTCTGTTTCAAATAATATTGAGACAAAAGGACTCAGAAATAATTTAGCTTGATGAAAATCATAAAAAAAATAATAATCAAATTTTGACCATACTATCTATAAAATGGTGTCATGAGCAACATTACTCAGACATGATTTTTCTTTATAAGTGAGATTGCTTCACCAAAAATATAATAATAATAATTCCTTATCTCTGCTTAGTCTCAACTTGTACGCATCTTAAGTCCTAAGCACAAGAGGGAATGCAAATAACACCTCATTTTATGAATTCTTCCCAAATATCCCAAAGTGTTCTTCCATCACATTCTATGCTTTCATCTACTCATATTGCACTGCAATTATTGGTTCATATTCCAGGATTCTCCATTTACGACATGAGTTACCCCAGGGTAGAAAATATGGCATTCATTTTTACATCTGTGGTGTTAGCACCTTGGTAGTTATTCAATTAGTATTTACTAAGTGGTTCAATATATGAATGATTGCCTTATGGTAATTTTCCTAAGTATTCTTGAACTTCTTACTTGTATATATATATTTTTTTCAAAATATTCTTAGTATGAATTAATCCACCTACCTTGGTTTTAGAACAATAAACCATCTATTTTTCCTCCCCCAGTCCCCTGAACATAGCCATGATTTCAGCCTTCAAGAGGATTATTATAAGGCATTCACTTATAATTACACTTCAGCAAGCTATGGAATTTCAAATAGAGATATATTTAGGTTCACTCTCCCGTTTATTATGCTGTCAAATTATTTCCAGTATGTTTCAAAGCCTAATAAAGGCATTAATTGATATTCCGATGGCTTAAAAAGAATGAATGTAGTCTTCAAAATTTTAATGAACTACCAGGGAATAACAAAGGTCCAAAAGAAAGATATATGGAATCAATATTAATAATAACAGGCAATGAGGAGTGCCTGAGTGGCTCAGTCAGTTGGGCATCCAACTTTGGCTCCGGTCATGATCTCATGGTTTGTGAGTTCGAGGCCTGCACAGGGCTCTGTGCTGACAGCTGGAGCCAGCTTCAGATTCTGTGTCTCCCTTTCTCTCTGCCCCTCCCTCACTTGTGCTCTGTCTCTCTCTGTCTCTTAAAAATAAATAAATGAAAAAAATTTTTTAAATAAAAAAAAATAACAACAGCTAATGAAACGTTTTATCCAGTTGGGATCTCACAACATAACAGGGATATGAAGAATTTAGAAAGGGAACAGAAAGGTACCTTAATACTAGAAGATAAGAAATTAAAACCTGGGATGAAAAAGGGAACTGTAAAATAATAATAATAATAATAATAATAATAATAATAATGGGAAATATGCCTAGATATTTCCTTTTTCCAACACATATAGAACTAAAGAATATGATATCAAGAGAAATTTTTTAGGTATACAGAAGATTATGGGATTTCACTGTTTATTAATTTCTGTAACTTTCAAAATATCAAATGAGCATGTATTACTTTTTTAATCATGTGAAAATAAAACAAATAACCAGAGAAAATGTTCAATACTCATAGGTCTTAAGCATTGAAACGTTTTACTGCGAGAGGTTCTGAAATATCCATCCCTAGAGATTATCAGAAATAGGATAGAGACAGATTAGTTTGGAACAGGTCAGGTAAAACTTGCTTAAATGGTGACCTCTACATCTGCCTTCCATTCCATAATGTCTGTGATTGATCCTAAGTGTTGTTTAAGACAGAAAAATTGCTATTTTTAAAGAAACATAATCTAGCATGCAATAGAAATAGATTCTTGTTTGGGGAACTTGTAAAACCCATAACTTCACATTTTACTACATTATTAAATAAATCTTTTTCCTCTTATTTTCTGAGATTTTTTAAAATTTCAGATCTTTTCCTTCTCTTCCTTCCAATAAATGGTCCTTTAGAGGAAATTCAGGGGAACAGTTCATTCTGAAATTGCAACAATTGACTATTTAATGCAAATCCCTAGAAGGTACAAGTATAACTACAAAATGCATAAATGCTCTGAGGTGCACATTAACCTAAATTTATAAAACACTATGCATAAGAAACTATATAATGAGCCAAAGAAATAAAAGATTTCCCAATACTCCAAAACCACTACCCAATGGAGATAACTGTAAGAACAAAAAAATAAAGTCTGGTACATATATAGATCTAATATCTTGACATTTGTCATATACTATTGACATTTGAATGTTTTGGACTAAATAAAAGTCAATTTCATATGACTCAATGTAAGGGCTCATTATTTCCAAACATCAGAAAAATAAATGATGATTATTATATAACATGTATATCATGAAATAAGTAGCATTAAGATAAATACTAGTCAGATATGAAAAGGGAGCTTTCTGTTTAATACCTTTTAGCTATTTTGATTTGGAAATTTTATTTTGTCTTTTCTATAACTATGTTAATCAAACCTGCTTTCTGATAAATCCTTAAAAGGAAGCAGGAAAGAAAGAGAATAGAAACAGTTTCATGAGTAGAGATGGATATGAAAAAAAATGTACCAAAAAATTAACTAAATCAGGCAAAATGTAGTTTTCATTGATAGGTAACTTGCATATCATAAGACATAATTTTTGTTTCAAATTTCAAATGAACCTTGGTTAAGTGCTATTTTTCTGGTTATTTTTTAGTTATTTTTAGGTCTCTTATATGACTTCTACAAATATATATTGATCAAAACAAGTAAATACATGCTTGCTTTTGTATAAGGATATCACCCAACAATTTTTGCTTCATTTCTTTATTTCATATATGTTTTGAAAATTCTAGCTTTAGTTGATAAAATCCCGAAATTAGAGCACTTTAAGATATTTCTCTCAAGATTAGCAGAACCAATCCTAAAATCTTTAGGTAATAAATAGATTTTAAGATTTAGAAAAGATATTCTAAATCCAAAATTCTGGGAAAGTAACATTAAGATGTATTTTTTAATTCACTGAATATTTAATATATTTTATCTGATTTTTTTAATGTTTATTTATTTTTGAAAGACAGAGACAGAGCACCAACAGGATTGGGGGGGGAGAGAGAGAGAGAGAGAGAGAGAGAGAGAGAGAGAGAGAGAGAGAGAGAGAGAGAGAGAGAAACACAGAATCTGAAGCAGGCTCCCGGCTTTGAACTGTCAGCACAGAGCCCGATGTGGGGCTCGAACTCATGAATCAAGAGATTCAACTGACTGAGCCAACCAGGTGCCCCTTTAATGTATTTTAAATATACAACACAATCTCCCCTACAATGACAAGCAATATTTATAGATAAAGTTATTCTACCTTTGATTCTTTTTTTTTTTAATTTTTTTTTTAATGTTTTATTTATTTCTAGGAGAGAGAGAGAGAGAGACAGCATGAGCAGGGGGAGGGTCAGAGAGAGAGAG
>JAESUZ010004411.1:0-34827 GCA_017311185.1 Proteles cristata cristata | reverse complement strand
CTGAAGAGCATACACAGAGGGAAAGCAAGCATATGGCAAGATATTTCTCATTAGACATTATGGAAATGCAAATTAAAACCACAATGAGATACCACTATACCCCCATCAGACTAGTTACAACTAAAAATAGAGGCAATAAAAATGCTAATGAAGATGTGGAGAAACTAGATCACACATAAATTGGTGGTCAAAATGTAAAATGGCATAGCCTCTCTGGAAACAATTTGGTAGTTTCTTATAGAATTAAACATACAACTATCATACAATCTGGCATTTGAACTTTTATTCACTCCAGAGAAATGAACATTTTTGTTCACACAAAACTCTGTACATGAAAGTTCACAGTAGCTTTATCTGTAATAGTCAAAATTGAAAACAATTCGGATGTCCTTCAAATGGAGAATGGTTACACAAACTATGGCACTCCCATAACATGGAATACTACTCCAGTGAGAAGGAACAAACTATTGATTAGGAGCCTGGATAAATTTCCAGAGAATTGTTCTGAGTGAGAAGAGCCAATCCCCAAAGGTCACATACTGTGATTCCACTGATATAACATTCTTGACATGATATGATTATAGAAATGGAGAATAAACTAGTGGTTACCATAGTTTAAAAAGAGGCTAAGAATGGGAATGAAGTGAGCTTGGCCATTAAAGGGCAACATGAGATATCTTTGCGGTGATGGAATTATTCTGTATTTTTACTGTATCAATGTTAACATCCTGGTTATGATGTTGTACTATAATTTTTCAAGATTTTATTGACATAGAGAATAAAGGCAAAAGAAATGTAGAAAAAAATTAAATTTCCTTGACAAGTACTAAGACAGGCAGGGTGACCTTCCTTCAGGAACTCAAGTACCTCAATGTTAATACTTTGCTAGAGGCAACAGGCAACCTTAATTTGTCCTTAGTCTGACCTCCAGGATCCTATAAGTCTTCTTTAACATATAAAAATCCATTTGGAAAATTCCTTTACCTCTAATACCGTCCCCCCAAGATATACGTTAGCAATCATCTTCCAAACATATGGCCCACTCGTATACACCAGAAGGGTCTCATGAATAAGGTTTTATGAGACAGTAATGAAGACCTTTTCCTAACAATAGCTAGCCCCTCAAAGTCCTATGCCATACTACTTGGCAATGAGAAAGAATGAAATCTTGCCATTTGCAGCAACAGGGATGGAACTGGAGGGTATTAGACTAAGTGAAATGAGTCAGTCGGAGAAAGACAGATATTATATGTTTTCAATCATATGTGGAACTTGAGAAACTTAACAGAAGACCATGGGGGAAGGAAAGGGGAAAAATAATTATACATAGAAGGGGAGGGAGGCAAACCATACAAGACTCTTAAATACAAACAACAAACTGAGGGTTGATAGGAGGTGGGGGAGAGAAGAAAATAGGTGATGGGCACTGAGGAGGGCCCTTGCTGGAATGAGCATTGGGTGTTGTATGTAAGCAATGAATCACAGGAATCTACCCCAAAACCAAGAGCACACTGAATACACTGTCTGTTAGCCAACTTGACAATAAATTCTATTTAAAAAAAAAAAAAGAAGAAAGAAAGCTTGCCTCCAAATTCCTTAGATATTTATGTTCCCCTAATGCCCTCCAACCTGAAAGCACAATATAATCAGTCACTCCTCACAACCCTAGTGCAGTTCTTTCTGCCCACAGGTCCTCTTCCCATGCTTTAATAAAACCATCTTTTTCCACCAAAGATGTCTCAAGAATTCCTTCTTGGTCATTCGCTCCCGACCCCAACATCAGTTACCACTGATGAAACTGGGCAAAGGGTATATAGACTGTCTCTCTTTCATTTTTACCACACATTGTGAATCTACAGTTACCTTAAAATTTTTTAAGTTTATTTAAAAAAATATGCCCAATGTATTTCTAATTGTAACAGAAACTGTGGACAGAAATATTATGAATAATACTGAGATTCTTTGGGCCAAAAATACTATAAATCTTCACTAACAAGCACTTTTTGCAGATATATATAAAGGACACCACATAGGTACCTGTTCTCTCTATATCTGGTTACATATTTCATCATCTCACCCTGTCTTCGTCTGACCTTGAGGCCATGAACCTTCTATATCCCTCACCCTTATACCAGTATTCTTGTGCCTCCTCTTTAAACAGATCCAAAAGAAAATCTATTTGGTAAACTCATTCAGAGTAAAGAATTAGTGGCTGAAGTTTAAGTGTAAAGGAGATATCTGCCAGGAGGATTCAGGTTTAAACATGAAACCCAAGGATAAGCAATACAGACAGACTTCCCCACAATGTGAACAAGCCACTGGAATGGTATTAGTAAGCAAGACACACCATAGCATCTAAAGTTTGTCTCTTTCTGTACATTTGCCTTATTTGGCTATTTGAGGTCAGGCCTTATTAATGGTTTTTTACTGATACATACATACGTTGCCATCTCACAGCTCCCAAATTCACCTAACTGAATAGTTGATACCAAAATAGATTCTCCTTCCCAATGCCAAATTCCTAGAGAAAGAATACAACGTTCCCCCCCACACCAGGTCAGTTCCCCGCCCTTTATCCAATTGACTGTTGGGTCAAGCAGGAGGATGGACACGGTATTGAGGACTCAGATCTAGGGTCCTTTTACCTTTTGAAAACTATGATGCGCTACATTAGCAATTGGTAAGGAGAGAATTACAAGCATGAATGAGGCAAATAACTTGAGATGAACTCTTTCTTGGTGTCTGAAAAATACCACTGCCTACATAGCTTACACATGGAGTGAGGATGGCCTCATCTCTGTTATATACACGTCAAAAGTTTCTCGATCAGTAACACAGGATGAGAGTGATTCAGCAGGTCCTGTTGGTACCTCCCCCATACTCCTTCAACACTAAATCTTCTGTGTCTCACAACCATGCCCCACTGCAAATTTCTACAATGGAAAAGAATCATTACAGGAGAGGGGTCAAGGTCCTCAGCCAGATCATGGAGCAAGATCAGTAAACAGACAAGCTAAGCAAGACTCATCCCCTTGAAATCTTAGCAGATGGGAAGACAAA
This sequence comes from Proteles cristata cristata, assembly GCA_017311185.1. NCBI lineage: Eukaryota > Metazoa > Chordata > Mammalia > Carnivora > Hyaenidae > Proteles > Proteles cristata. Next base: position 31,767 of record JAESUZ010004411.1, on the reverse strand, counting down.
GTGAGCAGAGTTCTACTGACTGCCTAGAGACATGGGATTCCTAGCCTGCGGTCAGTGAGTGACCTGATGTGTATTAGGGGAACTTCTTAGCTGAGGTGCAAAGATGTTATTAACCCATAGACGTAGTCTTAATTCACGTGACTAACTGTTAACCTATCTAAGCATATGGACGCAGCCTTACTCACAAATTTGATCATTGGCCATTTTGTCTTAGATTTAAAGAAGTGCTTCTTCTGGGAGAAATGTCTCCTTGTAGATACAATTTTAAAATAAGGCCCCAGTTTAAAAGCTCTATAGAACACAATATATTAAGTCTTCACAACAGAGTTTTACTCAGGAACATGTTAATTTATAAGCAAAGATATCAAGAACAACCATTTAATATTCAGTGAGAACAGGTCATCTCTGGCAGAAAAGGACATAGCAAATTACCTCACTAATACTAAAATGTAGAGACCAAGGTTCATCTCAGTGCTAGCTGATGAGAAAGAAATAGTTTCAATATCAACTAGTTGACTGAATTAGAAATGTTTACATGACTCTTTAAATGTTAAGTGTAGAGGCTGCTTTTAGACAACAGACTTGAGCACTGGAAATTTGATTAAGGCAGAAGGGCCCAAAGTGACCCCAAACCCCTGGCTAAATACACACAGGCCCATCAGGCATCCCACCTCAAAATATCCAGAGGCCCTAAGTAACCAATAGGCTGCTTACAACCAGGCATAGTTACCAAAAAGGGAAAACTCTATCCGTCGCCATACCTCCTCAACTTCCCCCTTTAAAAACAGCCCCCACCCACTGCCTCATGGCAGACAGTCTCTCCTGTGCTGTCCGGTCTGCTGCCCCCTTGGGGTGTGTTCGATAAACTTCTATCTCCTTTGTTCCACCTCAGGGGAATCCTTTTACCTCCAGCACCACCGGCTTCTACTAGAGGCTTCTACCCAACCAACTGTCATCCCACGTTTGGGGGCCCCATCTGATCAGAGAGATACCACATTTAGACATCACATTAAGCATCTCCTGAAAAGAACAAAAATAAATTTAGTAACTGATTATAACTGACTACATATGTCAATCTGTGGAAACTCTATAGCCATTTCTACTTGAAAGTGGTTGGATTTCTTTTACTAATTAATTTGGCCAAACTCTAATGGGACATGTAGTTAAAAATTAACTCAGAGATGGGCACCTGGGTGGCTTAGTCAGTTAAGCATCCCACTCTTGATTTCAGCTCAGGTCATGATCTCATGGTTGGTGAGTTTGAGCCTCATATTGGGCTCCACACTGACAGTGTGGAGCCTGCCTGGGATTCTCTCTTTCTCTCTGTGTCTCTGTCTCTGTCTCTCTCTCTATGCCCCTCCAATCCGTTCATGCCTTCTCTCTCTCTCACAATAAACTTAAAAAAAAATTAACTCAGAGACACCAGTAAAAATGGCACACTGTGTTCCTTCTCTGATGTACCCCCTTCTGATCTACAAACTTGGCAATGATGGATAAATTATAAACATAAAGAATCCCAAAACCTTAGATAAGATAAACATATTCATAGGCCAGAGACAAAACAGATAGCTGTAATTATAAAGGGGGCTGAAGATCCATATTCCAAAGCTGGCAGGGGGAGATGTAAATTCACCTCCTTTGGGAAAAGAAGGACCAGAGGTTTCCATGTGAAACAGAAAAAACAGAGTCCACCAGAGTGATTAATTCCAGGGGCTATGAGTCATAAAAGTAGGGTGAAAAGTACTGACAACTGCTGCCTGGGGCTACAACTTCTATGGCACTGCCAGGCGATGTAAGCCCGAGGATATGGACACAGCTGCCTGAGGCTCACTAACCAGTGCTGTGTATCCTTCTATTCCCACCAGGAAGGAGGCCCAAGCCTTCATTATGAGAGCTGCTTCTCAACAGAGGGCCCCAGGACATTCAGAGAAGTAGCTTCATACCTTCTTGTTAGGGAGGAAGGAGCAGAGCCCAGGACAGTAAAAGAGAGAGAAAACAATGTAAAGCAAAAACTATGTTCCCCTTAGACAAGCCTGTGATGTACAATTCTAAAATGCATGAAGAAATCTGATGCTAAGGAGGAGCCCCAAAAAACCACACCAGGACAGAAATTATTTTCTAATGATGCAATTATTACAGAATAGTTAGACAAATGCTCTTAAAATAAGCATGGTTGGGGGGCACCTGAGTGGCTCAGTCAGTTAAGCGTCCGGCTTCAGCTCAGGTCATGATCTCACAGTTCGTGGGTTCGGGCCCCGCGTCAGGCTCTGTGCTGACAGCTCAGAGCCTGGAGCTTGTTTCAGATTCTATGTGTGTCTCTCTCTCTGGCCATCCCCTGCTCATGTGCTCTCTCTCTCTCTCTCTCTCTCTCTCTCTCAGAAATAAATAAAAAACATTAAAAAAAAAAAAAGCATGGTTGGGATACTCAAAGGGATGAGAGTATAACATTCATAAAAACAGCAAAATATTAAACAAGAAGTCACATGCATAAAACAAGGTGAGTACAAAAAAGAATCAAATTGACGCAAAAATTCAATTAAAATAAAAATAAAATTAATACACTAGATACATTCTAAACAGACCCCACTGAAGAGATTATTACTGACTGATAGCACCAAACTCTTCACCTACCACACAGCAAAAAGATAAAAGAGATAAAATACATGCAGGAGCACTTAAGATTCCCACAAGATCTACTGAGATCCTTTACACTTAAACTTTACTAATCGTTTTGAAAACATGTTCTAGAATATAAAGAATATAGGCAATGGCAGAGAAAGAATATATGATAAGGTAATAGCTAAGAATTTTCTGATATTAAAGAGAGATCTAACTATTCAAACTGATACTGCACCTTGAGTTCCAAGCAAACAACTAACAATAATATAATGATAACATAACGGATCCATAACTAGATACATGAGATACAAATTTCAGGAAATCAAGGATTAAAGAAAAAAAATTTTTTTGAGAGAGAGAAAGAGAGAGAGAGAGAGAGAGAGAAAGCCAGCAAGGCAGAAGGGCAGAGGGAGAGAAAAAGAGAGAATCTTTAGCAGGCTCCATGGCCAGTGTGGACGCCGATGCAGGGCTTGATCTCACAACCTTGACTGCTCTAGTCTCTGAAATAATTTGATGCTCTTTGATTTTAGGAGCTATTGATATTCACAAGTGCTAGACAAGAAATAGTGGAAAGCATACATTGCAATAGCTTCCTCTTTCTGAATCTTTTTGCAACACTGTTGGATTCTTAAAGTAAAATAAAATGAAAAACTGGTTGTGGTTGGAGAATCTTCAAGAAGTTGTTGAGGTTATTTTTTCTCATAAGTTATCATAAGAACTAGGACCAGACCTATATAAAAACAGACATTCTGAACAACATTTCTACAAGTAATTGAAAAAAGAGAAACTGCCAAAGAAAAAATTGAAACTTTGGATTGAATTTCAAATCCCCTCTAATATTAAAATAATCTACAAATGATGGATGTCAGAGAGCATCTGACACTACAACCTTGTCCCTGTGTCTTCTTGACACCTTCGGTGCCTTGTGACAGAAGTCCCTAAGTCCTGAGGATTCAGATATTTCTTGATGTCTGGCTACACATCTAAATGGGTACCATTCAGATAGATAAATATCAAATTTATAAACTAGGGAAAATATAAAGTCCAAATATTCATTTTTTTTAAGTCCAAACATTCTAAAACAAATAAAGATTGAAAATTATTTACAAATGGTTCTAATAATGAATAGGACTTTGGGAGAGCATGTGAGAATAAATATTAACTAGAATAGCTTGTATTTCAAATACCTTCCAGTAGAGACAGGAATCCAGAATCATCCTCCATGTGCAATAGAAGTTCCCACCTTTTTAAAAATCATGATATTGATTAACTTTTCTCCCTTACTGCCAGATGCTATTTACATAGGTGTTGCCTGAATCTCTCCACATCAGTCATCTGATGGAGTGTTCTGGAATTCAAGAATGACCCTTGCATACTACCTTCAGTAAACAGCAAAAAAGTTTAAAAATATTGCATATGTCACATGTGGCAACAATGTGTACTGTTTATTCATCTTCTAGATGAATACCTTGCAAATCCCATGTACACATACAATAAAATCACTTATACAAGGTATGTATCACAACCAATTAACCTACCCTATTGTCCTGTGCTCTCCTCAATGCAACATGACTGAAAATTGATTGATCATCTCTGGTCTATGTAATAATCACTCCCTAGTGCATGCATAGAAAGTCCATTAGTGTCAGATCAAAATGCAAAGACCCCCCAGTGCTGATAAAACAAGCAGAATATATTGCTCTGTAGTCCTTTGCCTGGAGAGCCAAGAATATCACTTAAGAGACAAGTTCACAGGGTCTCACCAAGTGAAAAGCAAGACTAGACATTGCATAGGAAAAGAAAATTTTTTTCAGATTAAGGGTCTGAAGGTCCTAATTTGAATGAATACGGAGAGAATTGTAATGTCTCTTTGGGATTGGTTATTACATCACAAAAGTGTGGGCAAAGAGATCATACATTCACATTAGCAAAGATAATCATTTCCCACTTGCAGAGTAGACCACAAGTTCATGACCCAGAACTTACTTTCAATTGTCTCTGTATACCAACACCATACACCTTGTGTCTTGCTGAGTACATAATGATTGTAAAAATAATTTTTGAGTAAATGAATGCACATAGGTTATGCAGAATAATAAAACAGCCACAAAATTACACGATCCTCAGAAATCTTTGCCTCTGTGAATGATTATTTCTCTGGCTCAGCACAGCACTGGGCTTTTCCATGTCAATGCTTTATCTCCAGGAGATTTTCTACTTTGCTATGGGTCTGTGCATGGTTTATAACTGATTCTTTGTCTTCAATTTATTTTCACACTGTTCTCTCTGGACCCGTATATAAATCCAGTACAAAAGGGCCTTTTAAATGAAAATGATGTCAAATACCCAGAGAATGTCCCCAGAGGACATACCTTCTAGTCCACTGGATTAAGGCTAGAATTTCACTTTGTTTCCATCTCTGTGTCTCAGTCCCCACCCTGTTTCTGTTTCAGTCAAGGATGTTAAAGCTTCTTCATCTTTCTCTCACATGTTCATACAGAACATTCAGTTAAGTGCCCCAAGGTACATCCTTCTTTCCCAGCAGTTTCTCTAACAAAAAGTTGTTACCAACAAATACTTTCAGGGTACAAGGGCTAAATACAGGTATGATTGATGCTATTTGGTTTAATAAGCATCTCTGATACATCAATAATTCTGATACTTCAATAATTCTTAACTAGGTCTCTAATAATATCATCCCTGTGTCTGATAAGACGTTTAGATGCCTCCCTCTTCTTAATATGTTATCACTGCTCTGAAAGGACTATGGATGTGCTTGGAGTAAACCACGTGTGGTATAAAAGGGACAATGAAAACTGGGAGATGATGTCAAAAGGAGAAATAAAATCAAGAGCCAGGTGGATTATCAAGGTGTCAGTTGGAAGAGACTATTAAGAGCACAGAAAGGGCGAGGCCTGACAGTAACAAAGGCATCAGATAATTCAGAAAAGAGTGGCTATGTGAATTCCTTGCACTCATGAGTGTGGGAGTGGCTCGTGCCTGCCAGAGGTCATGCTCGGAGAACTGCCCAAACCACTGAGGCAGAACTGGGAGCTCACGTCATACTGTGATTGTAGTCCAACTGAGGAAAAGCAGGGGTAGGACAAAGAATCAAACTAGGCAAGGCATTTTCCCTAGCTGTATTATGAGTGGTGCTTTTGATAAACATATTTAAATCTGTGGTAATGTCCTGGAAACTGCTTTTACTAGTCCCAAATGTATGGTGGGTCAAGAGAGCACTGAAGCACTACTAATAAGGAGACTTGTTCCAGGACTGCCTCTCCTCCTCGCTTAGGGCTTTTGATACAAATGCTAAATTCACTTCAAATAACGAGACAATTAATGAAGGTTTATGCATAAAGAACAACACCAGGTAGTGTGGTGGATGCAAAAATGATTAAGTTCCTGTCTGCTAAGTGAAGGAAACATTCTTTCCCAAGCGATAATGAGGCAGAGTGTGACAAGAACTCTAATGGTATAATAGGCACAGAGACAAAAAAAAAGCCCGGAAATTAGAAATTAATTCATATGGAAAACACTAGACGTCTAGAAAACTTTCTGCTGGAAGAATCTGAGAAGAGTCTCCAAAGACGGAATGTGTGTTGCTAGGCAGGTGTGAGAGAAGTGTCCTTTGGGCAAAATGAACTGCACAAGCAAAGGTACAGGGCAAGAGATTCGCTCTGGCCTAAGCTCTGGTTTTGAGGCAGAGGAGGGCAAAACTGTGGAGATAAGACGGAGCCTGGAAAGGAAGAAGATGGTGGAATGCTTTGGATTTCAAGCTGAGGAAAAGATGATCTCCACTGCGAGTGATGAGAAGTCCTCTACAAGTCTGTGGATATGACTGACAGGAAGAAAAACCAACCGGGAATGCGCTGGAAGGTAACAAGCTACAGCAGTCTAGGCTGCTATGTCTGACCCGGCCAGGTGTGAGGGACCTAGAAAGGAGGGGCCGGTTACAAGCAATTCTACAGAGGATGAATCAGCAAGATTCGGGAGGAAAAAAAACATCAACAAAAGGAGAAATGGGTACTTTGTGGATCACTTACTAAAGTCTGTGGCTTTTGAACTGTCCGCGTTGGGCTCGGTCCCATCGCTTGCCCATGAATCAAGTGAGACTGAAGAAAGGGCTCATGGACGGGCCTCCTGCTGGAGTCCCGAATACAGTCATCAGGAACCACAGGCCTTTAGTGCTCTCTCGGATCCGAGTATCTCTTTCCTGAGCTCCTCCCCCTTTCCCCACGCCCCAGTCCTGGAGGACCCGCCTCCATACTCTGGGTGCCGCAGGAGAGACACGGGTTTCCTGGCCAGCAGCCTGGAAGCCAGGCACTCTCACCACTGTCCCTTCCCCACGTGGAGAGCTCCCCGCGCCAAGCAGCCTCTCAGGAGGAGCGGTGCCGGCAAAGTGCCTCTTACCGTCTCACAGGGCGTTCAAACTCGTTCTTTGTGTGCTCTAACGGAAGCTGGAATCTCCCGTGGAAACCAGGACTTGAGCAAGGCGGAGTCCCCTGCTGTGCGCCCAAGTCAGCGCTCCCTGGGTGCTCCCTCCCCACAGCCAGCAGGGGCTGAGGCTCTCCACCGGCTCCTTTGGGTTCTGGGGATCCATGTCCAGGCTGTTGTACCTATAACCCCCGGGCACAGGCCGGCGAGGCGATCCCGCCCGCCTGCTAGTTCTCGTGCTGCATAGTTCTAGATCTCACAGCTGACACAGAGGCACTTCTGTTCATGCGCGGATGCGGAATGTTCTCTTTTTTTTTTTTTTAAATTGATGCTTGACCTTTCTTTGAAGAATCAAGTAAGTAGTGTCAAATGATTTCTATCTACAATGGAAGCGGAGAATGTTAAACGACCACTCTCAGGTAGGCAGCCGCACAAGCACCGAACTTCAGAATTGGGAGACTGATTTCCGCCAATGCCTGAGACCCGGGCTTAGCTCCCAACCAACGAACATCCAGCAACGATCTCTTCCCATCCTCAAGCCAATGAGCTTACTGCCTGAACTCTGGCGGCATTTCCCCTTCTGCCCTCCGCGCCCATAAATCCCGGCCTGCCGCCCCTCACAGAGCTCACCTGGAGTGGGCTGCAGCCTGCGTTTCACAGACCGGGTCTTCAGCGATTTCTGTATCAACTCAGTTTCTGGTAATTAAAGCTCTCCTCGGTTTAGCTTTTTTATTTAGGTTGACAGTACCTTACGTTCTCTTGAACAAAGTTATTTTTTATGCAGCGAGTGTCTGTTTAAAGTAAAAAGAAAAATGGAGTAAATTTCAAGATTTTTGTAGGAAATGTTCGGGAAAAAGCATTCTCTTTCTGCACTACTCATTATTTGTATTGTTGTTGCTGTTGTGAAATGTTTTTTCCTTTCTATATTTTATCATGTTTTCACATCTTAAAGACCTTACTGGCCACAAAGTGATTCCCTCTCCCAGGGCTAGCCCTGTCTTAGAGGTAGCAAAGCTCTCCAACCATTCATTTGTATGAAGAGTGAATATATATATTCCTTATATATATATATACGTGTGTGTGTGTATATATATATATATATATTCCCAATATAAATCAAATAATCTCGAGCGTGTAACCCCAACCGCTTCCTTATCTGACTTTCACACAGAAGCCAATATTTCCTCTGCCCTAAATCATCCCACAGCCAGGTACCAGATAACCAGAGATCACACTTATAGCCCAGGTCCTGCCGTAATTATTCAAACAAGTCAGTCCTACACTGTTTTCTCTGCCTTCCCTTGCTTTTCCTGCAGAAATCCCAATAAAGTCTTTGGCCTCGCCTTTTTCCCATCCTTTGCCACCTGACCAAAACCTGGAGCTTCCTCTGTGGCCCTGCCTGGCATGCAGTGATACCTTGCCTGGGAACTGTGAGTAAAATAAGCTTTCTTCTTTCAAGCCTCAAAGTTCTCATTTCCTGTGGCTACACTTGCTTTACCATACCATATCCAGCATTTACATTCTTAGAACATTTTTTGCTTGTCTACTTGAAACTGAGAGGATGGAATAGGTGGAGCAAAATGCCCCAGGAAGGAAGAAACGAGCTGCTGGGCAACCATATGTAACCTTCAAGTGGAGCTTAACACACAGCAAGCAGCAAGAGATGAAAAGAAACTCAGTATTCATAACTTTGTTTTTCTTCTAGATCTAACCATAGCTCAAACTACTTTTTGCATGTTTAGGGCAATGTGCTAAAAGTATACTTTATTACTTAATCCAGTCTGATTTGGGTCTCTTGCCAACTACAATAGAAACAAACTTACCTCATTCCAAAATTAGTATAAATATGGAATGTGATGATCCTAAATTACTCGATTATCTGAGTAGAAGATAAGTGGAAACCATGAAGAACTGATATTTTGGCCTTGGGATTTAGTAAATTTTTTTAGAATAGTAGTAAAACAGTAGGTTAACAAGTTGCCTGCCCCTTGGAGAATGTTGCCTTTTATTTTTTTAAGTGCATTTCACTTACGGTGTACAATAAAGATTCAAGCTATGACATGTAGGCATATGTATGTATACATACATACATACCTACCAATGTAAATCTTCAGTTGTCACATTTATGAGCCCAAGCCACCAGATATATTCTCCTGGTTGTCTCACCAGAAATTATGTGAACCTACTCAGACAAAATCATTACCTGCTTTTCTGTCTCTGGTCTCTATTAATGGCACCAACTAGTACCATTAATGGTATTAATGGTATCACCTGGCTTAAAAATAGTTTGACTGCACTCTTTCCATCAGTCTACATGTACACATGGTGTCTCTTGTTAATATGGCCTCTTCATTCCCAAGGCTCTCCTCTGATGCCTCATTATATATTGCCCTCTAATGACCTATAAGGTAAAATCTTTATGTTTATTAGAAGTCCTGTCTTACGTTGATAATATCCTCATGTCATAGCCATGTTAAGTTTCCTTAATGCATGAGTTGCTTTAATTGCTCTTCTGTTCAAACAGCTTTAATATCTCCCCACAGCCAACAACACCAAAAATCACATATGTACATTATAGTCTGCCAGCTGAGCTTATGCATAATATGACTGCAATTGAACTAAATTGTCTTCTACTCTCCCATACCGATCCTCAAAGAGAAATAGTCACATTTTGACACAATTGCCGCGTAATTTTCCTGCCTCTGTGTACATTGTTCCTTCTGACTCACATGTGTCCCTTTTTATCAGTCTCTTATCCTGCAATGTCTAATTTGGGTTTTATATCCTCCAGGAAGCCTAGTCCATTTCTATCCCCACTCTCAATGACAATTTGTACCTCTGTCAATGTTGGTTTTCAGATTCTCACTTGTAATTAATGTTTTTTTTAAAACTTTTTATAGTTTATTGTCAAGTTGGTTTACATATAACACCTAGTGCTCATCCCCACAAGTGCCCTCCTCCATGCCCATCACCCCCCCTCCCCTCTCCCCCATACCCATCAGTCCTCAGTTTGTTCTCAGCATTCAAGAGTCTCTCATGGTTTGTCTCCCTCCTCCTCCCCAACTATTTTTCCCTTTCTTCTCCCCCATGGTCCTCTGTTAAGTTCCTCCTAATCCTCCTGTATGTGCAAACATATGGTATCTCTGCCTGACTTATTTCACTGCCTGACTTATTTCTCTGCCTGACTTATTTCACTCAGCATAACACCCTCAAGTTCCAGCCATGTTGCTACAAATGGCCAGATTTACCCCTCAAATTCTAAACATCTATAGCATAAGGACTATAAGAATTATGCCTTTCGATCTGCTGCCCAACTGCAAGTTAATGCTTTAGAAAATTTTTAGCAAGTTGCTTTCATATTTTATAGGCATAGTTAAGTAACATAGGCTCTTGGCAATCTCAAAAATAAGTTAGGATTATAATATAATCAGTTTGATTTGTATGTGTATGTTCATATATGCATGTGTGCCATAAACTCTGAATGTCCATCCCAAAAGTGAAGTTACTTGCAGTGTTTTGAACAATGGAAATATGATTTTATGGATGATTGCTGATTGTATAGCAAATGCAGTGTCAAAGAAGATCATGATTTTTGTCAAAGCTTCGGAATGAGAGTATTCAGCAGAGGTTTCATTACAGTGATGAGCCTTGAAAAATGAACAGGCTTTAGATAGAGACAGGGGAAATTGGAGAAAAAGTCGGGTCAAAAGGAGCGGCATGAGCAGAAATGCAAGAATGAAAATAAGTGATTATGGTGATTTTGTAAAGAAACAGGAAGAACCTTGTCAGCTGACCATACAGATGGTGTGTGGAGGAGGAGGAGGAATGGTAAATAATGGTGGATAATTAGTGTGAGGTCAAGTTTTAGAAGGCCCTGAAAAACAGTGGAGAGATTAGGATTTGACGTAAACAGTGGGAGTGAACATAAGGACATTAGAGGCTCCGTGAATAAGATTTTTGTGAGAAGTATACTTTGAAAACAAGAACCCGTTTTTTTGCAATGGCTGCTTTGATGATAACAAAGCAACTTTCCTCTGAATATCATAGCTGGCAGGTGTAACTGCATTTCCTTTCTAGAGTAGTAATTAACATCAAAAAGATAGACCCTGGAGCACCTGGGTGGCTCAGTCAGTTAAGCAGCCCATTTCAGCTCAGGTCATGATCTCGCAGTTTGTGAGTTCGAGTTCCAGCCCCACTTCAGGCTCTGGGCTGATAGCTCAGAGCCTGGCGCCTGCTTCGAATTCTGTGTCTCCCTCTCTCTCTGCCCCTCCCCCACTCACGCTCTGTCTCTCAAAAATAAATAAACATTAAAAAAAAAATAGGATATACCCCAACCTGTTATGAAGGCAGATATTAGCACCTGGGAGAGGAAAGCATTACAGAAGAAGCGTAAAGTCAGAATTCAGTATGGATCCAATGTACCACTGATTTTAAAAAAAAAATTTAAATAAAACGAACTCTTTCTGAAAGGGTTTGAGAGACATTTGCCTGGGTAAAATATGTTTCTGTCTTGGAAAAGACAAATGAAGTCTTCTGCAAAAGCACTGAATCAGATGTGGCTAATGGGCAGGCGGAATGTGAAGAGAGGGGGATAGGGTGCTCTAGGGATCACAGATAAGTACACTCTTGCACAACAATATCATTGCTACCACTGACAATAAACAGAATGTGACAGGGCACTGAAAGGCCAGCCCTGTATTGACTCTCCTTGTCAGAGAGTTCTAAAATGAGTTAAGTAAATAAAACCAAACAGGATAGATATTTTAGTGCCTCTGGAATCAGTGAGTGGGTTTGTTTATTTCTACTTGGTAATTTGGATTTGCTTTCCTAACTTGTTCGTTTTTTCCATATATATTTTTTAATGAAAAAAATACATCTAAAGAATAAAATCAATAAATATTAAGGTCATTATAAAGAAGGAATGGAATTTAAAGTTACTATTACAAACCAATTTTTTAAAAAAAAAACAAAGAATATAATAGGGGTCCAATGTGTGCTTGTATTCATATCAATAATTTTATTTTCTAATTTCTTATTTAAAATATGGGCATTGCAGGGAGCCTGGGTGGCTCAGTCAGATAAGCTTCTGACTCTGGCTCAGGCCATGATCTTAGGGTTTGTGAGTTCAAGTCTCACCTTGGGCTCTCTGCTGTCCTTGTGGAGCCATTTCAGATCCTCTGTCTCCTTCTCTCTCTGCCCTTCACCCCCCGCCAAAAGGAAACACTTAAAAAAATAAAAACTTAAAATTAAAAGATGGGCATTGCATAAAATGCCAGTAGTTAAAACTTTCTGAGGATATTATAAAAAAATGACATCAGTACTACAGTTACTTCTGATACATTTTAATAGAAGAAGGATCACAGAAAAGCTGCCAGGGAATTTCGAGATTGTGCTCTTTAAAATGTAAACATTGACATGAAATTCCATGGATTATCTACTTTTCAGCTGCTATTCACCAAGTTAGTATGTATTTAAAGAATATTGCACAGTTTCACTGAAAATCCAATTTATCAATAGCCTTGCTTACTTGATTATTTTAACTGATAATGAGTAGAAGCAGTGATAATATGTGGCAATAAGAAGAAAGATAATTTTTGACATTTGATATAAACGTCAAAAGGAATGAATAGCTACAGTTTCTGAGTTCATGTACTTTTCTTTCTGGGTTCTGAAGTGCAAGTTAATATAATCAGTTCTGTGATTACATTTTTTTTTTGTAATGTACCAGACATCGGCCGTTTAAAAAGGCAGACCTAAAACTGCTGAATCGTTGATCTCTGGAGTGCCATTCTGTCTCAAAATAAATACTATCTCTAATAGGGTACTAAATTTTGTTATTTTAAGGAATATCTCTGATCTGCATTTCAGAAATCGGTTATCAATATGGAAATAAATTGGAGGATAAATCACATTTGGGGGGAAGATGGATACATTCAGAAACAGTTTCTGAACTTGGGATGTCTGGGTGACTCATCGATTAAGTGTCAGACTTTCGGTTTTGGTTCAGGTCAGGATTGCATGGTTCTTGAGTTTGATCCTGCATTGGATTCTGCGCTGACAGCATGGAGCTTGCTTGGGATTCTCTCTCTCTCTCTCTCTCTCTCTCTCAAAATAAATAAACTTTAAAAAAGACTTGAAAAAGAAAGTTACTGACATAAAGCTAGTAGAAGCTTATGTTTCAATAGTGTAGTTGTGGGGAACATTGTGATGTGCACCCCCATACCTCTTTGATGTAGGACTTACTGCCTCAGCTGCTGAAAGTGACATGCAAAATATGCCTTTGGTTGTCAGTTCTTACAGAATTGCCTTAACTGCAGAGAGCCAAATTCTCTAAAGTTGCATCCCTTTCCAGACTGATCTGCATCAAATATCAGGTCAATATAGGTCTGCAAATTCCTGGCTACATCAGCCCTACTCTAGACCACAATAAAGGTATATTTTAGTAGCTTGGGTACGCATGGCTTGGTCAAAGCTGACTTGGGGACTGCTTTGGAGCCTAACTTCCCTCTGTCCAATCATGCTTTCCTCTCTTTCCAAATGAGTTGATCTAAAGGAACGCCTGAGTAAACTCGTGCATGGTAAACTTCATCTCCGGGCCTGCTTTCCACAGAACTCAACTCACAGCAGTTGTCATTTTTAAAAAATCAACCTTCTCCTCCTCAGGATTTACTTTATTACCTTTATAACTCAAGCACAAATTGAAGTATATTTTTCTTTCTTCCGTGTGTGAGAATAAAATTATTCGGTTAAAAGTTTAAACCCAGGGTTTGCTGGGAGCCGCACCGGCCTCTCTGGATGGCAATCACGGCAAGGAAGTGACAATGTTTGCAGCTCCTCCCATGAGAAATGAAAACTGGTATCTCCTTCTGCTACCATTAGCTCATGTTAGATATAAGCCTGCTGGTATTGACTAGGCCTCCCAATATTCCATATCAGACCCATATTCTGAATACAGATACCTCATAAGGAAAAGCATATTCCTGCCTTCACAAAAGAGACTTTAGATGAAAGCTCTATGGGCGATTGTCAAAAGGCTCTTCCTATGGGCCTTGCAGATCCAAGACTTAGATAATAGAGGGGGTTAAGAACACAAGAGTTACTATTGAGCCTGGTCCCATATCAGAAGAGCCTAATTTATAGTTAAAGTACAGATAAGTACAGAACATAACTTACTAATTGGTGATGTATGGCAGTCCCTTCCTCAGGGCCTACATTCCACAAACACCCTCCCTTACACTGGCAACTGGGATGAGGATAGATAAGAGTAGCTAAAACATAAACCCAGGTGCCAAGATGGACACATTTAGGGTCCCCATGAGGACTTCCACACACAAACCAATTCAGAATCATTCATCCTCTTGAGAGCCAGACAGAATGACTCCTAGCTTATCTATATACAACCTAACCTATATGTTATCCTGTCTTTCACTAAGAGCATCCTGTTATTTCCTTGGTTGTAAATTCACCATGACTGGGATAATTCTGCAATTAATATCACAAAAGACCTCTCATTGTAAGAAATTCCTTTTCTCTGACCTCATATGGTTGTTGAACCTTTAAATAAAGACACCAAAACCGACAGGACAGAGATGCCTGCCTGGTGATCAGAAAGAATCTCGGGGCTCTCTCATTCTCTTTCGCCGACACCGTCCATCCTTCAGGGACCCCTGGACCTGTCGGAGCCGGCGCGGCCTCCAGCAAGGGTTAAGTTTGGAGTATGAGTCCTTGAAAATACCAAGATGAAAGCATAATCTGATGCTCTGGATGATTCATAATTTTAGCAGCTATTTGAAAATGCTCAGAAATCACTTGTTGGAATATATTTATTATGTGTTGAGCTATACAATGGTATAGTCATAAAAATAATTGGCTTTATGGAGAAGACATCAGCCTTACAATTTATTAGCTATATATAAATATATATATGTGTGTGTGTATATAATATATATATAATTTCACAGTTAAGATATATATAGATATCTCTTAACTGGGTCCTCTGCTCAGGGATTCACAACACTGAATCCAAGACATTGTCTGGAATGTCGTCTCATCTGGAAACTTGCATAAGGAGAAATCCCATTTCCAAACTTCTTCAGGTTGTTGGCAGAATTCAGTTCCATGTGGTTGGAGAACAGAGTCTCCATCTTCTTGCTGTCAGCAGGGGACCACTCTTCGCTGCTAGAGATTGCCCTCAACTCTTTGCCATATGGCCATATCCATAGTCAACTCATAACATGGCATTTGCTCCTTTAAGACCAGCACAAGAATCTCATTTGAATCTCCCTTGCTCTGCATTCCTCTCTTCAGGAAAGACCTGAATCCTCTTTTAAAGGACTGTTTTTGATTAAGTCAAGCTCAGCCAGGATAATCTTGCTTTTGATGAACTCAAAGACAGTGTATTGGAAGCCTGATTACATATGCAAAATCTCTTCACCTTTGTGATACCAGGTAATCAAGGAGAGAAATCTCATCATATTTACAAATCCTGCACATACTCAAAGGGAAGGGATTATACAGAGCATGCATACATACGGGGAAAGGGGGAACTGCAGAGTCCATATTAGAATTCTGCCTACCACATACTGGTTTTGAGTTTCAAAACACCATATTTTCATATAAATTAAATAACTTGACATTTCTACTTATTTCAATTCATGCTTTAAAGTTTTGCAAGAGACTTAGCATACATTATATCTAGTGTGTGTGTGTGTGTGTGTGTGTGTGTGTGTGTGTGTGTGTTATCCAATATTAGAGAAAAAGTTGGGGGGTTGGTTAATGTCCTTTGAGTATTATTGAGTCACAGCATCCACCTAGAGCTTCTTTAGGAGAGTAAACTGTGTTTGACTTACTGTCTACTATTGATTAGTGTTCCCAGTCAGGATGTCACATGTTAAATTATGGATTTTCACTTGGTGTAGGTGCAAGTAATTGGTAGAAAGGATAACCCAGAAGTTACTGGTTATAACCTTGTAACTCAATAACCAATTGTGTATATAGTCTAGCAATTTTATGCCTTCTTTTTTGTATTACTTCTGCGTAGCTCCTCCAGTTGACTTTTAAATTAGTCTGGACATTGTAGTGGTTACTTCAATAATAAATTATTTAAATAAATATTTGACCCTATATATGTGTATGAAGTTCATCCCAATTGCATGGGTTATTTATTTAAATGGTTACATAATCTAGCTATTTACCTGACACTTAGATATTTTTTACAGTCTTGCAGCAAAAGCCAAACTAGGTCTGAGCATTAGTAGTGGGGAATCTCTATTTCCCCAGACTTCACTTTCAGTTTTAAGTTGACAGAAGGTCCTTCCTATAGCGAGGGATGATCACGTTTTTAAAGCTATAGCTACATGTATGTAGTATAAGATCATATTCATTCTGGCAGCCTACAGAAGGTACTCAATGAATATTCTTGAATCAATGACTAAATTAATGAAATGAGAGAAAGAACGGTTTTCTGAAGTGAAGATTTTAAAAGAATGATATTACATGGTAGTCTTGTAAAAGTTTTATAAAAAAATAATTTTGAAGGTTGAAAGTCAATTAGAAGTCTAGTGTAACTGGCTTACATGGCAGTAAGCCATTCCCCAAAACCAGGTATTCTACATGAAAATGTTAACATAAACAAATACATTCACAATTATTTTATTGATTCACAGATCCTTGAGTTTTTTTTTTTTTTCATTGTCGTCTTTCTGTTCTTCAGGTTATATCATTTCTTTTGTTGTCTTTAAATTCACTCTTTTCTCTGTAATCTTCATCTCCAAGCTGCTATTGAGCATATTCAGTGATTTTTTTTTTTTAATTTTACATGCTTTTCCATTCTAAATTTCCATTAAGTTCTGTTTTAGAGAAGCACCTGGGTGGCTCCGTCAGTTGAGGGTCCAACTCTTGGTTTCAGCTCAGGTCATGATGTCATGGTTTCATGAGTTCAAGCCCTGCTTCAGCCTCCACGCTGACAGTGTCTCGTCTGCTTGGGATTCTCTCTCTTTCCCTCTCTGTCTGCCCCTCCCCTCATCTTGTGCTATCTCTGTGTCTCTCAGAAAAAATAAAGGTTTTGATTTTTCTACTGATAATGTATACCCTTATTTTCATTTCAAGTATGTTCACTTTTGTGTCATCTCACAGCTGGCATCTGTTGATGGTATTTCCCCCCTAATTTAATCAGATTTTCCTAGTTCTTTGCAGGCCAAGTATAAGAACGCTGACAACACTGGCTCCATCTTTGGCCCTGCATCTTGTTCAAGCTTCTACAACGATCTCCCTCAAGGCTATGTGGGTTTTTTTTTTTTTAAAGATATTTTGAATGTTTATTTATTTGTTTTCAGAGAGACCGTGAGTGGAGTAGGGGCAGAGAGAGGAGAGAGAGCATCCCAAGTAGGCCCTGCGCTATCAGTGCAGAGCCCAATGCAGGACTCAATCCCACAAACAGTGAGATCATGACCTGAGCTGAAATCAAGAGTAAGATGCTCTCTGACTTTGGCTCAGGTCATGATCTCACGGTCTGTGGGTTCAGGCCCTGCATCAGCCTCTGTGCTGACAGCTCAGAGCCTGGAGGCTGCTTCAGATTCTTTATCTCCCTCTCTCTCTACCCCTCCCCTGCTCATACTCTGTCTCTCTCTCTCAAAAATAAATAAACATTAAAAAAAAGTTGGATGCTCAACTGACTGAGACATCCAGGTGCCCCAGGTCTATGTGCTTTAGGCCCTGTGAAGGTTAATATATGCTCTGACTAGACTAAAGTATTCTTGCAGAACCTCCCCATATTCTTGACGTCAGTCCCCCAGATTAAGGTACTAACAAACTTATCTTATTTTGCATGGGTAGACCTCTAGACAATTTTTAATTACATTCTCATTTTTCCCTAGTGGCATACAGAAGGCCCCACTTTAGATAACTAGTAGAGATCCTCAGGCACACAAATGGTGTCACTTTAAGTAAGTACCTTGTGACCACCCCACCATCCCGTCTATAAAAGCAGGAGATTAAGGGCCACACTTGGCAGTGAATAGGGTTGGAGACTTGCTGTGTCTTGGTTAGATGGCCGGCCTGATTCCCCTTGGGTAAAACTGTGCAAAAGGTATGGAGTGGCTTTGTTGAGTAGTTTGCTTCATTTTTGGTCACAAAGGGCCTTCTCAGTCTGGAGGATACTTCACTAACCCTCCTCTACCTTCTAACAATTGGCAAGCCACCCAGGAAACAAAAAACAAGCATGGGTCAAGGAGTTCTCTTGGGGTAAGGCTCATTGGCCATGGAAGGGAAGAAGAACGTTGATTGACTGAGGGAAATCCCAAGCTGGCCAGCTACTGCCCGTGGGGAGTTGGCTAGGTTTTTTTAGTGTTTCAGATCAGTGTGCAAGTACAGAGACAACTTGAAAACACCCAAGAGATTGTTAGATGTTAGATGTGAAACTGGGGGGGAGGGAGGAAATGGAGAAGGGAAAGTGGACAAACTATTGGAGTGGTGCCTTGGCGATTGATCTCTGTGTGCCCTGCCAGACACTAGAAGGGGCATTGCAAGGAGGGAGAGCCTTGGAGCAGAGTCAAGAAGCACTGGCTTGGGAGAGAGGATTGTGGGAGTATAGTGTTCCTCTAATGTCGGAGGCGTGCTGGCTCCGACAGGTCCAGGGGTCCCTGAAGGATGGACGGTGTCGGCGAAAGAGAATGAGAGAGCCCCGAGATTCTTTCTGATCACCAGGCAGGCATCTCTATCCTGTCGGTTTTGGTATCTTTATTTTAAGGTTCAACAACAATATGACATCAGAAGACAGAATTTTTACAGGGGCTAATTATTTGTGATAAGATGCTTTGATCAGCAGAAGGTGTACAGAAACAGGCTTTACAAAAGTATTCTTGCAGAACCTCCCCATATTCTTGACGTCAGTCCCCCAGGTTAAGGTACTAACAAACTTATCTTATTTTGCATGGGTAGACCTCTAGACAATTTTTAATTACAAAAGGAAGAATGTATATTAGGCTTGTTCCTAAATTGCTTGAGCAAGGCTTTTCCTTGATGCTGAACGTGCAAGCACCATGGAGGCCATAAATGTGTCAGTCTTTGCACCTGGGTTTATGTTTTAGCTACTCTTATCTATCCTCATCCCAGCTGCCAGTGTAAGGGAGGGTGTCTGTAGAAAGTAGGCCTTGAGGAAGGGACTGCTATGCTTCACCAATTAGCAAAGATATATGTAGTAACTTATGTTCTGCCCTGAAATAGGCTCTTTGTCTCAGGGCCGGGCTCAATTGTAACTCTTGTGTTCTTACCCCCTTAAGTCTTGGATCTGCAAGGCCCATAGGAAGAGCCTTTTGACAATCATCCATAGAGCTTTCATCTAAAATCTCTCTTGCAAAGGCAGAAATATGCTTTTCCTTATGGGGTATCTGTGTTCAGAATATGGGTCTGATATGGAATATTGTGAGGCCTGGGCAATACCAGCAGGATAATATCCAACATGAGCCAGTAGTAATAGGAGATACCAGTTTTCATTTCTCATGGGAGGAGCTGCAAATATTGTCACTTCCTTGCCGTGATTGCCATCCAGAGAGGCTGGTTCGGCTCCCGGCACTCTAATGTGAGCATTGTGTCCAGGAGAAGCGAACAGGTGGAGGATCACTTACCGATTGTGATGAGTGGGATGGTAAAGATGTATAGGTGCAGACTGCCACATACTAGGGTAAGAGCTGTTGTATTTTAAGGGAGTCGGGACCCTGGGACATGGGATCCCTGTGATGGTGACTCCTCAGATGGAGAAGACATTATCCTGGTGGAGGATGACTTACAGGCATACCTTTAATTCAAACAAAGACCCAGGCCCCCTCGTGAGCCTGTGGATGACAGAGAAGAGGTTCCCACTGGTCAGAAAATGATTATTATGCTGAATTGGTGACATTACTCAGCCGCTTTGAGCAAAGGGGCCTAGAAGGCATGGTATCTTGGGTGTTGTGACTTTGGGATCCTGGGGGAAATAGTATTATGGTAAGTGAGTTTGAGTTGTCAAAGGTGGCCTCAGTCACTGCTTGACATGCCTTGCAGCAGGGGTTATGTGTTCCCCAGGCATGGATGAGAATCACGGGCACTTGGCTACTTTGATTTGATAAATGTTAGCATTAGAACAATCTGGTCTGGCAGGGGAATGTTCCCTCCCTTCACTGTACTGGACCTCTATAGAAGAATATAGGAAATTACTCATGAACTGGGCAGAAAGGCCATTTGCACTCAGCATTTTGAAAGCCCAGACTAAGAATTATTTTCCTCTGGGATGAAAGACCATACCTTACAGTGAGCCCCAGGGGCATGGTATGGGGCTTTAGTATTTGTCCTTGCTCCTTTGGTTAATTTGCCCGCTGCTACAATGGCTGGTTGAAATGAAACCAAAAGAATCTGTCATAAGGGAAATAGCTGGGTGGAAAAACAGGATCCTGCTGATGATAAAATGGCAGAAAGTGGGCCTATCAAGGTCTCTCATAAACAATTGTGGCAAGGTCTAATATTAACTGAGACCTGAGGGAAAACCTAAACAAACAAGCCAATTCAGTCTTGCTCAGCCTAAGGAAGGTGTCACCTAAGAAAAAGCACTTCACTTCCTTGTGGGAAGGCTCAAGCCAGATACATCCCCGAGTGTCCCTCTACTAATGGAGAAATTTCAGGGGTGGATACCACCACTACTTAGAGAGTAGGTGTTAGGCCAATGTTGCACTTTGGTGCATGAAATAAGGGGGTGAAAAGAGGCCCTATGTTGACTTAACCATTTATTGGTCTTGCAATAACAGACTTTGCTAGGTGTACTAGATGCTGAACTCACACTTCCTATGGAGACCCCTCCAAATTTGGTGGAGAAATAAAGGCCATTGATGGTTATGAGGGGCAAGTTATCAAGGTCAGACAAACTATAGATGGGCAG
This sequence comes from Proteles cristata cristata, assembly GCA_017311185.1. Classification (NCBI taxonomy): domain Eukaryota; kingdom Metazoa; phylum Chordata; class Mammalia; order Carnivora; family Hyaenidae; genus Proteles; species Proteles cristata. Next base: position 10,805 of record JAESUZ010004411.1, on the reverse strand, counting down.
GCTCCCTCTCTGCTGTATTGTAGTGCATATTTTCCCCATTCCTGGGTATATTCTTGGCCTATATATTTTATAGGACCTGGATCTGAGTGCAATGACTGGTGAATTCAGGTTGCATACCCAAGTAGTGGAACCCATCATTGTGGGTCATACAAAATGGGAACCTATACAGCTTATCGCTCCCTGGAGAGTAATAAACCTAAAACAATGTAAGCTACCTGAAGATTACTGCCACCTTTGGAGAATTAGAGAAGGTAGGGGTAATCATGCCTGCTCAGCTCCTTCAGTAGTCCAGTTTGGCCTATAAAGAAATCTAATGGGAGGCACTTGGGTGGCTAAGTCAGTTAAGTGTCCAACTCTTGATTGCGGCTCAGGTAGTGATCTCATGGTTCAGGAGATGGAGCCCAGCCTTGGGCTCTGTGCTGCCAGCTCAGAGCCTGCTTGGGTTTCTGTCTCTCTGCCACTCCCTTGCTCAAGCATTCTCTCTCCCTCCCTCTCTCTCTTTCTCAAAATAAAAAAAATACATAAACATTAAAAAAAAAAAAAACTAATGGGACCTGGCCAATTACAATAGATTATAGGGAACTCCATAAAGTTTCTCTGCCCATCCATGCCATAGTGCCCAGGATAGTCTTATTGTTAGAAAAAATCATGGCATTTATTAAGACCTCATCATATACTGGACCTATCACTTTTTTCAGCTTTCTCTGAGGATATGAATCCCAAGACCAATTCACCTTCACATGGAATGAAAGACCATGGGTCTTCCAGGCATTGTCCCAAAGGTATTTTCATAGTCCCATTAATTGGTTACAGGATGGTAGCCAGAGATTTGGAAAAATAGATATTACCAGAGGAGATGGTTCTTTATCATTATATAGATGATATGTTAACTTGTAATGATTTATCCTCCTTGTCTGAAGTAGTCACATCATTACAGGCACACTTAAAAGCATGAGGATGGGAGATAAATACTGATGAGAGATCCAGGAGCTGAATCAATCAGTAAAGTTTCTGGGCATCATCTGGTTGGATAAGACAAAAGTGATGCCAGAGGCAGTCACTGATAAAATACAAGCCTTGCCAATTCCTAAAATGGTGAAGAAATTACAGGCTTTTGTTTATTGAGTTGCTGGAGGCTTTTCATTCCCCAGCTAGCACAGACATTAAGACCTTTATATGCTTCGGTTAACAAGGGAAGCCAGAGACTTCTTTTCTTTTCTTTTCAAGTTTGTTTATTTTTGAGAGGGTAAGCACACTTGCATGAGCGGGGTAGGGATTGAAAGAGAAGGGGACGGAGAATTTGAAGTGGGTTCCATATTAACAGCAGAGCCTGATGCAGGGTTCGAACCCACAACAGATAAGATTGTGCCCTGAGCCAAAATCAGACGCTTAACCAACTGAGCCATCCAGGTGCCTCAGCCAGAGACTTTCATTAAGGCTCAGGTGGTATCGTTGCAGGTATTGGGAGGTTTGAAGCTGATCATGTTGGAGAGACTTGTTTTACAATTGCCACAAAACTTTTCACCTGTTAAGACTTGTGTTCATTGGAAATTAGTATAGGGTCATCCCCCACCTCCGCACACCAGAAGTTAGATTACCTCATGGTCAAAACATAGAATGGATGTATTGATCTGAGACTATCACTCCCTACATTGTTTTTTATTCATCATCTCTATAGTTCTTCCTTTTCCTCTTCCCATTAAGGAGTCTTTGACTTTCCTTTGCCCTCTTTCATGTTGATGGGTAGAGATGCTTATCCTAATAATTCAACATAGATCCTAGGATGCAAAATAAATTTCAAGTTTAATTAAAATATTTTCTGAGACTTTAGGTCCGTTTATATTTTTCATGAACAAGGACATTTCTTCACAGCCACATCTGTAGTTTCTGTCAATTTAATGCTAGAATTCTGCCCTATGCACAGTATACTCTTGCTCTCTCCGAATTAACTAGCGTACAATTATGGAGAAAAGTCAGAATGGTTATATAAGCATACTCATAAATCATCTCTCCCAATTAACATGTTTCCAGAATACCTCTTAGTGCTTAATATCAAATTTTGTAAAACCTAACTCTCAATTTAACATTTTTGCAGGCAATTTTTTATATTTCTATCCCTAAGACAATATATTTAGTAAAAAAAAAAAAAGGTGGGTGTGCTCAAGTCTTTAATATGCAAAAGACACAACTTTGCAATGAGGAGCTGGCCCCTAGATATTGATAGTATTAAGAGTGGCATCACAGTCTCCTACTCAGAGTAACCCATGCCCTATCTTTCATTTGCTAGGAGAGAATTTCTACAAAACCCATCATATTTAGATGTTTTTGCCTAACTGAACAAAATGGTAGATAAGGAAACAAAGGGAGAGAGAGATCATTATATATATATATATATATATATATATATATGTATGCATGTATATATATCAGCTAAAGGTCACAGGGGCACTGAGAGATAGAGTTCAGCAAGAGTAGGGGTCAGCAAACTTTGTCTGTAAAAGGGCCAGATAACATTTTAGTCCTTGTGGACTATATGGACTGTGCTATAACTCTGTCACTGAAGTGCAAGAGCAACTGTAAACGGTAGGTCACCAGGTAATGGGGGCGGCTAAATTGCAACAGAAATTTAGTAACACAGGTAGCACTCTGGATTTAGCACATGGACTGTGGTTTGCTGAACCCTAGCCTATAGCACAAACCTCTTGATTCGCCAGTGAACATCAACTACATATCCCTCTGCTGGCAAAGGGGACTTGACTTATAGGGGAGTATAAGGGATTAAAATGTAATGTTAGGGGGGCACCTGGGTGGCTCAGTTTGTTAAGGGTCCGCCTTTGGCTCAGGTCATGATCTCACAATTCATGAGTTCAAGCTCCATGTTGAGCTCTGTGCTGATGGCTCAGAGCCTGGAGCCTGCTTCAGCTTCTGTGTCTCCTTTGCTCTCTGCCCCTCTCCCACTCATGCTTGCTCACTCGCTCTCTCTGTCAGAAATATTAAAAATTTTTTTAAATAAAATTTAATGTTAGGTGTCAGTTTTTCTGCTCTCTGCAACTTAGTGGAAGTACTGCACTTAAAAATAGGATGAATAGGGGCACCTGGGTGGCTCAGTTGATTAAACGTCCAACTCTTGATTTTTGGCTCAGGTCATGATATCACGGTTCATGGGTTTGAGACCCTCATCTGACTCCATGCTGATAGTGCGAGCCTGCTTGGGATTCTCTTTCTTTTCCCCTTCCCTGCTTTTGTGCTCTCTTTCTCTCTGTCCCAAAATAAATAAATAAACTTAAAAAATATGGATTGATGGATAGATGAATGTGAAAAGGAACTATGGTAAATGTTAATCATAGAATCTAGGAAGCAGGTGTATGTATATTTCCCGTGTAATTGAATTTTCTACACTTGAGGGGTGCTTGGGTGGCTCAGTTGGTTGAGCATCTGATTTTGGCTCAGGTCATGATCTCACCACTCCTGAGTTCAAGCCCCACATCGGGCTCTGTGCTGACAGCTCAGAGCCTGGAGCCTGCTTTGGATTCTGTGTCTCCCCACTCTCTGCCCCTCCCATGCTAATACTCTGTCTCCTCTGTTTCTCAATGATAAATAAATGTTAAAAAAACTTTTTTAGAATTTTCTACACTACAAAATGTAAATGTAGAAAATTTTACTATGGGACCAAAATTAAATTTATTGAAATATGTAAGGCTATCTATAAAAATTTTTTCTAAAATTATTTTCATATAATAGTCTTATGACACATTAGAAACGTGCACTTTAGGGGCGCCTGGGTGGCTCATTCAGTTAAGCGTCTGACTTCAGCTCAGGTCATGATCTCATGGTCTGTGAGTTTGAGCCCTATGTCAGGCTTTGTCCTGACAGCTCAGAGCCTGGAGACTGTTTCACATTCTGTGTCTCTCTTTCTCTCTGCCCCTCCCCCACTCATTCTCAGTCTTAAAAATAAACATTTAAAAAATGTGCAGTTTAAAATGAAATATTTTGAGGTGCCTGGGTGGCTTAGTCAGTTAAGCTTCCAACTTCAGTTCAGGTCATGATCTTGCAGTTCATAAGTTCAAGCCCTGCGTTGGGCTTTGTGCTCACAGCTCAGATCCTGGAGCCTGCTTCTGATTCTGTGTGTGTCTCTATGTCTGTCCCTCCCTGCTTGTGCTCTGCCTCGCTATCTCTCAAAAATAAAAGCATTTTAAAAAAATAATAAAATGCAATATTTTTGAAAAATTATATATGCATCAGGTATACCTAAAGTAGCTACAAAATTTGTACACTTTCTCCCTAAAACTTTGTATCACAGAGCTTAAAGTTGGTTATCAGAAAAAGCAACAGTTAAGTGATGCAAAATTGGTTACCAATCCAGTTTGTAGAGTTTGTTTTATTCAGACAGTCATATAAACATTCATTTTATTTAGGGTTTAAAGGCAAGTCATATCGTGAGTTTTATGCAAAGTTCTGTTAAGATTATGAGAAAATGTTAACATGACCCAGTACACATACAATGAGAAGTCAAGACAACCGATCCCATGAGTGGTTAACTATACTGTCCATATTCTTTTTCTTGAACTGTATATAATTTTTTTTTCCTCAGAGGAAAAAGCTAAATGAAAAGAGAAAATGGCCCTGTGCCACTCTATTCTAATAGTATGCCTAATTTGAAAGTTATTACTGTTGTTCAGGTCTAATCTCATTAGAGGCAAATGTACATCACTTACTGTTTTCAGCAGAACATTATCTTTAATGATACCACCCGTTAGAATCTATATAGATTTTTATAGCATTTGTCTTTAAGTATATGAGTCCTGAAGAAGCTGTAGTCAATGGATTATGTTAAATATTTTGATGAACCTGTCAAATAGAAAAAAGAGTTTACTAATAGTTCTTATTTTTGTATCGTGCCATCTCAGTCAATGAAGAAGAGAGCCATGGAGTAGCAAAATGTGTTAACCAATCATGAGGAAAATCCTTCCATCTCTACTGTATGATGTAATGTTGACATTATTACTGACTGAGGTACTTTGATTTAAGTATGATAAAGTAGTTCCAAAGCTATATATATATATATATAAACTACCCAAAGTTACAAGCTGTATAAATTTTAAGATAAGCAGTCATTCTCAAAATTCCTCTGTATCTTAACACTTAAAACATCAGGCCAAAAGCATCTTCATTTTGCCTTGGATGTTCATATAGTGTCAGGGAGGAAGACCTTCCTTTGCTGCCCTATGGGCTTTCTAGCTGGACTTAGAATCAAGTTGACATGAGATAGATTAACAGGAGAAAATCAAATTTAACAGGTGTATGTACAGGAAATCCACGCAGAAATGAAAATCTTAGAGCCCGATGAGGGGCTCAAACTCATGGGCCACGAGATCATGACCTGAGCTGATGTCAGACACTTAACCGACTGAGCTACCCAGTGTCCCTAAAATTTTATCTTCTATTTGAATAAAGTTATATATCTAGTTGGTTCTCTCCTTTAGTAATTTGCTGAAACAAGCAGATGTCAGAAGGAGGAGGCAAGGACAACCCTGAAGCAGCCATTAAAAATTCACATCTACGTAACTTGCATGGTATTTATGAAGCAGTAGCAGTAGTTGGACCTACCACACATTCTGGCTCTTGAGCTTATGTTGCTGAATGTCCTGTATGTTCCAATAAATGGACTCAACAGTCACATAGCCCTCAGTTAAAATCTCTACTCTGCCACTCACAAACAACTACTTTGAGTCTGCTCTTTCTCTCAGGGTAAATCCCATTTACTTTGCAAGGTGAATAAATGAGGAAACATATATGACCTAGAACAGTTAAAGTTCTCCTTAAATGGAAGTTCTTTTCCTTATGACTGCTTCATCAGAATTAGATTTAAAATACATCTAATGTTTTTCCAGCAATATGGCAGACTAGATATCTCAGGGGGAAAATTGTGCCTAAGCATCTAGCAATATTTGGTTTAAAAAAGTAAATGCAGGAAATTGAAGAAGACACAAAGAAATGGAAAAACATTCCATGCTCATGGATAGGAAGAATAAATATAGTTAAGATGTCATTACTACCTAAAGCACTCTACACATTCAATGCAATTCCAATCAAAATTGCATCAGCATACTTCTCAAAACTAGAACAAACTATCCAAAAATTTGTATGGAACCACAAAAGACCCCGAATAGCCAAAGTAATCCTGAAAAATAAAACCAATACGGGAGGGATCACCATCCCAGACTTTAGCCTCTACTACAAAGCTGTCATCATCAAGACAGTATGGTATTGGCACAAAAACAGACACATAGACCAATGGAACAGAATTGAGAACTCAGAAGTGGACCCAAAAGTATATAGCCAACTAATCTTTGACAAAGCAGGAAAGAATACCCAATGGAAGAAAGACAGCCTTTTTAACAGATGGTGTTGGGAGAACTGGACATCAACATGCAGAAGAATGAAACTAGATCATTTTCTCACACAGTGCACAAAAATAAACTCAAAATGGATAAAGGACCTGAACGTGAGACAGGAAACTATCAACACCCTAGAGGAGAAAGGAGGAAACAACCTCCTTGACCTCCACCACAGCAACTTCTTACTTGACACATCCCCAAAAGCAAGGGAATCAAGAGCAAAAATAAACTGTTGGGATCTCATCAAGATTAAAAGCTTCTGCACAGCCAAGGAAACAACCCAGAAAATTAATAGGCAACCAACGGAATGGGAAAAGAGAGTTGCAAATGACATATCAGATAAAGGGTTGATACCCAGAATCTACAAGGAACTCACCAAACTACACGCCTGAAAAACAAACAACCCAGTGAAGAAATGGGCAGAAGATATGAACAGACACTCCTCCAAAGAGGACATCCAGATGGCCAATAGACACATGAAACAATGCTCAGCATCCCTCCTCATCAGGGAAATACAAATCAAAACCACACTGAGATACCACCTCACGCCAGTCAGAGTGGCTAAAATGAGCAAATCAGAGAACCCTAGATGCTGGCGAGGATGTGGAGAAACGGGCACCCTCCTACACTGTTGGTGGGAATGTAAACTGGTACAGCCCCTCTGGAAAACAGTGTGGAGGTTCCTAAGGAAACTAACAATAGAACTCCCCTATGACCCAGCAATAGCACTGCTAGGAATTCACCCAAGGAATACAGAAATGCTGAGGCATAGGAGCACATGTACCCCAATGTTCATAGCAGCACTCTCCACAATAGCTAAAACATGGGAAGAGCCTAAGTGTCCATCAGCAGATGAATGGATCAAGAAGATGTGGTTTATCTATACCATGGAATACCACATGGCAATGAGAAACAATGAAATCTGGCCATGTGTAGCAACATGGATGGACCTTGAGGGTGTTATGCTGAGCGAAATAAGTCAGGCAGAGAAGGACAAATATCATATGTGTGCACGTATAGGAGGATTAGGAGGAACTTAACAGAAGACCAAGGGGAAGAAGAAGGGCGGAAATGGTGGGGGAAAGGGAAAGAGGCAAACCATGAGAGACTCTTGAATGCTGACAAAAACTGAGGACTGATGGATGTGGGGGGAGGAGGGATGGGCATGGAGGAGGACACTTGTGGGGATGAGCACTGGGTGTTATGTGGAAACTAATTTGACAATAAACTATTTGTAAAAAAATAAAAAATAAAAAAGTAAATGCAGAGATGAACATTTTTAATGGAGTGATAAAAGAATCTCCTAGGGAATGACAGAAATAAAAACAAAAATGGAAGTTGTGGGGAGAGAAGTAAGTTAGGGCAGATGCTAAGACTATCTTCAGAGGTATAAGCTGATCTCAGTAATCAGATTTTAATAGCTGATTGGGAAGGGGAAAGCATGTTCCACATGGTAGGGTGTCAAAACTGAGCCTGTAATTTAAAGCCAAGGGCCTTGAAGAGCTACACTTTCAATGAATGAGTTAAACTATATAAAATCTGTATGTCAAAAAATAAGGAAAATTGAGAATTCATAACCACATACAATCCTCAGATTGTGTTGGGATTTGAATATATAAAATCAAAATGATTTGAGAAATACCCAACAAAAGATAATACCATAGATTTGACTTAGGTTGATCCCCAACAAAAGATAGTACCATAAATTTGACTTAGGTTGACCTTGTCAAAAGCAAATCCCTTATTTTTTTTTAAATTTTTTAATATTTATTTATTATCGAGACAGAAACAGAGCATGAGTAGGGGAGGGGGCAGAGAGAGAGGGAGATACAGAATCCAAAGCAGGCTCCAGGCTCTGAGCAGTCAGCACAGAGCCCAACACGGGACTGGAACCCACGAACTGTGAGATCATGACCTGAGCCGAAGTCAGATGTTTAACGGACTGAGCCACCCAGGTGCCCCAAGAGCAAATCCCTTTTTTTTTTTATTTTTTTTTCAAATATTTTATTTATTTCTAGGAGAGAGAGAGAGACAGCGTGAGCAGGGGAGGGTCAGAGAGAGAGGGAGTCACAGACTGGAACAGGCTCCAGGCTCTGAGCTGGCAGTCAGCACAGAGCCCGACGCGGGACTCGAACCCACGAACCGCGAGATCATGACCTAAGTGAAAGTCGGACGCTTAACCGACTAAGCCACCCAGGCGCCCCAGAGCAAATCCCTTCTAATGAGATACCTCTTCATTAAGGTCCCTCAGTATTACCACAGTTCAGAGTCCCACTAAACAGGAGATTTTTTTTTTTTTAATTTTGTTTTTATGTTTTATTTATTTCTAGGAGAGAGAGACAGTGTGAGCAGGGGAGGGTCAGAGAGAGAGGGAGTGACAGACTGAAACAGGCTCCAGGCTCTGAGCTGGCAGTCAGCACAGAGCCCGACGCGGGGCTCGAACCCACGAACCGTGAGATCATGACCTAAGCGAAAGTCGGACGTTTAACCGACTAAGCCACCCAGGCGCCCCTAAACAGGAGATTTTTAACAAATTGTAAACACATGAGAAAACAAGCTATGTGAGCAAAAGTTAGAAAAATTTTAAACAAATAGAATTTCAGGATCCACAATTAATGGAATACAGATCTTAATATAAGGCTTAGGGATCAGCCAATTGAAAGCTGGACATGTAGAATGTTTTTATTTTTATTTTTTTATAAGCAAAGAATGAGCAAAGCTCAGAGTAGGTAAACAGTATGTTCAGTTTTGCTAGAAATAGAAAATATAATGTCAGTTAATTGTCATCAACACCACCCTGATAGTGTTCTACAATATTCTAAGTGTTGTAACTCTGTGGAGTCCTAGCTCTGGCAAGTGCTAACTCTATGACCATAGTAAAGCTACTTTTACTGTATGTGTCACAGTTTCCTCGATTGTAAAATGAGGATAATACCTGAGATCAGTGTTTTTATGAGAATACATATAGATTGAAACTAAAATATTTAATAGTGGTACAAATTTCATGATAATATAGTTACCAAATGCTTCACACAAAAGGAAGCATTCAGTATGAATCAAAAATGTTAGTAAGAATATCTTGACAGAAAAGGGAAGGAGTTGAGAGAACACTATGGGCAAAGTAAAAAAAAAAAAGCACACAAGATTATATCCCAAAAATGGCAAGTAGAGCCCTGTGGGTTAAATTTACTTTATTAAAGGCAATATAGAAGAAAATGATGTAGACGATAACAAAATGGACATGGCTTTGTCTTTGAATTATAGGAGACTAGAATCAGTATTAAGTGTTAGAGAATTTCAATTCTCTTTTATTATTTTTCATATAGAATTTAGTTTTTAGAGTTCAAAGTCAAATAGAGGATATTTTCCATAAGTAATGTGTTTCATATTTTCTTCATACATGAATGGATGCTTAAGTTATTTCTGTGTCTCAGGTATTGTGATTAATGCTGCAATAAACATGGTAATGCAAACATCTCTTGAACATAGTGATGACAGTTCTTTTGGATATAGAGCCCAAATTGGAATTGCTGGATCACAAGATAGTTTTGTTTTTTAAATTCTTTTTTGAGAAATCTCCATGCTGTTAAGCACAGTGACTTCACTGTTTGCATTCCCAGCAACAGTGCCCAAAGTTGCCCCTTTCTCTACATCTTTTTTCAACATTTATCTCTTTTTCATGATAGCCGTTCTGACTGGTATGAAGGAATACTTCACTGTGGTTTTGAATTGCACTTCCCTGATAATTAGTGATGTTGAGCATTTTGTTTTCATGTACATGTTGGCCATCTGTATGCCTTCCATGGAAAAATGCCATTCAAGTCTTCTGGTTTTAATTGGATCGCTATTATTTTTTTTCTTTCATAGTTTATTTTCAAGTTGGATTCCATATAGCACCCAGTGCTCATCCCAACAAGTGCCTTCCTCCATGACCATCACCCCCTTCCCCTCTCCCCCACCCCTATCAGCCCTCAGTTTGTTTTCAGTATTCAAGAGTCTCTCGTGGTTTGCCTCCCTCCCTCTCCCCAACTATTTTTCCCCTTCTCCTCCCACATGGTCCTCCATTAAGTTTCTCCTAATCCTCCTATATGTGGAAGCATATGGTATCTGTCCTTCTCTGCCTGACTTATTTTGCTCAGCATAGATGCTCAAGCTCCATCCACGTTGCTTCATATGGCCAGATTTCATTCCTTCTCATTGTCATGTAGTATTCCATTATATAGATAAACCACATCTTCTTGATCCATTCGTCTGTTGATGGACACTTAGGCTCTTTCCATGTTTTGGCTATTGTTGAGAGTGCTGCAATGAACATTGGGGTACATGTGCTCCTATGCATCAGCACTCCTATATCCCTTGGGTAAATTCCTAGCAGTGGTATTGCTGGGTCATAGGGGAGTTCTAGTG
>JAESUZ010004410.1:85000-114063 GCA_017311185.1 Proteles cristata cristata | reverse complement strand
CCTGCTCACACTGTCTCTCTCTCTCTCCTAAAAATAAATAAAACATTAAAAAAAAATTAAAAATGTTTTATTTATTTCTGAGAGAGAGAGAGACAGCATGAGCAGGGGAGGGTCAGAGCGAGAAGGAGACACAGAATCTGAAGGAAACTCCAGGCTCTGAGCTAGCTGTCAGCACAGAGCCTGATGTGGGGCTCGAACCCACAAACCTGAGCCAAAGTCGGATGATTAACCAACTGAGCCACCCAGGCGCCCCTGAGACACTTGTTGTTAAGGTCACTACTCCAATACCAAGAAGCACGTAAGAGGGTCTTCTCCTTTCTTTGAAGTGTCTCAGATTAAATGGCAATGACTGATAATAGCAGTCAGACCCAGGGGCACTTTGTCTGCCTCCACTTCTGTGGGGTTCAAAGTAACCTGCCTGCAACCAGATCCTTTACACGCTATATCAGTTTCTCACACAGGGAGGGCTCCCAAGGTGTGGTTACTTGGGTGGCCAAAGTGCAAGAAACTAGAGTAGACCGTTCATTAGCATGAGTCACCAAGGTTTGCTTAGAGGCAACCCAGGGGTCAAACACATTTCTGAGTGCCCTCTTGTTTGTGCCAGACAGGTCATAACAGCGCCGGTCGTGGGAAGACGGGCGCATGGACAGCAGGCTGGTTTTCGCCACTTGCATGTGAATCCTTCCTAACCATTTTCTCGGTCTTTCATTTTTTTTTTATAAAATTCTTTTTTTTTTAAGTATTTTTAAATTTTTATTTCAAGGAGAGAGAGAGACAGCACGAGCAGGGGAGGGTCAGAGAGAGAGGGAGTGACAGACTCCGAAATAGGCTCCAGGCTCTGATCTGGCAGTCAGCACAGAGCCCGACGTGGGGCTCGAACTCATGAACCGCGAGATCATGACCTAAGCGAAAGTCGGACACTCAACCGACTAAGCCACCCAGGCGCCCCTTTCTTTGTCTTTCAAAATGAGAGACAATGGGTAACATAAGGCTTTGCCTTCTCAGAATCACTTGTATCTACAGCTTAAAGTTCCTGCTTAAAACAAATTAAAAAAAACAAAAAAGGCAGACAAAAAAGGGGTCCTTGGGAGCCCTTGGATCAGCTACCTTTTAAATCCAGATTGAATAAAAAACATTTGGAGGATGTTTCAAGTTTCTCCGAGTATTTCATGTGATGCCCACAACAGGGCTGTGTGGCACACAGTTGGGGAATATTCCGCAAAGATAGAGTGAGGTTTAGTTCAGTTTGGAAAGTTGGGTTGGCGCCCATTACAATGAGTGCTGGTACTAGAAACCCAGTTCTCTAGCTAAAGCCACTGCGTTGTGCAGTAAGTCAGACTTCCAGTTTGATTAAGTATGACCATAATCCAATTACATCTCCAATGGACTGCTACTTTATCTTCATTATATGTCTAAAATTTTCTTCAAAACTTTACCTTTATATTAAACTTAACATCTATAGAACTTTTTTTAAAAAAATTCTTTAATGTTTATTCATATTGGAGAGAGAGAGAGAGAATCAGAGTGGCAGAGAGAGAGGGGGACACAGAATCTGAAGCAGGCCCAGGCTCTGATCTGTCAGCATAGAGCCCGACCCAGGGCTCGAACCCACAAACTGTGAGATCATGACCTGAGTCGCACTTGGAAGCTTAACCAACTGAACCACCAAGGTGCCCCTATAGAACTTTTTTTAAATGTTTATTTATTTTTGAGAGAGAGAGAGAGACTGAGTGAGGGAAGGGCAGAGCGAGAGGGAGATATAGAATCTGAAGTAGGCTCCAGGCTTTGAGCTGTCAGCAGTGAGCCTGATATGGGGCCTGATATGGGGCTCAAACACGTGAACCACAAGATCATGACTTGAGCCAAATTCTGACACTAACCGACTGAGCAATCCAGGCGGCCCAGCATCTATAGAGCTTTTAAATCCCAAGTGTAACTTGGAAAGAAATCAACAGCAGAGGAAAAATTTAGTTGACTCTAATAATTCATAATTTTCTTTCTTTTTTTTTTAATTTTTTAAAAAATGTTTTATTTATTTCTAGGAGAGAGAGAGAGACAGCATGAGCAGGGGAGGGTCAGAGAGAGAGAGGGAGTCACAGACTGAAACAGGCTCCAGGCTCTGAGCTGGCAGTCAGCACAGAGCCCGACGCGGGGCTCAAACCCACAAACCGCGAGATCATGACCTAAGCGAAAGTCAGACGCTTAACCGACTAAGCCACCCAGGCGCCCCTCATAATTTTATTTCTAACAACTGTCAGCACAGAGCCCAATGAAGGGCTTGAACTCACGAACTGGGAGATCATGACCTAAGTCAAAATGGGACGCTTAACCTACTGAGCCATCCATGTGTCCCTTATATTTCTTATTTTAATGTTTACTTATTTAATTTGAGAGAGAGAGAGAGAGAGATTGAGAGCAGGAGAGAGGTTGAGAGAGAGGGGGTGAGAGAGAGTACAAGAAGCTGAGAATCTTCCCACTGAGAGCACAGAGCTGGAGGCAGGGCTCGATATCACCAACCATGAGATCATGACCTTTATGTTCATCATATTTCTCACAATATTGTTTAGATATTCATTGTTTTTAAAAGGCTTCGGGGCTCAAATAATGATCTCTAAGCAGACGGAATTATTTTTAGAACTAAGTTAAAAATATTAATGCAAAATTCTGCCAGAGAAGTAAACAAAAAAGTAGAAGATAGATGTTTCTTCTGAACATATAAAATGTTTGTCCTCTTCTTTTGAAAAAGACATCTTAATTGATGTCAGCAAATTGTATTATGGTGTTGGAAAGTGGGAGGGTGTGTGATATGTGTGGGTTTACACCACCTTTTACCTTGGCAGTTTCTTGAAGATAGATTACCCTGCCCTGTGCAAAGGAAGAGAATTGATCTCAATGAAGAAGCTACAAATTAGATAACCTGGTGCTCCCGTAGCAAGTTATGAGGGGCAGTGGATATTAATTCTATTTAGGAATTGATGGAAATAAATAGTACCTCCAAGACATTTCTGCTGCCTCCTACAGCTACCAAAGGGTGGTTAATTGTTTTTGTTATAATAAGCCTTTACTCTGGTATCAAATGCATAGCTTCTTGATATATTACCTTGAAATACAATATTACAATATTATAATTCTACTTAGATTGACACAGCTAGATCATCTTCATTTCCATTTCATTAAAATAGCCGAAAAATGTCGTAATTGACCAGAAGATTAAACTAGCTTAATTGAGAACAGAAGAAGCATTTCCCTCTTTTACTTCTTTCTCTAATAGAGTTATATCTAATAAAAGGCATTAAATATGAATTTTTGAAAACCGCCATCCTGGAATGCCACATTGACATACTTCGTGAGCAAGTGTCTGTCTCTGAGGGTGATTTCTGTGATTATTTAGTAGAGAAGTTGGTCACTTTTTTAGAAGTTGGCCACTTTTATTTCATAGGACTTATATTGTAAATTTGTATAAGATACCTAACAGCTGGTTGATTGAACTAGTTTAGAAAAAAAGAATAAGCCACCCAATGAATTACCTTATGGACAAAATTTCTTTCACCTGAACCCTTTGTTTAAAAATAGGATGTCAGAGTCTGTGTTCTGGTCCTAAATAGCACAGCCTAGAAAATTAGATAGGAAAAGGGGTTCACATGAATTACTGTTTTTACTCATTGAACAGACATTTCCTCCTTCCCTGGTCTTTTAAATTTGGGGCTTGTCCCTAAGTTTGCCTGAAGTGACCATTCATGCATGTCATGTTGGCTCCCCATGCAGATCTCTGGTGACTGAATCTAGGCTCAGCTCTACCATGAGGATACCATTCAAACCCTGAATGCACCAGCCCAATTGCTGTGGAGTGTGAAACTTTCAAAAGTATTTGGAATTTTTGATGGATTTTAATCATTTTCCAGATGTTTAACATTAAGAAAAAAACACTGGTGGCCACTTTATTGGGGGACAGGTTTAAGAATAAGGTAAGTGACAACTGTAGCCTATATGAGGAAGAACAGGATATAGTTAAGCTGCAATATCTATGGCCACTGTGATCTTGCAGAGGAAATCTGCTTGATGAGAAATTCACTTTCATCTGGGTCCTATCAATTAGGATTAGATGCTACAACATATAACGGACACCTCTTCTCTCCTGAAAAAAGTGGTTTTAAGAGTTAGAAGCTTATTTTTGCTCTGGAGTTAAGTTATCTGAGCTGGTTTGACAACTTTGAGTCATTAAGG
This sequence comes from Proteles cristata cristata, assembly GCA_017311185.1. Lineage (NCBI taxonomy): Eukaryota > Metazoa > Chordata > Mammalia > Carnivora > Hyaenidae > Proteles > Proteles cristata. The sequence continues at coordinate 109,839 of JAESUZ010004410.1, read as the reverse complement.
ACTGCACTCCATCCAATTCTTCTCGACCTCATAGTACAAGATGGCTGCTAGAGTTCCATCCATCATATTCATATTTCAGACAACAATATTGAGGAAGGAAAACTCTTCTTCCCCACTTTGCTTCCTTTTAAATCTCATTGAGCCCTGGCCATATCTTACTATAAGGGGGCATGGGATATACAGTCTTTTAGCTGGATGCATATTTACCCCCCAGTGGTGTAAACCACTGATAAACCAGTTCTACTCATTCCCCACCCTCCAGCCCTTTCCAAAAAGAAAAAAAAGTCTTGATTGTATCCTTTGCCAATTTCTATGGCATGAATATCATCTCTATGGCCAAATTGAGCTAATAAGTTTTAACCATTGGGTTACAAAATTCCTGAAAATCTAATAATTGGCAGCTGGTACACACTACGCCACATATAGTATCAGACTTTTTATTTTTTTCCTAAGGAGAAAGGGTAAAACGAGTGATGGGTAGACAAGTAGCAATCTCAACCACAGACTCCGAATGGGAAGTAACTACTCTAAAGAGAAGTAGACTTAGAAACATCCATCCTATGGTTCCAGCAAAAAAAGAATAGAGCTCTAGTTTCTGAAGAAACAACCTGAAAGGTGGAGAAAACATGGACTTGAAAAGACAATGATGTTTAAAGAGAGCTGCAGGGTCAGGAATATCCATCCTTGGTAAACAGATGCCACAAGCGAAACATATTCACCTGAGAACACAAGGACACAAGGCTATAATGATGAGGGGCTACCCTAAGGTAGAATAATATGGAACAAGGCAACTGGGGACTTCTAAAGATTTTTTTAATGGTTATTTAGTTATTTTTGAAAGAGAGAAAGAGAGAGGCAGAGAGAGAAAGAGAGAGAGAATTTAAAGCAGGCTCTTCACTGTTTGTGCAGAGCCTGATGAAGGGCTCAACCTCACCAACCCTGAGGTCATGACCTGAGTCGAAATCAAAAGTTGAAGGCTTAACTGACCAAGCCACTTAGGGGGCCCCATGGGGACTTCTGAAGATTAGAATAAACAGGAGAATCCATTTTATTTTATGATGGATTTTCCTTTATAATGTAAGCCTTCTGGGGCTTGGGGACATGTAGCCGAGTCCTTGGCACACGTATTGATTCCACACTTACTGTGCCTGCTGTGTGTCAGGCACTGACCCACGCACTGAGGAATCAACAGCGAACAAAGCTGACAAGAGTCCTTGCTCCTATGGAGCTTTTGTTCTTCTAGGAGGACAAAGGTGAGGGAGGGAAAATCATTCATGTGGTGACACATACTGCGGGGAAAACAAGGCAGGAAGGAGGACTGGGAGATTATAAGTGCTTGGTATCTTAAAAAAGTGATTTTAAACTTAATGATGTTTCAGGTTGGGGTTCCCAGCAGCAGTCACCGAGATGAGGATTTCTGACTGAGTTGATTTACTGAAGATGTGCTCTGAGGGGACACTGGGAAGGGAGCGTGGAAAGTGGGCAGAAAGGTGGTGGAAACCAAGCAGAGGTGTGATTGCAGCGAGTCTCACAGGGCAGCTTGGGCTCGTGTGCAGGGCAAGGCCGGGCGTATGTGCCCTGGGTCTTCAGTTATTGGCTAAGAGCCGCCCAGCAAGATGCGAAGTCCCAACACCTCCAGCTCGAGTAGTGAGGGGAAGTCCTCTGAGGGAGAGTCATAAGTCTGGGCCTCCCAAAGCCAGTGAAAGGGAGTCTGAGGAGACATGTCCTGAGGAACGTGCCCACCACAGTCCTCTTGTGCTGCCATGATCCACCCAGTCTCACATCACGTCCTCTCTGACCTCTCCTGGTTTCTTCATTCTGGTGCTTGGTCGTGGTTTCCGCAGCCTGTGCAGTGGTCACAAGAGCATAGGTAGGTAATGGCCATCACCCCTTCCAGCACTTCAGTTAGTTTAGGTGACTATTTGCGGGTCACCGGCAATGTTCTCTGCAAATGGAATTAAAGAACTTGGTCACATATTGTTAGATATAAAGCACAGGGAACACTTGGCTCTTACCTGACCATAGAGTCAAGATGGTGGCATCCAGAGGGAAGAAAACGAGCTTAGGGAAAAGCATACCTGGTACCATTTAACAGGGCCAATTTCTGTCTCTTCTGCCATGAATTACAACAGGCAAATGTTCCAGATTTTTCGGAATATTCAGACTTCAACCCCACTTCTGAAATGCCAACATTTGAGCTTCTAAACATTATATTTTAGTTGCCTCTCACTCACACACCACAAAAATCCTCTGTCCCTTTGACCCTTGTCCCCTGCAGTACAGGTCATTGCTACCAATTGTGGCCAAACAAAGTGTGCACCACGTGACAGAGCAGCAGCCACAGGAAGCAGGGGCAGGGCTTGGAGAGCTGAAAACCCACAGAGTTCTCAGACGTGAGCGGAGCAACACCACCGGTCAGGAAGACACTCGCCCAATGCCAGACATGGTTTCATGAGAGCCATGGCAGGTCCCAGCTGTCAGCGGAAGACACGGGAGGAAAAGGAAGTGTAGGGGCGCACACGTGTTCTCATTTTTTAAAATGTTTATTTATTTTTGATAGAGAGAGGGAGCGTGTGAGCAGGGGAGGGCAGAGAGAGAGGGAGACACAGGATCTGAGGCAGGCTCCAGGCTCTGAGCTGTCAGCACAGAGCCCGACCCGGGGCTCGAACCCACAAACCGTGAGATCATGCCCTGAGCCAAAGTCGGACGCTTCACCGACTCAGCCACCCGGGCGCCCCAAGGGTGCACACATGTTCTAAAGTCAAAAACAGACAAGTCCCTGAAGAACTGGGAACTCAGATGTTCTCCAAGGAAGATTCCTTCACAAACCATTTGCTGGTACATCGCTCTTGCCTCCTGGCCCCACCATCCTGATAGCTTTCTGCTTTGATAGAACTGTGATTCAGCACTTCATCCTACCTTCATAGCTGAAACAAGTCACACTCCTCATCTGTGCCACTTGCACTGGCGTTGTATTAACTACACATCTTGTGGCACACGATGTGTAGTTAATCAGTCTACAGGGTCAGTCTACGAGTCAGTCACAGGGTCTTTTTTGCCTTGCCGTCCACCATTCACTGAGGTTAGGATCATCTGAAGAGGCACGAAGCAGATCACCTTAGCACGAAGCAGATCACCTTAAACTGTTTAAAAAAATATAAAGGGCCGGGGCACCTGGGTAGCTCAGTCGGTTAAGCGTCTGACTTGGGCTCAGGTCATGATCTCACGGTTCCACGGTTCGTGGGTTTAAATCCCGTGTCAGGCTCTGTGCTGACAGCTCTGAGCCTGGAGCCTGCTTTGGATTCTGTGTCTCCCTCTCTCTTTGCCCCCTCCCACTCATGCTCTGTTTCTCTCTGTCTCAATAATAAATAAACTTAAAAAATATATTTTTAAGTATAAAGGGCCAGCAAATGAAGTATTACATGCTATGAATTATGAATGACAATGACTGTCAGGCCAAGTAAATAGTGTCCTATTAAAGGGAATCATTTCAGATGATGATTTGTTCCTACTTGAAAAATAGACTCAATATTTTTTTGCGAACAAAAATCTGCGTTATGAATATCTTAAAGTATCTAGAGATGTGTGAGGCTCAAGGACTTCTTTTAGATTCATCTGGTCATATTAGTATTTCAGTTAACCAATGTTGTTGAGTACTTCCTGTGTGCTGGGGATATGGTAACCAAATGCCACCTCTTAGCAGCACCACAGAAGGTACCAGAACACAGGCAGCATCAATAATGGCCTCAGGGAGCTGACGGGGAAGCTGTGTACCCCTCCTATTTTTTTATGTTCACTATTTATTTGGAGAGAGAGAGAGAGAGAGCACAAGCAGGGGTGGGGCGGAGGGAAGGAGGGAAAGAATCCCAAGCAGGCTCTGCACCATCAGCAGATGAGGGGCTCCACCTCACAAACTGTGAGATCATGAGCTAAGCCGAGATTGAGTAGGATGCTTAACTGACTTAGGACCCAGGGACACCCCCCCACCCGTTTTAAAATTTTTTATTTGTTTATTTAGAGAAAGAGACAGAGAGAGGAAGAGAACACAAGCAGGGGAGGGGACACAGAGAGAATTCCAAGCAGGCTCCACAGTATCAGCACAGAACCTGATACGGGCCTTGATCTCATGAACTGTGAGATCATGACCTGAGCTGAAATCAAGAATGAGAAGCCAACCAACTGAGTTACCCAGGCAACCCGCAATGCACAAGACAGCCTCACTACAGAGAATTATTCTGTCCAAAACATGGATTGTGTTGAGGTGGACACACCCGCCCCAGCTAATTGCACTGACTGTTGAGGTTGCATCTCACAAGTCACTTCCTGCATCCCTGACGAGGTCAGAGCTCTTGAAGTAGCCTGTACTCCTCCTTTACTTGCTCCCTCACAAGAACAGTGAACTGCGCAGACTAGAAGCCCCTGAAAAGAGGGCCTGGGATTACGGAGCTCAGGAATTATCCGCTGAGTGGTGGGGAACAAACAGGGTATTTTGGAGACAGCCAGGAGCCCAGGGAAGGAGGCTAGCAGGTTGGGAAGGAGGAAAGGAGTTGCAGAGATGAGGCAGCGTGGAAGGGTCTGAGGGCCATGGGGTGGGCTTACTTGCTATGCCCTCCTTCCATGCCCTCAGAGACTTCTGGTGCGATGAGGCTAGATCTCCTCTGTCTTAGAATCGTGGTGCTTGTGGCCTAGAGATTTGTCAGGTGCTCTTGCAGGGGTCCGGGTGAGAAATGATGGGGAGCGTCAGGCCCAGGCAAAAATGATGGGGCAGGTGTGAGGAATGTGTTGGTGGGAGAGCGGGTAGGAGAGGAGAGGATCCAGTAGTCATCCACTTCTCTCATTTCAGAGAAGAGAGAGAGGGAGGAAGAGAGAGGGAGGGCCTCTCTGAGTGTCTGCAAGGGGGGATGGTATTTGGAGCAGTCTGGTGGGAGAAGGTGGAAGAAGATAGTGAAGTTATGCCCAATCTCTTCTAACGTCTATCTCCAACGGGTCAAGATACACTTTGTGGGGAGCTGCTTCCCTGAATTCAGGAGGCATCATCTGGCTCCTCACTGCCGACAGAGGAAATTAGATCCTTGTGGTGGGACATTTTATTACAGAGGAAAGGTGAGCCCGGGGGGAGGGGGGTTTTGCATGTGGGTCATGTGGACCAAGGAGAGAAAAAAGCTGGGAAGGTACACAAGGTGCATGTCCAATATGGCAGGCAGTCCAGTCCTGGCTTAGCTACTCACCAGTCTCGTAACTTTGGCCAAGTCACGTGGCCAAAGTCTCCATTAGAATCCTCAACCACAAGGGATGGGTGGGGTTAGATCATCTCATGGGTCCCTTTAGCTGGGAATGCCTGCCTCTGCAGAAATCAGCATTGTTCTGCCTGCCATGTTCCCGGTGGTGCTCAGAAACGACACTGGAAAGCCAGGCTTTCAGCCACCAAGCTGCTGGCAGGGAAAGAATTCTCTTGGTTTAAGCTGAGATTTTGAAAAACGGATGGAGGGAACATTCATTGCCTTTGTACCCAAGGGGAAGTATTACTTTCACCCAGAAGGAGAGGAAGGAGAATCGGCTTCAATGATTTCCTTATCCCCTGAGAAATTTGCCACTCATACCCAATCAGCTGTCAGCAGTCACCGTTGGAATGAATCTGAACAAAATTTACAAAATAAATAATCATAACCAGCTGTGGAAGGCACTTAATGTTTTTATTTTTTCAAAAAAAATTTTAATGTTTATTTTTGAGAGAGACAGAGCCTGAGTGGGGGAAGGGCAGAGAGAGAGAGGGAGACACAGAATCTGAAGCAGGCTCCAGGCTCTGAGCCATCAGCACAGAGCCCAGTTCAGGGCTTGAACTCACAAACCATGAGATTTTGAGCTGAGCCTAAGTCGTTCGCTCAACTGACCAAGCCACCCAGGCGCCCCAGGCATTTATTATTTTAAAAAATCTCTCAAGTGGAAATATTGTCATGTATTTGGATGCGATTGCCAACAACAGGTAAGCATTAATTCATGTGGGCATCTGAAACAATGGTGACTTGGGGTGGAAAAGGGGGAGAATGCGGTACTGGGAGACACTGATGGTTGTGGTTCTTCTTCAAATGAGTCCAGGAGAAAAGTACTGAAGCATCTGAACGGCACACAAGGTCTGGAACCACCCCCAGCAATACTGGTGCCTGGAGAACAGATACAATCTGCTTTATAGCAAGGGCCAGTGATTTCCTGGCCACGAGTTGCCTTCACCAGCGGGACTGCGTATAACAATTCCACTTTCTGTTTTGGGACCAGGATGCTACATCACACAACCCAGGGGATGCAGTAAAAATTAGATTCAATGCAGGAATGTGTGCTTGGAAGGGGCTGTTGCTTTCCTTTTCTGTGTGTGTTCACCCCATCATGTCAAATATTTGACTAGAGATTATTAAAGTGCATATACTTCGTCACTTTCAATTAGGATTGCCATGTTTAGCAAGTATAAATTCAGATTGCCTGGTTAAGTGTGAATTTCAGATGAACAATAAATAATTGTCTCAGATATTGCATGGACATAAAACATTATCTATTGTTTATTTGAGATAAAAATTTAACTAGGCATCCTGTGATTTTAAATCTGACAGCCTTGTTTCAAATAAAGTATTTTTTTGCATATATAAACGTGTGTGTGTGTGTGTGTGCGTGTGTGTGTGCAGATATAAATATAGTTTTCCACATAAATGGTAGCATATTGCACACTATTCTGTCTTGGTTTTATTCTTTAATAGTATATCTTATAGATTACTCTTTATCAGTATACACATATCTATGTCATTCTTTTTAAGAGCTACTGAATAGATTACCATAGACATTCAGCCACCTATAGATATTTACGCACAACTTAGAGGATTTTTGTAAGTTACCTTTACCCCCAATATGGAGTTCCACCTCACGACTCCAAAACTGAGAGTTGCATGCTCTACTGACTAAGCCTCCCAACTTAGAATTTTATAGTTGACAAAAAATGTAAAGCCTTTTTATTTGTGCTACCTTCTCTAGGGAAGACAAATATGGCCTTTGTTTTGCCATCCAATTGCTGATGGAAATGTGTCGTCAGACTTTTCTAGTGCATCATTCAGTAAGCAATTAGCAGGAGTCATAATTGCCCCCACAGAGCTCTGCACAGTCCTGCTTTAACATGGACTTGATGCTTTCTAGGAATATACAGAGAGTATTCTGGGTCTTGTCTTCACTGTTAGCATATGTTGGATCTATTGTTTCTTGGTCTTCATCTTTCTTAGTTTATACTCTCACATTTTTAGGACAGCATTCTCTAGGAGTTATCTTACAAAAACAGCTTATGATGTAATATCACAGGTTTTTGCATATTTGAGAAGATTCTATTTGTTCTCATCTGTTATTGATAGTTGCGCTTGATATGGACTTATAATTTGCAAATATTTTTTCAGTATTTTAAAGAAAATATTCCATTATCTTCTAAATTCTGGTGCTATTATTAAGAGGCCTGATGTCATTCTGATTTTTTTAAATATAACTTATTTTTTCTTTTTCTTCTTTGGAAGCATATAGCATTGTTTCTTTCTGATGATGAGAAATTTCTTGAAAATGTGCCTTAGTGTTAGTCTTTTTTATTAATGGTGTATGGCTGGTGATAGACCCAGTAATTCTAGAGACTTCAATTAAAGTTCATACTCTTTGTATTTCCTGGGTAGATTTTCCCCAATAATTGCCCCTGTTCTCTCATTTTTAGAACACGTCTTATTAGGATATATAACTTTTAGGGGATGAATCTCTAATTTTCTTATCTTGTCTTTTTTCCATATTCTTGCCTATTATACTTCCCAGGAGATTTTCTTGATTTTATCTCTCAAACATTTTAATGAAGTTTTTAAATGTTGAATGTTTAAGTGTTGAATATTTTATCAATCAGGATAGGCTAGCATACACTGTAGTAATGACACTAAAATCTCAGTGACATTAAATGACAAAGATTTCTTCCGAGTTCAAGCCACACACCTATCCCTTGAGGGTCTGCATGGCTCTGCTCTGCATTATTGTCACACTGCGACATAAGCTGATGGCATGACTCACACCTGGAACATTGCTAGTCTCCAGCAGTGAAAAATAAAGGAGCACATGCAAATCACACATTAACTCTTTTTTTTTTTTTTTTTTAACATAGAAGTCAATACTGAAATGACTAAGTATATACCTAGGTGATCACTTTATTATTTTTTTTTAATATTTTTATTTATTTCTAGGAGAGAGAGAGAGAGACAGCATGAGCAGGGGAGGGTCAGAGAGAGAGGGAGTCACAGACTGAAACAGGCTCCAGGCTCTGAGCTGGCAGTCAGCACAGAGCCCGACGCTGGGCTCGAACCCACGAACCGCGAGATCATGACCTAAGCGAAAGTCGGACGCTTAACCGACTAAGCCACCCAGGCGCCCCAAATCACACATTAACTCTTAAAGCTCCTGCCTGGACAGACACTGCTGTTCATGTTTCAGTGGCCAAAGCATGTCTCATGACTAAATCTACCATTCATAGGGTAGGGAATTATAGTCTTCCTCCAGGAGGGGAAACGAATATTGTGGATAATAGCACATTCAATCATACATGATATTTTTAAAATAGCAAGATTGCATTCTTGTTTTCTGATTCATCCATTTCTTGATTTATGGATTTAATATCATCTCAAACCTCTCTGAGGACATTATTTACATTTTAATTTATATTTTAGAGTTTTTGCCTGAAAATTTATTTCCCCTGGCCCCCTTCTTTTTTTCCACTTATTTGTTTGTTTTTGCCTCCATACAGTGGGCTTTCCTTGTATGTATTGTGATCCTTGGTTGCCAATTCAGATTTAAGAGTAAGTCACTCAAAAGCAGATTGGAAGTTGACCAGTGCCGGAGTCCAGCTCCATAAGGTCCAGGAGTCCCTGAAAGATGGATGTGTCAGCAAGAGAGGGATGAGAGAGCCTCAAGAATCTTTCTGGTCACCAGCCAGGCATCTCTGCTCTGTCTGAGACTCTATTTTATGATTAAGTGTTTGGGGGATGGCACAGAAGGGACATTCTGATGATAAATTCTTTGAGCAGTAAAAACTTTCCAGAACATTGATATACGTAGGTGTATGGGGAACAGCCCAGAAGTGGCATTCAAATATGAACAGGATGTTTTTAGCATAGTAAAGACAAAAGTTAGTTCTTTGTGAGCAGGGGTCAATAGCTGTTCATTGCTTAATGGAAAGTATTAAGAAAAACAGGTTTTTCAGGAAACTGCAATGTTTCTCTCATAACCACAAAAGAAGACATCTAAACATTAGCCACAGGGCTTATAGTTCCTATAATGTTATCCATGCCCAGGAATAGTACATCAATCTGTGCCAAAGTTATTATTTTATTAATGAAAACCCGAAAGCAATAGCTGACCTTTCGGTGTCATCGATTACTCAGTCCTGATCACTATTTTCAGATTACTAAGCATCAGCATTTTTCCAGGCTACAACAATTTCCTTCACAAGGTGTAATCATCATACCTGCACCAGAATAAGTCACTCCTGATAAATCAACAAGGTGCCTTGGGGGGTCAGTGCTCAAGCAGAGACAATTGAGTGGGGGTGGATATTGGTCCTCATCTGATGGCAAGGGCCTTGCAAACTTGCCTTAATCTCACAAAGAGTTTTCTCAGCTAGTGAGTTCAGAAATGGCTCCCGACAGACCAGGAGGCTTTTCTTTTGAGTGGTAGCAGATATCTTTTCGGGCCAACAATTAGTCTATGGACGTTGGACTAGTCAGTCCCATCAGGAAATAGACAGCTCTCAAGAAAGGGAGTGGGAGAGAGTTTAACAATAGAGTTACTAGTGGAGTTAAGGAAACCAACAATGGGAGGTGAAGCACTTGGTGCTTGAGAAGCCATTACCACTTGAGACCTGAAGAGACCAGGGAGATTAGAAGTTTCTGAAATCTGGTAAAGCTTAAAGCTGTGGAAGAGGGACTTCGCAACAGGAACCATTACTGGAGGTGGGGAATGCAGCATGCCAACTCTAGCCTGGAATGAAGGGAGATAATAAATATTCCACTCATTGTTCCTTTTCAGTCTTCCAGGCTCATGCCAGTGCACCCCCAACCCAGCAGGACCCACCCAGAAGCCAGCAGAGGAGAGAGCCCACATGACACAGTGGGTCATGGTTTGCCTCCTGAAACAGAGCACAGAAGAGGGAGGAAGAGGGCAGATCTGAAGGACCAAGAGGAGAATATCCAGCACAGAGATCTTTTCTCAAGGGGACAGCTCAATGTCTCCAGCAGGGAGGCCTCTGATAGCCTTTTCAGGGTGAGCGCCTGGCTGCCAGGCATTCTGCAAATGCAGGGGAGGCTGGGAGGCCAGTTATTCTGTATGAAGACTCCCCTTTAATCCCGTCCTCTCTTCTCCAGGCCTGGGCCCAGTGCTCCATTGCATCTTCTGCGCCAGGTGATCAGGCTGCTCAGGGGATGAGCCAACCCCTTTCTTGCTTTGTAAATCCTTGGCACACACCTTAGGATGGGGCTTCCTCTCCTCTGCTGGATCAATTGCCACTTCTCTTCCAAGTTCTTGTTGACATTCCTTGCTTCTCCTTACATTTCCTTTTTTATTTCTCTATTTTACTAGGAAACGATACTATTTAACATTTTCATATTCATTTTAACAGGACATATACTAATTATATATAGTTCTTTGACAGTATCTGTAATGCCCTGTACAAAAAAATAAGGAATTAAAGTAGCAAAAATAATACGCTGACATATTATGCTGACAGTAGATGATGACATATTCTACTCTCAGTGGGATATATATTAAGGATGAGAGAGAGAGAAAGAGGAATAACCTTGTTATTGTATGGGTTCTTTATAAGAGTATTGGCATTTTAAACCCAAAACTCTTTGGGTGTGAATTACAGATTGGAATACATGAGTAAATATATCCATGTTTTAGGAACTTTTCGGTAGAACTAGAATGGGGAAAGGTGTGGAAGAACACCGTGTCATTGGATCTGATACTATGGCTTTATACACCAACAATACCTGTGTTCCTGTTGTGAAGTAGTGAGAAGTTCATAAATTCACCAAGCAGTATTCGTGCTAGGGATGTTTGACCTAAATATCATCACAAGGAAAGAGACAAATATAGAGTGTAGGATGTTTTGCGCGGACTCTTCAAAGGACTCACCATCGTGAAGAACAGAGAAAGGTGAGGTGATTGCTCTATATTAGGGAAGAACAACAGGACATAATGCCCAATGCAAGCACGTGAACCTTGACTACATTCTGAGTTAAAAGGAAAGAGAACATAAAGGAAGGACTCCATTGGGACAACTAGGGAAGTGGTGTTAGATTATTTAGTTGAATTACATTGAGTTTTTAGGGGTAGGAGCAGTGTTGTGGTTGAAGTATTACCAGCCACACCCTACTTTCCGGTGGTTTGGCATGAGGAAGGTGAGCATGCACAGGGAGAGGTGAAGTGGGCTTGACAAGGTGTCAGCAGGTGATGGATTTTAGGTGCGTTCACTCTGTTGAAAGTTCAAAGTAGAAAGTGAATGAATTTAAAAAACATGCTAAAAAAACTTCTAACTTTAATATTCCAAAAAATTGTTGCAAGAACATAGTTGTCTATCCGCCATCCCCATACTTTCTAGTAACCCAACATAGTTTTGCGTTGTGAAATCAATAATAAATGACTGAGGCACACTGGAGGAAGAGATGAAAGGTAGGGAGAATGTCCTAGAACAATAGCTCTGGTTGAGAAATGCAACTTGCTCTCCTGCTGAGAGAGTTTGTTCAAAAAGATGGCTTCTTACATCTTCACCTTACTGCTCCCAGATGCCATACACCAAAACCTAAGCCATCTTCCAGTCCCCTAGAAGAGGGATTATCTTACACTTCTCTGTGAGAAGAGGCAGAAAGCCCAGGGACACAAGTGTCCCCTCCTGGCACAAGTCAGTCAGAGCTCTCATCCTGAAGAGAATGCTGACCTAGGATTCAAAAACAAAAACTCTTCCTAGGTGCCTAGAAGAAAAGAGGAGAAGCTAAAAATCTTGCTTGACATGGGGCACCTGGGTGGCTCAATTGGTTGAGCATCTGACTCTTGGTTTCAGCTCAGGTCATGAATTTAAGGTCATTAGATCAGGCCTTGCCTTGGGCTCCACACTGAATATTGAGCCTGCTTAAGGTTCTCTCTCTCCCTCTGTCTCTCTGCCCCTACCTGACTGGTACACATGCTCTCTTTCTCTGTCACTCTCGAAATAAATTAATAAATAAATAAATAATAAATAAATAAATAAAATCTAGACATGGTTTCAACTTCTGCTCATTGCTAAGTGGCAGCAAACAACAAGGCACAAGATCCCCATCTTCATACTCATTTTGACAGACTCCCAGAGGGATGAGAAGCAAACATAAGAAAGAATGAAAACTATGGGTGGTTGGAACATCAAGCTGCTGGAGCAGAAAGCACAGTCTGCCCTCTTGAACTTGTTCTAGCCACTGATTTTTCTTCTACCTGACTACGAGCCTCTCTCCTAAGTGGGTGCTCCAACACCTGGAGGCACTGACATCTGACACGCAGCCTCTAAAGAGCTTACAGCACTGGGCAAAGTCACTGGCTTTACAGAGGGATCCAGAACACCCAGTGGCAGGTGACCAAGATCGCTTCCACTTCTGAATAGATCAGACACACAAAATCACATCTGTCAGAGATAGGGTGGCACTGTGCACATATACGAGTTAATACTAAGCACGCAGATGCTTTGGCACATTACAATGGGGGAAAGAATGGGTTTAAAGCAGTTAATACTGATCAGTTTCCAACCCTGATCTCTCTGAAGTTATGCTTGTAGCTTGTATACCCTCTCAGTTATTTTTTTAGAAGTGGTTGTGATGGGGCTAGTATAGACACATATGCCAATTTGCAGATACAGATATGATTAAGATGTGGATGGTCATGCACAAAGGCTATAGACAGACATACAGGTGCACATATGTGTGTCATTTGGAATAGTAAAAAAAAATAAAAGTTAGCTCCTGGATATCTGACTCAGTGCTTCCTCCTACCAAGGGCAACAACATTGGAAAACTACCCTGCACAGGGGTTAGAAGGGAAGGAAAGGAAATGGGGTCTGGTAACCTCTGTCACTGTAAGTGTTCTTCAGGGTGAATTCCCAGGGTGGAATGGTTAGGCCAAGAGGGTGGCTCATTTTAATTGTAGAACTGCCAAATTATCCTCCAACAATGTCATATAGACTTTCATTCTCACCAGCAATGGTGAGAATATTCTTTCTCCACACCTTCGCCAACCATTAATACTTAGAAAAAAATAATTTCATTACAATGCATGAGAATGGTATTTCAGTTTTTAGAGTTTTCATTTCCTTGATTCCTGATGAAAGTGAACATTATTTAACATATTTATTGGCCATTTATACTTCATTTTCTCTGATTTTTCTTTTTCTTTCTTTTGTTCATTTCCACCCCCCCCCCCACAACCTGGATTGTCTTTTTCTGATTGACTAGAGGGAATTCTTTACATATTTGCAAGATTAATATTTGTCTGTCATAACTATTAGAAATATTTCATCCCATTTGCCACTTGTCTTCAATTTTGTTTTAGTATATATATTTTATGACACAGAAGTTTTAAATATGCATTAAGTTTAATCTAAGAAAAGCAAATGTTGCTTCTAACCTTTCTGTTCTATAAAACTAGAAAATTCAGGTATGATTGACTGAAAAGAGTCATATCCTCCAGTATAAGCACTGCGAACCTAGGAAGCCAGCATATAACTCATGGCACCATCTTGCAAATCTCAAGCACATCTGACATTTTAATGTGATCTACCTAAGGCTCTTGTCATCAGTTAGATAATGAGTGACAGAGGGGCATGCTATGGCTCCTTGGAAACCCAAGGCTTGTAGTCAGGAGCAGAAAGCCTTCATATTACCTGTGAGAGTCTAGTAGGGCTGCTAAGCCACTCACAAACACATGGAGAGCTGTCCAGGTGGCCAAAATGTACTGTACCTCAGGTCATTAATGTATGCAAGCTTCCACTGTTAGAGCCTAATCTGAACAAAATTAGAGAAGTGTTGTTTTACTCCTCTTGGGTTAAACAACAGGCATTTATTTCTCACAGCTTTGGAGGCTTGGAAATCTTGTTTGTTTGGTTATTTATTTTTGAGAGAAAAAGAGAGAATGCAAGTGGAAGAGGGACAAAGAGAGAGAGGGGACAGAGGATCCCAAGTGGGCTCAGTGCTGATAGCAGAGACTCCGATGTGGGCCTTGAACTCACAAACCATGGGATCATGACCTGAGCCGAAGTCGGATGCTTAACTGACCGAGCCACCCCGGTTCCTCCTGAAGGCTTGGAAATCTTAAATCAAAGTACCAGTCAATTCATTATCTTGTGAGGGCTTTCTTTCTCATCCATCAGATGGATGCCTTCTTACTGTATCCTCACATGGTCTTTTGATGGTGTGTGCATGTGGAGAGAGAGCATGTTCATGCATGTGGAGAGAGTCTCTCTTCCTCTTCAGATAAGGGCATACTTCCTATTGGATCAGGGCTCCACACTTAGGATCTCATTTAACAATTCCATAAAGGTCCTACCTCCAAATATGGTCACATTGGCATTAGGGCTTCCTACTTCCAAATACAGTCACATTGATAGTTAGTCCACAGGTGTATTTGGGGCAAAAGCAGAGACACAATTCAGTCCATACTAAGAGTAGATCTCTTAAGCAACCTCACTGAAGACCCCTATTAATGATCCCTGAATCAGACGGAATAGAGGTTTAGAGATAGCAAATATTTTACATCACTTCCAACAACATGGCCAGAGAGAAGAGGCACCCAATCCACTCTGCTTCTCCCTATGGAGTCTTGACCTTAAAGCACCAAAAGACTTGCACCTGCACAGAAAATTTTCCTTTTTATCTCCTTTGTTCACTTTTTCTTGTTCTATTGAATTTTTTCCCTTTTTCTGATTTTTATGATTCTGAAGTCTTGCCCCACTCCCCAAGTTCAAAGTATAATGTTCATGTGTCACCTAAGACACACCACAGAGTTGAGTGATGTAGAGGAGATACATACCATGTGACACTCACAGGGCGAGAACTCCGGGGTCCAGATTTTGGCTCCAGCTCCCTTGCTTACTAATGGAGCATCTTCATCCCCCAAGGGGATTCTACCCAATTTCCCTCCATCAGTGAAATGTTCCCATTTACCTTCGAAGACCAAAGTGTATCTAAAACAACTAAGTGCTCCTCATAGCTTCAAATTTGGGTTCCTTGTTACTAGACATCTTTCCAGACTGGTAAATCCTGTTCTACCTTTCTCCAAAGTTACAGGCCATAGAATTTTAAGGTAGGACAATACTTTTTTTTAAGATAAATTATTTTGTTTTATTTAGTTTTATTTACTTATTTTTAAATATAATTTATTGTCAAGTTGGCTAACACACAGTATATATATACAGTGTGCTCTTGGTTTGGGGGGTAGATTCCCATGATTCATTGCTTACATACAAAACCCAGTGCTCATCCCAACAAGTGCCCTCCAAGGCAGGGCAATCCTAAAAGTGGTCCCAAGATCCTGGCCTCTCTGAGCCTACCATTCTCATATTTTCTTGCTTGTACCAAGCTCGTGACTGAGACGGCTCCTCAGGCAGCCCCCTAGCCTCACCTTGTCACTGGCATGTGATACAAGTACATGCTCATCTAAACACTTCTACTCTTCCGTCTGTAGAGAAATTCTAGATATTAATAAGACATTTTCTTTACAGACCAATTGTCTTAAGCTATTTGTTCATCCCCATGTCTTTAAATGAGTCTGACTCCCCTGTGCACCATGGTCAATGCCCCAAAAAAATGGACCTTGAGGATCCCGTTTTGGTGAAGTTGCCCCTGCACCATAAGCTGTCTGTGTGCTGCCCGTATCCCCTTGGCACTCACTGTTTTCCAAATATGCAAAGCAGCTTCTTACTTAGTCCTTTTGACTCTGCCTGAGAGCCCATTTGCTTCTATTGGCTTCTCTTTGCTTCCTTTCCTTCCCTGCCTCACTGTGCCTAATCCACTGGAATCACCTTTCAAATAAGCAACTTGCACTCAGATCCCTCTCAGGATCTGGCCCTGTTCTTAGATCTTGGATTTTCTCCTTCTTTCCCCTTTTGTCAAAGTTACAGACCACCTGGTTCCCAGATGCTGGCCCTCCCTGCCTGCCTTCTCCATCCTTTTTTTCTTTTTTTTTTAATTTGAGAGAGAGAGAGAAAGAGAGAGAGAAAGCATGAGTGGGGGGGAGGAGGAGGAGGAGAGAGAGAGAGAGAGAGAGAGAATCTTAAGCAGTCTGCACGCATAGTGAGGAGCCCAATGCAGGGCTCAATCCCACAACCCTAGAATAATGACATGAGTCAAAATCAAGAATCTGTGCTTAACTGACTGAGCCACCCAGGCGTGCCCTGTCCCCCTTTCTAGGCCACCCTGTGCTTGTTCTGCTCACTCCATCTGGCCAACTGCCACACCTCTTGGCTCTGTATTCCATTTCCCCAAGGATACTTCAGTGAAAAGGGTTAAGACAGTCCTTCTCTGATGCCACAGTGCTTTCATTCTGCTGGGAAAGGGAGAAGAATAAACCTACACTTATAACCAGTGAGATCACCAGGATGGGTGGTAAGGCACAGGAGTCAGGGAGGATTTATGAGAACTTTCTCAAGCCTTGTTTCCTCACCTGAAGGGGGGAATAAAATTGATATCAAATGTCGTTCATGCATTATACCAGGCACTAAGTGGTTGGAAGTAACAGCTATCATTAATAGATGAATAATGACCTAGGAACTCACATTGGAAGGCTCACAAGTGAAGGTCAGCACGGTCATGGGAGAGGTTGAAGTAGTGGGGGCAGGACTGAGGAATGAGCAGGGTTTGGGTAGATGGGATTGGGAAGAGAAACACTCCACTGTGAGCAAAGAGATGAACCACAAATGACCAACAGAAGAGGCTCCGGTAACTAGTCCAGCCCTCATCCCTGGAAATACAGACTAAAGGAGAAAGTGGATCAAGCAGCCGGGACACACTTTTCGAACACGCACTTATCAAGTCTCTACCTCTATTGTGGACAGTATTCTAAGTGCTTACTAGATAATCTCATTTGATTCTTACAATGATAATTAGACCAGAATTAATATCACCCCCATTTTATACAGAGGAAACATGAGGTTGCAGAGAGGTTAAGTGGCCGGTTTGTCTAGCTGCAACAACTCTATTGTCAACAGCCATGCTATGATGGTTCTGTGGCATTCAGGAGAGAGGACAAGCTAGTCTGGGGGCTCAGAGATAGCATTCTGAAGGAAGTGATGTCTATGCTGATGTTTGAAGAAGGAGCGGAAGTTATCCCTGGGAAGGGAGACAGACAACACTCAAGGCCATATCATATCTTAAGATTCAAAGGCATGTTGGAGGCAAGCAGAAATATTTTTGTCTGACTGGAGCAGAATACTGGAGAAACATGCTGGAGATGAGCAAGGAAATCACAGACTAGAGGGTGGCTCATGAAAAACACTAGAAACTCTGTTAGGGAATCTGGACTTTATCCTTTGACAACAGAGAGATTTTGATGGGTTTTGAAGAGTAAAGATTTCTATCTTTCCATTTTGCTTATCAGACATGTTCTGATGTGCATGAAGAGCGGGATGGAAAGGGGCAGAGGTGGAGGTAGGGGTGTTAGTTAGAAGGCTATTGTGACTTTCCAGGCAGGGGAAGATGGTGCTGTGAACACGGCGAATAGCAGCAGCGACTGAGAAAGAATGAATGGTGTCAGAAAGAAATATGGAATTGGAGGGACATGGTGATTGATTGATTGATTGGAGGGAATTCTGTGAGGGAAACAGAGTTGAGACTGATGCTTGGGTTTCTTCCCTGCAGCTGTGGACAATGGTGTCTTTCCCATTAAAGGAAGAGTCAGGAGCAAGTAGGAAGTCAGAAAACACTAATGTAGCTGCTAGCAAACCAAAGGGTACATTCCTCCATTCATCTAATAAATGTTTATTGAGTGGTTACTGCATGCCACTTACTGTTTAGAGTGAAGGCAGCTGGAGAAGTGTGGTTTTCAAGTCTGGGGAAATATGGGATGAAGCATTGTGCCTGGTGACCCAAGAGTCTAGAACAAATAAATCCTTCTGCTTAATAAATGCAATTTAGCTTTTAGCCTTAAGTGAAAGGAGAGTACTATGGCTGTGTTAACAACATTATTGCATCACTGAGTTACAAGCATATCAAGGAAAAAGCAAAAATTTATCACATCATGATCACCTTTGGCAAATGTACAACAGTGAAGAAAATGATAAGTAATTTTAAACACCTCTAATTTCGATCAAGTGCTGTAGCAGCTGTGGAAAACCTGCTGATGGAGGTGAAGCCTCCAGCAAGGTCAACAAGAACATCCTCTCATGAGGTGGGTGTCAAAGGCCAAGCTCAATGTGCAGATGATATTCCGTAGAGAAAAGCCATGGCTAATGTTCACATTTTCCACTTTAAGACTAACTTTTGGGCTTTGGAGTATGACTGTTTACAGTGACAGAGGACAATCACATGATTACTAAAAGTCAGGGAATCAGCCTTAGTTATCCCTTCTATGCTCTCCAAAGTCAGGCTGGGGTATTCCTGAAGGCTCTCATGCAGAAGCAAGCATTTTTCAACCACTGGCTGGGCTTATCTAATTCAATGGCGATTTCAAATACATCTTCTGACAAGTCTGAGCATATGTCTTCCGAAAATTCTGAGGACATGCCTTCTAGAAAGCTGTGTCTTCAGCTTAAGGCAATGCTCATTGATGATCTTTTCAGCTCTCAGAGCTGCAGTTCCATAGAGAGTGTCTCTGGCCATGGAAGGATCTGGATGCACCACTCTGATGTGACAGAAGACTGTTCGGACTTCTCACAGATCTCGCAGTTTCCCCGCTCCAACATTACCAATATTCAAGGAAGTCTCCTTCTGCAAACAGGGGAAGTTTGACTTTAAGTTTGGTTACAATATTCTGTCATTCTGGAGCCTTAACTCTGTGTAGCTCACCTTGAATTTCAGCAGAAGCCATAACCTTTATCAGTGTGAGGAAGTGCTCTTTGGCAATGAATGGTGCAGATGGCTTCGTGTGGTTAAGAGAATCTCTGGAGGGGCTGTCCACTTTGCACAGCCACGGCTACATCAGAAACTGAGTTCAAGTCCTGGTCTTTCTTAAGGAACATGCCCTGAAAGGAACATGGGATAAGAAAATGCCACCTTTTCTTGGCTGGGGAAATCTCCGTGACCAAGAACTTGTAACTTCTTCAGTACTGAGGCTTGTTAAGAGTTGTCCACATTTAAGTGGGAGGGGCTTGCTTGTGACTACTTTGTTCTTTGGAAGTACCATGGTCTTTATTTTAATATCTATGGAAAATTTACTTTTTTCCATGCTGTCTATTTGTCTCTTTTTCATGGTTTTAAGAGGCCCACTTCCCACGGCTGTGATGTCAGTGAGGTGCATGTCCAAATCGGAAGGGAGGGCAATCTACCTGTTACCTAGGGAAGTAAGAGGGGGGATATTTAGTATGAAATCTTCAGGAATGGAGTCAACTTGAAAAGCAGAAGCACTGATAAATAAACATTTAATTCATATATTATAGCAAGTAGAAGATAACCAGGAATTGTAAACTATTAGAAAATTCCATGAGACATCAAAATTAAATAAGTTATCAACAGGATTATTTAATCCCTCCTTTGCCATCTCTTCTTTTTAGTGAGTATTGAAAGGTAAATAAGAGATACTGGGAACAGCACTCTTTCTAAAGGACATTGGGTTCCAGAGTACACATTATCAACAGAGCAAATGTTCTCAGTTGGACAATAATAATCCCCTTAGGCTGCAAAGCTAGAGCCCATCACAGCTAATACAACTCTCCCATCTACAGTTTTCACTAATCCCCCATGATCTCTTGAGGCCATTAAGGGAAC
This sequence comes from Proteles cristata cristata, assembly GCA_017311185.1. NCBI lineage: Eukaryota > Metazoa > Chordata > Mammalia > Carnivora > Hyaenidae > Proteles > Proteles cristata. The sequence goes on along the minus strand of JAESUZ010004410.1, from coordinate 89,854 downwards.
TATTCCCATCTCCATCTATAGATAGGAAAATCAAGGATCAGGTAGCTCCTGAGGAATCAGATGGCAGGTTCAAAATGGGTAATTAGAAGAACGTTTAATAAAGGGACTGCATGGGCAGAGTAGGGGAATTGCAACATCTAGAACCTGCTACCTTCCTTTTCTCTGAAGATGCAAAGGGAAGCAGTTCACAGAACCCAGAGCATTGCAGCTCTGGGAGAGGGCTGTCCAGCTGGGGTTTTAGGTAGGAAAACTCGGCCAGACACAGCAATTTGTTCAGGAGTACATATTCTGTTCTCCTTCTCTTTGGCCTCTGACCAGTGGTGACCACCTCCACCTCTCCTCTACTTTCTTGGCTGACACTAATCAGAAGCCAGACAATAACAGAGCCTTGGCTGATGCTGGCCTCCCAGGTCAGCCTCCGGGGCGCAGAGCAGGGGGGCGCTGGAGACCGTGCAAGACACCCTGCAGAGATGGTTAAGTGATTTGCTTGACGCTAAGACAGGGAGGTGCAGACTCATGGTAAAAATTTAGTTCTTTTGGGGCGCCTGGGTGGCTTAGTCGGTTAAGCGTCCGACTTTCGCTTAGGTCATGATCTCGCGGTTCGTGGGTTCGAGCCCCATGTCGGGCTCTGTGCTGACTGCCAGCTCAGAGCCTGGAGCCTGTTTCAGTCTGTGACTCCCTCTCTCTCTGACCCTCCCCTGCTCACGCTCTCCCTCTCTCCTAGAAATAAATAAAACATTAAAAAAAATTTTTAAAAATTTAGTTCTTTTTTTAAAATTTTATTATGTTTGTTTATTCTTGAGAGAGAGAGAGAGAGAGAGGAGACAAAGCATGAGCGGGGGTGGGGCAGAGAGAAAGAGGGACACAGAATCTGAAGCAGGATCCAGGCTCTGAGTTGTCAGCACAGAGATCAATGCGGGGCTCAAACTCACAAGTGGCGACATCATGACCTGAGCTGAAGTCAGACGCTTAACTGACTGAACCACCCAGGCACCACGGTGAAAGCTTAGTTCTTAACAGGAAGTTAGACGCTCTTTCTGTTGCATCTTCTGAAAGAGTATAGGAGAGATAATCAGAATGAATGTGGCAGCAGAGATTTCTTTTGCTTCGATTCTCTATGAAGATGAAAATTACAATGCACTGCTAAGCCTACGGTTTTAGGAGTATCTTGACATGGTCATTTAAGTCTCGAGAATTCTAAATGGAAAATAGCTTTAGGCAAGTGATAAAGAGAATGGACATAAGCAGCACAATGAGCAGTTGGTCCATCATCTTTCCCTCTTTCCTTTTAAGGTTTCTATTAAAAAATTACAATTCGAGAATTATTAGCAGGGAGTATAACCATATGTGTCATTTTTATGGCCAATGGAGGCAATAATACTCTCTTAGCTGGTGCATCTGAAGGATACAGACTGACCCACATTCTTATGTCTTCCTGAGCATATAAGTATGTAACAAGTCTAAGTCAGTTGCTGTAATTCAAAGTAAAATGTGGGGAATCTCACTAAACTTTGACTGATTCTTGAAAATCAAAGTTGAAGCCCATTTCTTTTTAAGGGTTTTCTGTATGTATATTCATGTACTACAAATGACTTTTGGTGCAATTGCTTTACCCAGATCAAGAGTGCTCACTGCCTCAGATTTTAGGAATATCTTAGCATGGTCATTTCAACTGCTAGAGAAGGCAGGAAGTTAAGAAGTGAGAATTCCTTTAATAAAAGTCAGAGTGTTGACTTAGACATAAAATTCACTCGAAAAAAATGTGAGAAGCCGTGCAATGGATATGGGATATTCCAGACTGGATCCATTATTTTTGGAGATGGTTGAGCCACTGGAAAAAACAAACATCAGGTTAAAGGGATACAGTGGGGAATGAAGATCAATTTAGGAGAGACCAAAATCTCTAAGAAGAGAAAGTGTAGTCTGTGAATTCCAATGATCAGACCTGCCACTTTCTAGCTGTGAGCCTCTGGCAAGTCATTTAACTAATGATGGCATTATTCTTATCTATTAAATGAGAATAATCACATTTTGGCCTATCTCATTAGTTATTAAGATCAAATGAAGTCAGGGATGTGAGAATATTATGCCCATTATTTTAAGCTTAAAAAACTAAGGAATTATTTATGCTCAGCTCAAAGCATTTTCCCCAGAAGGTATAGAAATACACAGTTCAAATCTGGAATCCCTAAATACCCAAGTGTTTACTTGCATGGGTGAAGATTCAGGGTGCCCTCAAATAAAAGGTTTCCTGTAATCATATGTGGCTTAGGAGTATGTTTCTGGCGTGTAATATAGAGTTCCTCTTAAATCTACAATAAGCAGAGGCTCATTTTCCATTAATGATCAGTATTTGGATGCCATATTGGGAGCTAGAACAGACACTCAGACTCCAGTTTCAAATGAGAAGGGACTGAGGAACCACAATATCCTCAGAGAGGTTGTTTGCACCCAGAAGAGGTAAGGTTTGGACCTATGGAAAGAACTGTAGAGCCGTCCAATTGGGTCCAGAGTGAAGATTTGGATCAAGAATGTGGCCCCTTCCACGGTGGATGTGGCCAAGTGGGTTGAGTCCTAGGCCTGGCCCTCGTCTGATGGATCTTGGATACTCAGTCTTTCAGCTGCTTTCCCAGCATCAGCCTGCCCTGCTTCCTAGACCAGTCCTAGCCCATTGGTTGCTATGTCCCTTGTCAGAGCCCAGCTTGAGACTGAGATCCACATTGATCCCTCTCTCACTAGACAGAATCTTTGCCAGAAGTCCATATGTTCTCTAGCCTGCCTTGACCTTGGCCACTGACAGGGAACCCTTCTCCATTTGTTCTTTTAGCCTCATCTTTAATTTGAGGAAGAGCAACTCTCTCAAATAGGAGCTGTCCCTGAGATCAGCCTGTGAAAAGGCTCAGTTCCAACTCTTCCCATCCTGTCTTATATTCTGTCCCCATTTTATTTTCTTTTCCAAACCCTCTTAAGCTCCCAGAAAATGACTGGCTCATGCTGTTGATCCACATTTTTTGCTTTGCTCTCACACTCAGAAAACTCAGCAGAAATGGAAGGTTTGAGCTTTGGAGGGAGTTGGGAGGGGGTTTGGGGGAGGGGAGGGGTGGGCTTTGCAGGTTGTCTCTTCCGTTTCTTCAAGAATCAGATAATATCAGTAGCCCCAAAAAGGGAAACAAAGTAAGAGGAGGTTCAGCTGACATACGGCAAACAAATTCTGTCCTGTAAAGGTAGTTTTGTAGATTTTAAGGTTTTAGGTGTGCCCTATGGCCCTCTCTCATACCAATCATCTAACCCAAGATATAAAAGACTGGTTCAAATGCATTGGTATGCATTATCTGTCAATGTCACTAATCTAGCATCTGTTTTTAATAATAAATAGAATTCATTCTTCTTAGTACAAATTATTACAGCCCATAGGATGGATGCATCTGACGCTGGAGAACAAACAGAAAATGAATCTGTTCAGCAAGATTATATTAGAAAGAAGAAATGACATTCAATTTGAGATCATGTCCCTCCTCAGATGTTTCTGTAGTCATCAATGGTGCATATAAAGCAGGTGTGTATAGCCAGGTGTATGCTCCTCACCCTGAGGTCTCCTTGGAACCACGGGGCCATTGATGAATCCCTTCTACTACATGCATCACTGCAGGCATCATTACTCAAAAGATGGAGCAGAGCAAGCATGGGGAATGGACAAGAGCTATTGAGGCTTGGTGGAGTGAATATTAGGGGGTACTTGGTATCATAGTTAGGACGAATACAGACAAAGAACAAAATCATAGCAAACTAAAGCAAGGCTTTCACTGGAAATTCAATGATGGAGAATACTAATACTCTTGTTCTGCCATGAAGCTGAATTAGTTTTTTCCAAACACTGCTTCCTGGAAGAGATCTTCCAGCAAACTAAATTTTAAGCCTGCTATAAATTCATGCCTAATATAATATAACATTTCTTTTCTGCAAAGGAGAACAAAACGATCCAGTCCATGAGCAGATAGAAAAGTGAATTGGAGTTTGGCATTCATGTGAAGCATAAATAAAGTCATAAAATTAATGTATGGTGAGAGACTGGCCTTTATGACAGTATATAAGAAAATGCACCAATAATAAATTTGCTCAAAGGATAAACTATTTTTTTTCTGCCTAAAGCCCATCTGGCTGTCACCTTGAAATGAATATTTATTAAGGGGATAAAATAAAAGCATTTTAAATCCACTAAAAGAATGTGTTTAAATATATTTGATGACAAAAATACAATAATAAATGATGAAGTGGATTGGATTTTAATTTTTTTATTTTTATTTTTTAAGTTTATTTATTTTGAGAGCGAGAGCGTGAGCCAGCAAGGGAGAGGCAGAGAGAGAGAGAATCCCAAGCAGGATCTCCCCACTTCGAATGCAGAGCCTGGTACGGGGCCTGGTCCCATGAACCATGAGATCATGACCTGAGCCAAAATCAAGAGTCAGACACCTAACTGACTGAACCATCTGGGTGAACCTGGATTGGATTTTTAAAATAATTGAATAAGTCATATTCTTTAGGACGAATGTGTTAGGAATATGTTTTTAGCATCTAATGCACAATTCTTCAATCAAGATGTGAAACCAGCAAAGAAAGAGATGGCCAATTTTTGAATGGGATCTCTGCAGCTACTTCTGAAGAACCTCAACCCGTCAATAAGCAAGATGCCGAGGTTGGTGCCCCAGCTGGATGATGTGCTAGAAGTTCCTCATGCAGACACCTCTGCACGCCTGCTACAGGGCAGCATCCTCTCTCACACTGTCCATGGTGTTGTTCCAAGACCCTCACTTTCCTCGCCTGGCCAAAGTGCCACCACTGAAAAATAGGGGTGCA
>JAESUZ010004410.1:0-80000 GCA_017311185.1 Proteles cristata cristata | reverse complement strand
GGGCAAAGGACTTGAATAGACATTTCTTCAAAGAAGATATACAGATGTCCTACAACCAGAAGAAAAGATGCTCAACATTGCTAAACTTTAAGGACATGCAAACCCAATCCACAATGAGATAGCCCTTCACACCCACTTGTATGGCTATCATAAAAACAAAGCCAACAATGACAAAAGAACTCAGACAGAAAATAGCAAGTGTTGGCAAGGGTGTGGAGAAATTGGAAGCCCTGTGTGTTGCTGGTGGGAATGTAAAATGGTGCAGCTGCTGTGGAAAACAGTATAGTGAGTTTTCAAAAGTTTAAAACTAGAATAACCATATGATCCAGCAATGCCACTTCTCAGTATATAGTCGAAAGAATTGAAAGCAGGAACTTGAACACGTATACATACACCAACGCTTATAGCAGCATTATTTACAATAGCTGAGAGGTGAAGGAAACCCAAGTCCATCAATAGATGAATGGATAAACAGAGTGTGGTCTATACATACACTGGAATACTATTCAGCCTTAAATGAAAACGGAAATTCTGACACATGCTACAACATGGGTGAACCTTGAAGACATTATGCTTAGGGAATAAGCTGGACACAGAAAGACAAGATACTGTATGATTCACTTCTATGAGGGACTTGGACTAGCAAAGTTCATAGGGACAGAAAATAGAATGGTGGTCACCAGGGGCTGGGGGAGGGGGACATGGGGAGTTAGTGTTTAGTGGGTACAGAGTTGCTGTTCAGGAAGATGAAAAATGCTAGAGATGGATGGTGATGATGGTTACACAACATTGTGAATGTACCTGTGGTCACTGAATTATACACTTCAAAATGGTAAATTTTGTTATGTATATTTTGCCACAGTAAAAAAAGCAATGAGGGGCACCTGGGTGGCTCAGTTGGTTGAGCACCTGACTCTTGATTTCAGCTCAAGTCATGATTCCAGGGTCACGGGATTGAGCCCCACACTGAGCATGGAGTCTGCTTAAGAGTCTCTCTCTCCCCTCTGACTCTCTGCGCCGCATGCACACACTTTCTCTCTGTCTCTCAAACAAACAATGATTCTCAAAGCAAAATGACAGAGACAGGTGGTGGATTTGCTGTTGCCTGGGCACCCTAGGAGGTGGGAATGGGGATTAACAGTCAAAGGGCACTAAGGTGCCATTGGGGGTGATGGAAAAGTTCTAAAGATGGAAAAGTTTCTAAAACTGATTTTTGGTGATGATTATACAACTTGGCAAGTTTCCTGGAAATCGTTGAATTGTACACTTGAAATGAGTAAATTATAAGTATGTAAAAAATGCTTAATAAGGCTGTGAAAAACCAGTACTATTTCTAGAAATAGCTCACAGAAGAATCCTAGTTCTACAAAACTAGGTCTTGCAAAAAGATCACGTGGGTTTGGGAAGCATAGTAGGCATTTTCTGTTCAGAGGTCTACAAGGCACCCGAGAAAATAAGGTCTGAGAAGGGACGTGGCAAAGAGACCCACTCAACCTATCCTCCATCAGAATGTCTTAAATGTGTTTCTCAGGCACCCCCTAGCTCCCTCCAGAGCTCTCTAATGGCCTTCGGTCTTGCGGAAGATGCTTCAGTAAAGGCTAGTCGAACGTTAAGTAGAAATCTCTTCAGTTGGCAGGCAGTTGCTTAAAATCATTGGAATTGTTCTGAGTCCCTGAAGTTACTTTCTCTGCATTGCCATCTATGTAACCGGAGGGGACTATTCAGCTCAGCAAGTGGGAAGAACGGAGATTGCCTGAATGCTTCATCAGATTGCGTCTCTCTGTGCCACCAAAGGCAGTAGTTCCCGGACATATGTGAGGCACCCCACCCCCGCCACAGGGAGGAGACAGGAAGAGGGGAAGGCACTCCCTCAGCCCAGCTTCCTCCAGGCTCTGGGCTGCCCTCACTTATTTCTCTTGTAGTACTGCCCTTGCTCTCATCAGGAGAATAGACTTTTCTTGACAGGCTGGATGGATAACAGCCCAAGGCAAAATCTTAGGTAGAAACTTCCAGAAACTTCTAGAGGGTCTTGTAAAACTAACTAAAGTAAAGAGCATTTAGTACACACTCACTGGATGCCAGGTACCACACTAGGTGTGTCCCTATGTCTCATTTAATCGTCTCGGAGCTCCTGGGCGGGTAGTATTCCACTATTTGGCAGGTGGCGACCTGAGGTGTGAGGGTTAAGTGATTCTCTTCTCACACTGGGTCACACAGCCAGGCTTGTGTTCTTCCCATGACGCCACATATTGAAACTCTGGCCACATGCAGCTCAAGAAAGTTAGAATGGAAAACAAGGTAAGAAGATGGTACTGGCAGCACATTATTGGCAGAAGATCCAGGGTAATGATATATGAAATACACACATGCACACACACCATTACACAGTTAAGGTTGTGATCAGGTGAGTAGCCTGGGGCACAAAGAGGCAGGAGAAGGGTGGATGCCCTGAGACGCCCTCAAGGCGGGGGTGGGGACCCCGCAGGAGCGCTCCTGAGCCTGGCAAGGCCCCACAGTGAATTCGCACAGAGGCAGGAAGAGCTGGTGACAGCCACAGGCCCTTATCTCCAGGGCTCGGAAACTCACAGGAAAAAATGAGAATTCCAGAACAGAAAGCAGCACAGAGCGACATCAGCATGTAAATAGGCCAGCGGTGCCTGCAGCCAAGCCAAGGAAGGGGTGGGGCTTCCTGTTCTGTCCCCTGGCCAGTCTGGCGACTCTGCTGCCTCGTTGAGGCAGGAGGTCAGGCACTGTCTGCCCTCACTCCGGGAGACTGCATGTAATGTGATCTCTAAGACTGAGGCCAAACGGACCTTCTTGGCTCCTGGCTGGATGAGGTTGCTGGGCTTGGAACCGAAGGTTCCAGGGTCATTGAAGCTGGCCAGCCTCTGCGCAGTCACTGACCTGTGGTTAGAGCTGGGTCCTTGGGAATAGCCACCTCTTGTAATAATGAATAATAAAGCCATGAGCACATCACACAAGCTGCCTCCTTTAATGCAAGCACTGAGACATCTCTGAGGTAGGTATTGTTGCTCCATTTTATGGAAGCAGAAACTGAGAGCACACAGAGGTTAAGCAACGAGTCTGAGACTCAGAGAATAAGGGTAGTTGTGAGCCCAGGTGTCTGTGTGCAAAACCTATGCTCTCAACAGCTCACAGACGGAGCCACAGTTATGTGTTTCGCTTCCTCACAATGTTAATGGAAGTACCGAGATCCAAAAGCAATTCTCGTCCCTGTTTTGAGAACTGCCATCTGGCTTTGTGGTTCCTGGAGGATCTTTGGCCGGGACGTTGGCCCTCCCACACATCAGTGAACAATTCTGAGGGTCTTTTAAAAATACATAGATAACCTCAATTGCTGTCTTCTCCCTGCCGGAAAAGTAATACATAATGTTCTTTAAAAAAAGGGAAAAAAAGCAAAGAATGAAAAAGGTAAGCACAAGGAAGAAAATGTGGATCACTTCTATACCTACAACTCAGCAGTAATGAAAGCTTACCTTTGCTTTATACTCAGAAATGATTTTGTCTCCTAAGTATGTGTATATATTTACAAAAACAGATTCCCGTTGTGTTTTGTAATCTTTCTTTTTTTAATCTATCTACATAGTGAACGTTTTCTATAACATGCAGTGCTCTACAGTATAAATTTTAAGGCCAGTCTGTATTTTGCCATTATAAGTAATCTCTTACTTTTGGAATGGTCAGATTGTTTTTAGCATTTTCACTCTTATGGAAAATTATTTAATGAAGAGTCTGTAATGAGATCTACATGCACATTCATGAATATTTTCAGACGGTAAATGACCATATGGAATTCTGGGTTTAAAAATGTTTTTAAAAATGTGGTTTAAAAACTTTATACGATAGGAGGATTAGGAGGAACTTAACGGAGGACCATGGGGGAGAAGAAGGGGGAAATAGTGGGGGAAAGGGAGAGAGGCAAACCATGAGAGACTCTTGAATGCTGACAAAAACTGAGGACTGATGGATGTGGGGAGGAGGGGGGATGGGCATGGAGGAGGGCACTTGTGGGGATGAGCACTGGGTGTTATGTGGAAACTAATTTGGCAATAAACTATTTGTAAAAAAAAAAACTTTATACGAAAGCAACATACTCTCATTGACTATAATGTAGAAAATACAGAAACGCTGAAAAAAGAAAAAAGTCAATATTCCCATAGTTACATTTCCCTCTCCCAAACAACCATTAGTAATATTTTATTTTACTTTCTCTAGGGTTTTTCTATGCATTAAAAAGCATTATAATCAATTTCTTTACATAATTTTGCATTCAGTGGCTTTCACTTTATGTGTATAGTATTGTATTATAATTATAGCATAGTATTATGCAGTATAATTAATGCTTGCTCAAAACTTTTCCCCATTCTTTGTGTATTTCAATCCTCAGCCTCAAGGATTTTCCAAAGGAAAAGTGAGAAGCTGCTTAAATGCCATATTTATAATAATTTTTAAAATTATTTAATTTAATTATTAAATTAATTAATTAAATTAATTAAATTAATTAAATTAATTAATTAAATAAAGCCCCCCAAGACCATTTGAGGGGCTTCCTCTGAGCAAGCCTTTGAGTTTGAGTAGGAATATGGCATGACCTGAGATACTCTTTTAACAGACCATCCTGGAGGCTTTGGGGGAGCAGACAGAGGAAGAGGGTAGCCAGGGAGGCTAGTCAAATGAAAGTGGTGCAGGCAGGTGGAGGTGATGGGCCACATGGGGCTGTAGACAGGCTGGGTTGGCTTTGGAGAATCAAACTTGCTAATAATCATAGACATGATGTTTGGAGGGGGGGGAAAGGGAGACATAGGCAGCAAGGAGTATAGCTTGAGTTTAGGTTTAAACAAATATATGGGTAGGATGTCATTTACTGAGATAGGAAAGGCTGGGAAAGGAATAATGTTTGGGATATTAGTTTCCTATTAGTGGGGGAAGATGGAAGCTTGCTTCGGATTTAATTTCACTTTAAAATATAAGGAAATGTGTAAGTCTGACCCACCCTCAAAGTCAGCTGCGCTTTCTCTCTCTCCCCGTCCTGTCTCCCCTTGTACTTTGTGACAGATTTATCACATTCTAACTTCTACTGCTATTATTTTAGGACATGCCTCTTATATCCCTACTGTAGTTTAAAATTTGTTAGTACAGGTGTGCTTTTAATTTCCCTTACAGTTCTGTATTACCTTCACTGCATAATTCAAAAGTTAAGTGGTTGATTTGAGAGTTCTTTGGTTTTTAATATAAGCATTTATAGCTATAAATTTCCCTTTAGCACTGCTTTTGCTGTGTCCCATAGTTTTGGCATGTTGTGTTTTCATTTTTATTTGTCCCTAAATATTTTATAATTTCTCCTATGATTTCTCTTTGATCAGTTGATCAAATAGATGAATGAATCATGTTTAAAAGCATGTTTGATTTCCATAACTTTGTGAATTTCCCAGTTTTCCTTATGTTATTGTTTCCTAACTTCATCCTGTTGTGGTTGGAGAGGGATACTTTGTATGATATTTACCTTTAAAAAAATCTATTGAGACCTAATTTGTGACTTAACATAAATGGTCTATCCTGGAAAATATTTCATGTGCACCTGAGAAGAACATGTATGTTGTTGCTATTGGGTAGTTTTCTGTATCTGTCAGATGTAGTTGGTCCATTAAGTTGTTTAAGTCCTCTATTTCCTTACTTATCTTCTGTCTGATTGTTCTGTCTTTTTGTGAGTAGGGATTCTGAAGTCTCTATTTGTTATTGTAAAACTGTCTTTTCCTCCCTTCAATTCTGTCAGGCTTTTGATTCATATATTTTGATGCCCTGTTGTTAGGTAAGTATATGTTTATAATTTTTGTATCTTTTTGCTCTATTGAAACTTTTATTAATATATGATGTATTTCTTTGTTTCTTGTAAACATTTTTATATGTAAAGTTGTTCTGTCTGATATTGATATGGCTATTCCTGATCTCTTTTGGTTATTATTTGCATGGAATATCTTTTTCCATCCTTCTGCTTTCAATATGTCTGTGTCTTTGTGATCTAAAGTGAGTCTCCTCTAGACAGCATATGCTTGGATCAGGTGGTTTTATTCATTCTTCCTATCTCTTTTGATTAGACAGTTTAATTCATTTACATTTAAAGTAGTTACTGATAAGGAGGGACTTATTGTTTTCATTTTGCTGTTTGTTTTCTTTATGCCTTATAGCTTTTTTGTCCTTCATTGCATCACTATCTTCTTTTGTGTTTAGTTGGTTTTTGTAATGAAATGTTTAAATTCTGTTCTCATTTCCCTTTGTATATAGACTATAGCTATTTTCCTTGTAGTTACCATGGGGATTACATTCAACATCCTAAAGTTATAACACTCTAATTTGAATTTACGGCAAGTTAATTTCTTAACATACAAAAACTCTACTTCTTTATAGCTCCATCCCCACCCCTTTGGTTGGTAATATCACAAATTATATCTTTACACATTTTGTGCCCCAAACCATAAACTAGTAATTATTTTAAATGCATTACTTTCATATTGTGGAAAACAAGATTTAGAATTTCAAGGTAAAGTTACAATAACACTAGGTTTTAGACTAATAATTTTTTCTTCAAATGTATTAGTCCCTTAAATCATATAGAAAACAAAAAGTACAGCTACAAGTTATTATTGCAATAATACTAGCTTTTATAATTGCCCGTGTATTTATCATTACTGAAATCTTTAATTCTTTATCTGGCTTTGAGTTACTGTCTTGTGTTCTTTCATTTCACTTTGAAGAACTCATTTTGGCATTTCTTGCCAGGCACCTCAACTGGTAATGAACTCTTTCAGCTTTTGTTTATGTGTGGGTGTCTTAATTTCTACCTCACTTTTTTAAAGTTTATTTATTTTGGGAGAGAGAGAACATGCATCTGAGCAAGGGAGAGGCAGAGAGAGAGAGGGAGAGAGGGAACCCAAAGCAGGTTCTGTGCTGTAAATGCAGAGCCCAATGCAGGGCTTGAACTCGTGAACCATGAGATCATGACCTGAGCTGAAATCAAGCTTAACTACTGAGCCATCCAATCTCCCCCTCTCCCTCACTTTTAAGGATAGTTTTGCCTGCTGTAGTATTTTATGTTGACAGCATTTTGTTTGTTTGTTTGTTGCTTTTATTTATTTATTTATTTCTAACACTTTGAATACATCAGCCCACTGCCTTTTGGCTTCCAATGTTTCTGATGAGAAGTCTGCTGGTAATCTTATTGCAGCTCTCTTGTATGCAATGATTTGATTCTCTCTTGCTGTTTTCAAGATCTCCCCTTGTCTTTTGCTTTTGAATGTTTGATTATAATGTGTCTTAGTGTAAGTCTCTTTAAGTTCATCTTAGCCGAAGTCCATTGAACTTCTTGGATGTTTATATTAGTATCTTTCATCAAATTTGGAAAGTTTTTAGCTATTATTTCTTCAAATATTCTTATTGGTTTCTTCTCTCTCTCCTTCTGGGATGCCCACAATGAGTGTATTTATCTTCTAGATGATGTCCCACAGGTGTCCTCTATTAACTTTTCTTCAATCATTTTTCTTTCTTTTCCTCAAACTCAATAATTTCCATTGTCCTATTTTCAAGTTTACTGAATCCTTCTCTGTCTGCTTAAATTTGCCTTTGAAACCTTTAGTGAATCTTTTTCATTTCAGTTATTGTATTTTTAGCTCCAGAATTTCTTTCTGGATCCTTTTTAGGTTTTCCATCTCTTTCCTGATATTCCATTTTGTATATTCATCATTTTCTTGACTTTCTCTACATCTTCTTTTAGTTCTTTGAGCATCTTTATGACAATTGTTTTAAAGTCTTTGCCTAGTATATCCTCCAGCAGGCCTTTTTTCAGGAACAGTTTCTCTTGATTTTTTTTTCCTTTGAATGGGCCGTCCATTCCTGTTTCTTCATATGCCTTGTGATTTTTGTTGCAAAATGGACATTTGAATCTGATGATGTTATTCCTTTGGAAATGGTATTCTCTCTTTCCTTGAGGTTTGCAAGGCTTTTTTTTTTTTAAACAATTTTTTTTGTATTTGTTTTTGGTTTTTGTTTTTTATTATTGTAGGCTGTCTCTCTGCTGAGGGTAAGCCTGAGCTGTAAACATAAGGTTCTCCCAGGTCTTTTCTGTACTCTTCCCTGAGTGTGTGTGGTCACTTTCGTTTTTTCCTATACATGCAGTTGGTTTTGAGTGTTTTAATCTTTAGTATTTGGTTCCCAAAGGGAGAAAAAGAGATAAATAAAGAGGAATAAAGTCTGCCAACTTTTTAAATCCCCTGGAAGTCACTTCCACTGGAGGGAGAGAGCCTTGCAACAGAAGAGGGTACTGCAATAACAATGGTTGCTCATTTCCTTGTCTGTACCTCTGTGATCAGAAGCAGAAATTCCCGATATCTAGAAGATAGTGTTTCTTTTTGCCCATCCTTACTATCACACATTGTGCAAATTGTCCCAGGAACATGTGCACAGCTGTCTGCCACGTCGCTGGGGGTGGGGAACGGGAAGCTACTCCTGTGCCAAAAGTAGAAATTAATCAAAATTGACCATAGTTTACCATCTAGATATTGTGCTGGAAGTTGCAAACTTTCAATAGACCCCAGAATTCCAAAATAGTTACTATTAGACATTTTCTGCAAGTAAAATTGTTGTCTAGGTGGAGAAACAGATTCCTGGTAGTTCCTATTCTGCCATCTTTCCCTATTTTACTCTTCTTGACAGATATACATATTTCCACTTCCTGGATGTACCATGGATATGTATGATCAATCTCTTTAAGTTTTAGATTTCATAGTAGGCAATGTTCTCCCTTTTTCCATCAGAACATAATCCCAGATCTCTTCAGTTACTTATCCCCTTCACTGCTCTGAAAGGAGATACTGATTAGCCTAAGGCCATTGGAGTTTGGCTTTATCCTGGAGAAAGTTATAGGTCCAAGAATGTACATATAACCTAAACTGATTAATCAGATTGAAGATTAGGGCTTAGAGACCTTTCTTAGAGGAGAAGAGCTACTCTCTCTGCCCTGTGTTCTTTCTCTCCCTTTTGAGTAGGTATGAGGAAGCATGTGGCCATCTTGCAAACATGAGAAGAATCAGCAGACCCAAGAAATGGCAGTCCTGAGTGAGGAAAGACCCTGATTCTTGATGACACTTTTGAGTTGCTCCTCATACCATATATGGGCTTTTCACCTATGGACTTGCAGTTATGCAAGAGATTAACTTTCCTATTTTCTTAAGTTAGTGGAATTATAGCTGCTGAAACTTGTGTTTCCTAATTGATGCAGGGTTGTTAGGAGGATTGAATCTGTTCATATTTGTAAAGTGCTTAGAATGGTGCTTAGCACATGACAAGTGCTATATTAGTGTCTCTTGAACATATAAATAAAATACAAGTTTTGCCACGGTCTCCAATTATAAATAATGATACCAAAAACCTCTTTAACATGTATGTAACCTGAAGATTTTGGGGGGAGTAAAACTACTCTATATGATCCTAAAAAGTAGATACATGTCATTATACATTTGTCCAAACTCACTGACTGTACAACCCCAAGAATAAACTCTAATGTAAACTATGGACTTTGGGTGACAATAATGTCATTGTAGGTTCATCAAGTGTACCATTCTGGTGCCAGTATACTGGTAATGAGGAAGGCTGTGCATGTGTGGGGACATGGGGAATATGGGAGATCTCTGTACCTTTCTCTTAAGTTGCTGTGACCCTAAACCTGCCCTAAAAATACTATTTTAATAAAAAAATTGTTTTTAATGTGTATAAAATGTTCTCTGATACAATCGTTCTACTTCTAGAAATTTGTTCTAAGGAAGTCATCAGAGATGTAAATAATACTTTACGTGTACAGATATTCATTGCACCATTATTTATAACTGGAAAAATACACACCCAATGTTCAATAGCCTGAGACTGCTAAGTAAATGTTGGTATAACCATATGATGGAATACTATGTAGACATTAAAAATCATGAGCTGACTATTAAATCACAAAGGAAGTTGTTCATGATATATTAAGGAAAAAAGATCACAAGGCAGTATTGACAATGTGATCTCAATTTTATGTGTATGGCAAGGAATGTGCATATGGTGTGGAGTGCAAAGCACCTGCAGAGGAAAAGATTGGAAGTATGTGCAGGAAATGTTGACCATAGCTATGTCTAGTTACACAGTTGCAATGGTCTGTATTTTCTTTTGTACTTTCTGTATTGTTTACATTTTGTTTTAGAATGAGCATGTAATACATCCTTTCCCACAAATAGTGAAGACAGTCAAATTATTTTCTATTATAGTAGTAATTTTTATTACTAAGTTTTTATTACTAACTTATTACTAAGGTTTTATAAACTTAGGATATTCTGGTTTGCAACAAGCAAAAACGAGTCTAGAAAAATGCTCTGCTACACAAGTTGGATATTAATATTATTTATTTATTATTTTTTATTTTAGAGAGAGAGAGAACATGAGTGGGGGAGAGGGGCAGAGGGAGACATCTTAAGAGAGAATCTTTTTTAAAAAATTTTTAAAAATGGTTTTATTTATTTCTGAGAGAGAGACAGCATGAGCAGGGGAAGGTCAGAGAGAGAGAGGGAGATACAGAATCCGAAGCAGGTTCCAGGCTCTGAGCTAACTGTCAGCACAGAGCCTGACACGGGGCTCGAACCCATGAACTGTGAGGTCATGACCTGAGCCGAAGTTGGACGCCCAACCAACTCAGCCACCCAGGTGCCCCTTAAGAGAGAATCTTAAGCAGCCTCCACACTCAGCATGGAGCCCCACACGGGGCTCAATCCCATCACCCTGGTATCATGACATGAGCTGAAATCAAGAATCAAATGTTCAACCTACTGAGCCACTCAGGTGCCCCTGGATATTAATGTTTAAAAAAGATATCCCAATTCTTTGCATTAGAACTACAATATATACTGGCTTCTGATATGGTGGCAGGGTTGATAATCCTAATTTCGGAGAGATACACGATGCACTATTCTGATGGACATAACACAGCTGAGGTTATTTTTGACTGAAGGATAGCAGCAACATTTAGTAGAGTCTGGAGAAAAAAACAAATTTCAATTTTAAAGTTTTATTTTTCACAGTCACAATGGTTCATTGAGACTCATAGTAAGAGGATTTTCCTGAGCTGAAAGCCATTAGGCTGTTTTTTAGAAACACGTCATTTGAAAATTAAAATAATCATGTTCATTTTGGTTTAGGTGGCAGTTTTTGAAATTAAATGGTTTAAGATAAAAGTGTGCGAGTAAGCACCATGTCTTCTTTTTAATCCTATTGTAGTTTCTAAATTTACTTCTAATATACGAAGGAGCTGGAAATTAGCCTGATACTCAATGGGGCAGAAAACTTACTTATCTTGATGAGAAAAAGAGAGATGTTGGGGAAGCTGTCCAATTTTACATTAAAAAAGTGACAGCAAATCGCCTTGTGGATGAATTACTTACATTTGGACCTGTGCTCGCTGTTGTCTGGGTTGACTTTTTATTGGTATTTTCCACTTTTGCCTGTATGTGGGCAAACTCTCATCATTAGCCTACATTTGTTGCCTCCTGAAGAATTATTGAAGCCCAAGTAACCCTCTGTAATTCCCTCCTTATATCCTTATGCGTCACGAACACATTCCACCTTGGAAGCACCTGCCCAACCATGTTAAGTCATATCTTCAGTTTCCAGTGGTTTTAACAAAAAGATTATTTCCTTCAACCCCTTTTCCCTGGAGGGTATAGTCTCTAGACTCTAGAGAGTCTAGATTTGATGGGGTCGCCATCCTCACAGATAAAGTAATTTCATGGTTGCCCTTATAGTTTTAGGTAATAGTTGCCGTCTTTGTCTCTGTTTTGCAACTGGAGGGAAAATGTGTGCCATTTTAAGTTTTAACGGATTCTTCTATTGCTTGTCTACTTTCTTACAGAAACACTGACAAAACTGAAATGATCTCCCTGACCACTTAAGGTGAGGTTCCTCAGGGCTCAGGCACACCCGGGCACTTCCCGAACCTTCGGGAAGGTTTCTTCCCAAACCTTCTTCCTGGATGAGCACAAAAGTTCCCTGGACTCTAAGGATGATCTTTATGCCACTGTGTCCCAAATGCATGTCTTTCCCCTAGACTTCTCCTCCGAGATAAAAATTGACAAGTTCCTCTGCCAGCTTCCACAGACAGGCACCCTCCTCGATGGCAGTGTTGGAATGAAGGCTGTTTGGAGGTCAGGGGATGCAATGGAGATGATTGCGTTAACTCTTTTCAGTTCACAGGGGAGGGATCTGAGACCCAAAAGGATTCAGGATTATGTACATTTGTCTGAAACATTGCAAAATTAGCATGGTTTTGAAATCTCTGATTTCCCCTCCAAAACCAGCTCCTCACTCTCCAATTTTTCCTACAACAGTAAATGGCACCAAGATTCCCCCAATTATTTGAGCCGGAATCTATTAAGAATCAGACTGGTTTCCTCACTTTCATTACTAATCCATCTGTCAGTCCTGTTGGGTCTCCTGGAAAAGCAACTTGCGTTTGTCCACTTCTCTCTCTGGCCACCATGTCTACTTTGTCCGGGTCACCATCGTCTGCCTGGACCATCACGGAAGCTTCCTTTTGCTTTGATTCCAACCCGTCCACCAAAAAGCGACAAAAGTAACCATGTTAAAATGTAACTTGGAACCGAAGAGGACCTGAGAGAATGACATCTCAATGGCTCGGAGCACAAAGGTGATGGTGACTCGGAAGAACTGAGGGGGTCCAGGGAGCTGGTGGGTGGCCTGCAGTTGCTGATGGGGCACAGGGTTGCAGCCGAGGGAGTGGGGCAGGTGTGCAGGGCTTTGCCCCCTTTCCTGTGCCTGAAGCCGTGTGCTGCCAGAGAACACTTGGACAGTAAGTGTTGCCTCTCCTCTGGGGGTGCCGATGTCAGGTGTTGTTAGTCATCATGCCTCTCTAGCTTCCAGCCACCATTGTGTCACTCACTACTTGCAAGACTCTAGATATGGCCCTGAGCCCCTGAGCCTGAGAGTGAAAGGGCTGGATGAAAGATCACTATGGCTCCTTTTGGCTCTGTCAGTCTGTGATCCAGGTAGGGCTAGGGCTGGGGCTCACACTGTACTTTACTCCCATAGCCTTTCCTGGCATTTGCGAATTCATGTCTTTCAATTTTATTGCAGCCCTGGCTGGCCTACTGCATACTTTTAAAGTAACGGTTTTTCTTTGACACTCTCTTCCTTCTTTACTGTTCTTTTCCTTCCTGGAAGCCTCTATTCTCAGTGATCCTAGGGAGTTCAGGCTGCTGCCTGGCCATCAAGGACTTCCCTGATTTTTGACATTGCTCTCCTTGCCTTACGTGGGCAAAAACTAATGCTGTAAACTTCTCCTCTCCCCCTGCTTCCATTAACACTCTGACTCTTGGGGCATCTGGGTGACTCAGTCAGATAAGCGTCCAACTCTTGGTTTCAGCTCAGGTCGTGATCTCACAGTTCTTGAGATCCAGCCCCACAATGGACTCTGGGCTGACAGCACAGAGTCTGCTTGGGGTTCTCTCTCCCCCTCTCTCTGCTTGTCTGGTGCTCATACGCTCTATCTCTCAAAATAAATAAATAAACTTTAAAAAAAAAACCCTAATTGTTAAAAGAATCAACTCTGACTCTTTGTCATTTTGTCCCATTTATGTAAAGAGTACAAACAAACCAACAACAGCTCCCCACTCATCCCCAGCAGAAATCTACAAGGGAAAGAAAGTCAGGAGTGCAGGTGACAAAGCTTTGGAAAGTGGAGAATAGAAGGCAAAGTGCTAACTGAATTAGCAGTCTGGAAAAGTAGAAAACGGCACCAAGACCCAGTGTTGTGCAGAAGTGGTCTGATTCAGAAAATGTAACAAAACACAAACAAAATAAGGAAAGTCTCGGGAATTATAAGCGCCAGGGACCTTGGAAAATAGAGGTACAGGTGGAGCCGATGGCGGGGCTGTTTGAAAATTTGCTTGGGAAACCATGAGCCCCGCATGGCCTCCCTGCTCCATGCAGCCGAGGGACAATCTCTCCCCAGCCATGGCAGAAGACCAGAGTTTGACTTGCAGAGAAGTGGAACCAGAGGATACCTGGACTTGGGGATGCCAGGCATGGCTGAACTCAGGGCTTGCAGCACTGAGAAGAGGTTGGTTGGATAAAAGAATATAGGACAATGCATGAAAGCCTAAGCAATCTTTGCCATGTGGCCCCAGGGATGTTCACAGCCAGACTCACACTCCCCAGGGTCCCTCCTAAAAGAACGTAACCACACCAAGACGAAAAATGGAAAGATGCTGGCAACTCGTGGGGGTGGCAAGGTGCTCAAATGCAGTGGCCAACCCATCACATTGCACAGTGAAGCCCAGAGGTCAGCAAATAATCGGCCACCCCACCCCAGTGAGCTTCCAATGACCTTTTCGACTGTCTTGCCCTTAAAGAAGGCAGCCCAAGATCACCAGACACCCTCAACATGAAAGACAGTAATCAAAACAAAGAAAGGAAGGAAGTCAGAGGAAGTGACAACACAGAGAACAGAGTAAAACATTTTCAGAATTATAATTTACATATTCGTAGCCTGACAAAGCAAAATCAGTGGGTCCATCTCCTAGCAGAAGATTTTAAACTCCAATAGCAGAAAAGAAAATTTGAAAAGAGGAATTGGGCAATAAGATGATAATAAATCTCCTAGAATGTAGGGCAACAAGAAAAAATATGATATGGGAGGGAAAATAATGAGAAAATTAAGTGATCATTTCAGGAGGTAGAGCAAACAAATAATAGACATTCCAGAAATGTAGAATAGAGAAAAGGTGGGGAAGAAAACGATCACACGAGGAACTCAAGATTTATCAGAACTGAGAGATAAGGATGTCTAGTCTGAAAAGCTCACTGAATATGAAACACAATGTAGGGGAAAAGTCATATGTAAAGGCACAGAAGCATAAACTTTCAGAACATTAGGAACAAGAATTGAGTCTTAAACTTTCCAAATAAAAGATCAGGAATTGGGATGGCAAGAGACTTCCCAATAGCAACATTGGATGTTAGAAATACCAAGGAACAATGCTTTTAAAATTCAGAGGGAAAATAAATCTCAACTTCGAATTTGAATAACTAGTCAGATTATTAATCAAGAGTAAGGGTAAGGGAAGGGCGCCTGGGTGGCTCAGTCGGTTAAGCGTCTGACGTCAGCTCAGGTCACGATTTCACAGTTCATGAGTTCAAGTCCCGCACTGAGCTCTGTGCTGACAGCTCAGAGCCTGGAGCCTGTTTCAGATTCTGTGTCTCCCTCTCTCTCTGCCCCTCTACGACTCACGCTCTGTCTTTCTCTCTCTGAAAAGTAAACAAACATTAAAAAAAAAAAAGAATAAGGGTAAAGGAGAGATATTTAAGTTGTGAAAGGTCTCAAGTTTTATTGTCTATGACTTCTTCCTTAGAAAGCAACTAGATGTCCAAAATAAGGGTCGGTGAGCCCAGAAAAGGAAGCCATGGGGCTCATGCAGGCAGTCTATCACAGGAAAGGCAGATGACAGGGAGACATCCAGTTTAGAATAAGATTCCGGGGGCAGGGGGAGGTCCCAGGAAGAAAGTCATATTTAAAAAATGAAGTTGGTAAGGTTATCTGATGTGTTTGAATATACTGAGAACAGATTGTATAAATAGTAGGGAATTTCAGGATAAGTTAACAAAGGAAACTTAGACAAAAACAATGAAGTAAGTTGTAAAAGAAAAGAAAGTTAACTAGTGTATGCATATGACTCAGCTGTGGATAATAATTATCATAAGAATGTGAGCCTTAGCTAGTGTGCCTGTGTGTGTGTGTGTGTGTGTATTTACATGGGTTGGGGTAAAAGAGAAGTTGTATTTTAATCTTCCATAACAGAAACCAATAAGTACTCTGTAAAAGTTGAAAGAAAAATCGAGAAATCTCAGTACTTACAATTTATTTAGAAATATGCAAACGAGGCGGGGCACCTGGATGGCTCAGTAAGTTAAGCATCTGACTTTGGCTCAGGTCATGATCTCACGGCTGTGAATTCGAGCCCTGTGTCGGGCTCTGTGATGACAGCTGAGAGCCTGGAATCTGCTTTGGATTCTGTCTTCCTCTCTCTCTGCCCTTCCCCCACTTGCTGTCTGTCTCAAAAAGAAATAAACATTAAAAATTTTTAAGAAAAAAAAAGAAATATGGAAATAAGGACAAAGGTAAAGCTAAGAGGTTCCTTTATAGTCACGGAAGTCTGGAGAAGGGGACTTCTCTTTGTTACAAAACTCTTTGACATTTTAGAGTGCTTAGATACATAAAACTTTGCTCAGCGGGGATGGAGAAAAGAAAGGAGGGATGGGAGAAGGACCTGAAAAATTAGTTCATATCCAGATAATTATGATCCATGACAGTTTAATGCATAACTGTTCTCAAGAGCATGTGCATTTTAAAGGTGAAAAGAAAACTCATTTACACTTTAGCCCAAAGAAATGAATCAGGCCCCATAACGGTAAGTGGGGGGATACATGAAGAAGCCACATAATCTGCCTTGCAAATCACAGGTGGAAGTGGGCGGAGTTTGGATAGCTGAAGAAAAGAAGGGAAATTACTCCAGAAGGTGAGAGAGCTCCAAGGGAAGCATTGCCCTGTTCATCTCCTAATCTCGAGAGCTTGCCCAGCAAAGCTCCTATCGCACTGATAGATTCGAATCATTGGAGTCAGGTAGCATACAACTTCTTCAAAGATATCCCAAGATTTGAAGTCCCTTCTAATATATTTAGCTTTCATTTCTAAACACCTATTGAATTTTGAAAAGGTAATAAAAAATTCAATCATCATAATATCTTTCTATCTGCAGAGTTATTGTGGAACTCCAGTCATTCTTCATATTCGCTGCTAGAGGTCTCAGGCTTATTCCAAGTGGTTCGAGAACTTACCATACTATTCTTTTTAAATGATTTGATCAAGATTTTTATTAGATTTTCTCCAGGATCGGTAGTGGTTGTAATTAACCAACCCGGCTGTCATTCAAACCGGAATACATCAAATCCAAAGGCCACATAGCATGTTCACAGGCAGTGCTGTGCATGTCTCCCTGAGAGCCAGATAATGCCAGGCAGGAGGGAGCCCTATACAAATTGCATTCCAGAGCACTGACATTGACCTACACTGTTTGACAGAAACATTACAACACACAGAGATCTGACACGTTCTGCTGAAATTTCTTTCCCCAAAGGTCGCCAGGCTTTGGGGCTTGAGAACAGTCGAAAATTCTGAAATGTCTCCTATCTGTTGTTCCTGTTTTCTTGTCGCCCAGAAAAGGCTGCGCGGCTTTCTCTCCTGGCCTCCTGAGTAAATTGGTTGTATGGGAACGTGGATTATGCCTAAAGCTTGAGAGATTTCCCAGACGTCAAGCTTCTGTCCTCATTGCCTTCTCTTTCCATATTGTTCACATCTCCCTGCTCAGAGGGGTCCTGTAAACACTTACATAGTGTTACGTGAAGGAATGGATTCCACTGATTACAAACAAGGATTTGTCCCAGCTGTATCTTAGCAGTGCTGATGTACTGAGAAACATGCTCTGCGATGCAGGTAACAAACGCCTCGCACAACCACAAGATGGCTCTGTAGCTACAGCAAAGGACTTGCTAAACCTCTGTCTCTCCGTCCCGCCCCCCCAACCCCCCCAAAGGTCCCTACTAGGGAATCTTCCGCTGCAGACAAGCCCTTGCCTGGCCTGAGTGTGGCGCTGTAGCTAGTGATGACAGATACTCTCCATCCTGGGTAAGTTCTAGAGAGGTGGTGCTTTTTATTTTCTTTAATGTTTCTTAATGTGTTACTAGGAACTTTAATGTGTCAAACAGGATACCAACCCCATATAAAGGACACCTGTGTACAGATATTTTGTACATGACTGTTCCTGGCACCACCACTTTTTTTTTTCTTAAAAACCATTGTTTAAGGGTGGGGGGGAAACATAAGCTGTACTTAAAACAATCTTTGAACAAAGCTATACTTTGTACAATCTTTGTCCTATAAATCCCCCAAAAGACATTTCTGACTGCAATTTTCTAAATGGGTTGGCTTATGATATAAATAGGCAAGAAGCACACTGTTCTTATGGCCTGATTCAACTGGAAAGCACCTAATTCAAGGTCTCAAGAGCAAAGGAAATTTCTGGAGGCGCAGGTAGCTCTCCATTTTCACTATGGAAAACAGTGTTTTCCTGAGAAAACGGAGTGCAGCATTGTGGTAACATAAGAGTCATGCCTGTGTGGGTTGTTTTTGGCAAAGCTATCTTCCCCCTTAGTGGCCATAATGATGTCTAACACACGTTTACTCAGGCCAGGAGAGTTAGCTGAGCATGAAGCATGAACCTAGAGGTTTCCAGACTGAGCAGGTGGGTGGTCGTCTCTTCAGGTGGGTGTGACATGAGAGGCTCTGCAGGCATTCGCCTGCTTCCCAAGCTATTCGTAAGGAATTATACACACACCCCGTTCAAAAAAGTCTCTGCTCACAGCAACTGCCATTTAATGTTCTTTTCACTTGCCTACGCCTATCGTGTATTGAGGCTCCTACATTCTCTATCACCATAGCTAGTTCACTGTCCCACAATAACAAGTCGGCTCCCGAGCATCCCTATGTCCTGAAATCCAGGGATCTGAGTCTCGATTCCAGGTCAGCCACCAACATTCTGGACCTTTCTATGTCCCAGATGACTCCAGTTCCAAAGATCTTAAACTCCACTCTTCCCATTAAGGTCCTCTAAGCCAGTGGTTTGCAAACTTTAGGGTATATCAAAGACTCTCCCAGAGGAAGACTTGAAACCCAGCTGGCTGGGACCCATCCCCAAAGGTTCTGATTCAGCAGATCTGGGGTGGAGTCCATAAATTTTCATTTCTAAGACATAGCCAGGGGATGCTAATTTTCCTGATGTGGGGCCACACTTGAGAAGCACCACTCTGAGCATTCTTCAGCCCTGACTGCATATTTGAATCACCCAGGGAGCTTTATAAGCCAGCTATGCCCAGGGACCACCTTGGCTAATTAAACCAGAATCTTCAGAGATGGGCATTCCTATGTTTTTTAAAGCTCCCCAGCTGATTCTGAGGGGGAGTCAGGACGGAGATTTACTGCTCTAAGCATCTCGACTCCACGTCTGTTTCCTCAGTGCTTGCCTTGCCCAGCAAAACTGCAGTCCTGGATCAGTCCAACAATTCTGCTGTTTCCATTTCTAAACTTGGGCTGCTGAGTACACGCAATCACGCGGATTCAGACCATTACAAGTGTAGAGTTTCCAGTCTCCATTGGGTACTCAACACTGCTCAGCCACTTCTCTGATGGGTCCCCTGTCAGCTCTCTCTCCCAGGCTCCACGACAGCATTTTCTTCTCCAGTCTCTGCAAGACATCCGCCTCAGTCATTGGCATCCACCAAAGGCAATAGAACCTCTGAACCTCAGTTGTCTTATCTGTCAAAGGGCAATAATAACTGCCTGGTGGAGGATGTTCTCAGAATTAGAGACAGTGGCGCAGTGCCAGGTGCATGAGGAACTCACCAACAGTATAGTTATTGTCGAGTTATGGTGGTTGTTTCTTACTGTCTGAAGACAGTCCCATCACCAACTGCATAAATGGCCATGGACCCTTCAAACCTTTCTTGTTTGCCTACTTCCAAATTTTTATTATCTCAATGTCATTATCTTCTCTTGTCCTTCCTGCCTACGTCCATTAAAATTAGGAATTTTAGCCTTCTGGAAAGATTCAGAAGTTGGGAAGAGCCTCTCTGCCTTGGCCTCCTTGCTGTTAAATTCACTGCTCATTTTTCAGCTTTTATGGTACCTCCTGGGTCTACAGCACTTGACATTGTTGACCAAACGGACTTGCTTATAATTAGTGAGTCTTTATGTCCTTTTCTGGTTTTCCTTTTGAGAACTGTTTGGCCACTCCGACTCCAACCCTTTGGAAGCCTCCCTTCCCTCTTGCCTCTCCATCAACATTCATGTCCTCTCCTCCCTGCCCACTGCCTTTCCTTCCTGGAGCATAGCCTCTCCCCTGGCCTGAAACCCCTTACAGGACCCTCGCATCTCTCCCTCCCAGAGGGTACTCCGGAGCCCCAGGACCATATGTCCTGCTGCTGTGGCCTGGGTGTCCCACAGGCATTTCAATACAAGTCCCAAACTGACCCTTCTGTCTTTGCTCCTCACCTTCCTTGAAGTTCCCCCAATAATCCCAACAAGCGAGGCAATGCTTCAATGCTGCCCAACCCCTCCATCAGTGTAGGATGGGACCTGAGGGGCTTCATGACCTTCCATCTCACTAGCTGTGACCTCTGCTCCAGACACCCCCACTTGAGCCTACATACCCTAGGAACCAGGGCCCCCATGGTTCACCCAGAGGCCATGCTGTTTGTACCTGTCCTGCTTTGCTCATGTGGTTGATCCCGCCGAGCCTGGCTTTTTTCACGTAGTCTGAAGACTCAGCTTGCCATTATTTCCTCTCTGAAGGCTCCCAGGGCCCCATCCTGGTTGGGCTTGGTGCTCCCTTATGTATTCTTCTGATACCTGGTGTGGGGATCTAGCATATTGCTTAAAGCATTGCATTGTATATTTCTTCCCCCATCTCTCTCTTACCCCATAGAGGCTGGGAGTCCTTTGAGCTCCTTGGGGATTCTGCATCCCCAGTGCCCAATACAGAGCTTAGTTCCAGTAAGTGCTCAACAAACGTTTGGTCTCACAGATGACCAGCCTCCATTCGAGGGGTCTGAAGGCCAGATGGGAGTATTACATAACCCTAGCTCTGCAACTTAGCAGTTAGGTGACCTTGGTTTTCATTTCTGTATCCATAAAATGAGGCTGGGATTTTAGCTGGGTTCATGTTTGTCCCATGACTAACCAGTGGCTGGCACTCAGTAAGCATTGTTACTGATGGAGGTGTAACCTTGATTCTGTGAGGATCCGCTTATCAGGCCACTAAGGAGAAGGGGGAAAATGGCTTTGCTGCATGTCAAAGTAAGGAGAGAAGAGGAGGAAGAGGAAGTCTCAGCAGGAGACAGCAGTATAAGGGGAAGTCTGGGAAAGTGGGTGAATAACATACCTTTGTTTAGTCAAGAAAAGCAAAAGCTTCCATTTCTTTTTCCCAATGCTATATTAGGGCACATGTATGTGTAAGTGTGTGTGTGTGTGTGTGTGTGTGTGTGTGTGTGTGTGTGTGTGTGTGTAAATGGCACAGTGTGCACTCCGGGCTTTTTGATATTGGAAGTTTGAGCATGAGTCAACAATAAACTCACCCTCTAGGCTTGTGGGTCAATCCAGCGAGGCATTCGCTATTCATCTATTTATTCATTATTCATCAACATTCCTGAGTACCACATCATAGGAATTATCTAGCAAAAACATCAAATCAAATCAGATCAAATCAAATCTAAACTCATTGGCTGTTTTGGATAAATCCAGATATATTCTTCTTTCCTGGACCCTTTGGTGTTTTCCCCTGCTGCTGTGGCTCTTGCCCTGCTTTTCAAAGGCTCAACCTGCTTTTCCGAGAAGATGACAGTGGGGTTGAAGACGCAAATAATCAAAACTAGGTTACCCTAGCTGGCTAAGTTGCATATTTGAAGATACAATATCACCGCCTCCAGTCCCTGATTAGCTTAATGAATCTGGTCTTCTGATGACTCTGAAGGAAAATGTATTCCTGAGTACAAAGGATGGTCAGGTTTTCATTATCTCCTGGAAATTGGGTGCCCATTGAAGAAGGCTTTATCCAACTGAAGAATTCACCAATGAAGAAAAGAGGTTTAAAAGGTTTAAATAGCCTGAGACCATGTTTTGTCATCAAAGATGCTAGAAAAAATTCAATACTAGCCTCATCCTCAAATTACGTGCCCCCAAATTTACCCGCTCATTCCTTCCCCCTCTTAGAAAGGCCATAAACAGCAAACTAACTGGCACCCACCCTTTTCTCTCCTATTTATTCCACTGCTGAAATAGACCTTTCTGGTCATATTTAAACAAACTCAAAGTACAAATATCCTTTATCCTAAAATGAAGGCCAATTTCCCAATTTTCTATACACAACTGTGTGAATTTTGTATTAGTAAAAAAAGTAATTTAATTTTTAATTTTTTTATTTTTTCATGTTTATTTATTTTTGGGAGAGAGAGACAGAGTGTGAGCAGGGGGTGGGGGGTGGTGGTGGTGGCAGAGGGCAGGCAGAGAGAGAGAGAGGGAGACATAGAATCCGAAGCAGGCTGCAGGCTCTGAGCTGTCAGCCCCAATGTGGGGCTCAAACTCATGAACTGTGAGATCATGACCTGAGCGGAAGTCAGACACTTAATGGACTGAGCCACCCAGGTGCCCCCAAAAAGTAAATTTTAATGTAAAACACTGAATAAAAATTCCTGATATGCCAAAGTGACTAGACACACTACTTTGATAAGGAACATACGTGTCCCCTCCAAGGGTCTTAAAATTAGCTCACACTTTTCAGCAACTAGCAGCACCTGAGAGAACAGTGGTGGTTTATGTGCCGGGAAAGCTGTATGGGAGCATTGACCACTGGAGGCAAGGGAAGGAGAGGGGCATGTCCACGTCGTGTCTGAGGAGGGTATCAGCTGAGTAGAGACCAACCCAAGTTTTATAAAAGGGCACATTTATGGGTTTTTCCTGTTGATCGGTCAGAGAGTCAGTGGTAGCTGAGCTTCCTAAGACTTCAAAGCACGTAGTGACTCATTTCATCCTTTGGTTCTGCTGGTGGGAACTCTCGGCTGCCAGTCTTTGTCATAGGAATTATTCGTGTGGTCTGTTCGTTCAGAGATGGAAAGACTTCCCAAGCGTGGCAAGTCCCAGAAGATGGCACGGATCCACAAGAATAGTGGTATTTTTCCTTCTGGGGGAGAACAGGGTGTTTGAAAATCACTATACTCTGAAGCAGTCTTTAGACTTTGGGAAGGGTGGGTCCCCTCCTATACATAGACTAATGGGTTACCATTTAATGTGACCTGCCCCTGGGCTGGCCACTGACTATAAGCTTGACATGTGTTTTCTCACTTAACCCTCCCAGCAAACCTGGAAATCGGTGTCATTATCTAGATTAACAGATGAGGAAACGGGCTTTGAAAAGCTAAGTGGCTGAACCAGTGATGTGCTGGTAAACTGACACATAAAAATATGCAATAAAATAAGATGACCCTGGTGTGCAGCTTTTGCGGGTTTCTGTGGTACCGTGTCAAGGTACCAACAGTTCACCAGTGGCTTCAGAAAATTCACGCATATTTAATTATCAGCTCCCCAAGCTGATGGAGCTGGCTCCAGCATCGCTCTGGCTGCTGTGAGAAGGCTCTTCTAAATAATCCTTAGACCCCACCACACACTGTACTGCCCTTTATATAAGTAAGTGTGCATTCACTGAGGGCAAGGCCAGTGTTTGGAGTAGTTCCCGACTGGATGTAGGAGCGAAGGATTAATGATTCACTAATTCATACAACAAATATTTATTGTTTCTGCAGGTTCACCTGATAACCAAGGCCAACAGGATTTTATTTCCTGTAAAAGGATTTTGTCTCATGTAAGAGTGATAGATTTTATTGCTTCCTGGAGGGCACCCCATGGCCAGCTCTAATGTTGCAGGTGGATGCCAAGCACAGGGGTTCAGGGGAGACCCACGAAGAAGCCATCGCTCCATACTCTGTGCCTTTACCACCTGCCAGCTTGCCATCCATGTGTCAATTTCTATGTTGCCCTGTCAGTGTCATCCTCCAGTGTCGATGGCTTAGCCCTACACCTGATCCTAAGTTCCTTGGCAGGACTCAGAGACTCAACCCATGGAGTACCCAGCTCAGCATCTTGCACAAAGTCCGGGCTCAGAAAAATGGTTATGGATCCATCAAACTAAGTACACTCATTTCAAAAACAGTGTGCTTCTGGTTTTGATGGTGCCCCAGACAGGTTTTGTGTGGGTCTCAATTTTCCAGCTAAGAAGCATCGTGCACAGAAAAATCCATCTCCCTTGTGATTAGAAGGCAGCACAGTGTCCTGAGATAACGATGGACAGGAGAGAGCTTGGGTTGAGGTGACCTTACCAGCGTTTGCAAGTCCCGTGTCCAGCCTGACTCCCAGAGCTCAGGTGTTCTTCCCTGGGACCTACGCAGCAGAGCAACAGCCAGTCCACAGGTCAAAGCACAGTCATTCCCCTTTATCTGCAGGGGACATTCCAAGTCCCCCAGTGGGTGCCTGGAACTGCATAGTGTACAGAGCCCTCTATGTACTATGTTTTCCCTGTACATGCACATCTATGACAAAGTTTAATTTATAAATTAGGCCCAGGAAAAGATGAACAACAATAATAATATCCGCATAGTTATAACGGTATATTATAATAAAAGCGATGTGAATGCAGTCCCTCTTTCAAAATATCTTATTGTACTGTACTCACCCTTCTTCTCTGATGATATGAGATGCAAAAATACTTGTGTGATGAGATGAAGTGTAATGAGGTGGGTGATGCAGGCGTGTGACATAACATTAGGCTGTGATCGACCTTCTGACGATCTGTCGGAAGGAGGATCATCTGCTTTTGGACAGAGGGTGACCGTGAGCAACTGAAACCCCAGAAAGTGAAACCATGGATAAAGGCAGAACTACTGTGCCCCTCAGCACCAGTGGAGAGCAGTGTTCTGGATCTTGGAAGAAGGCTGGTACAATGAGGACCCCAAAGCTAGGAGGAGAGCAGAGACTTGCCATCTCTGCCAAATGCTAGATCTAATAAGCTTGGCGTCAAGGTAGGCGCCCCCTTTTAAAAACCACAAGTGCTTGCAGCTGGTCTCCATAGAGATCATGGCAGGAGCTCTGCTCTGGTTCGGAGGACAGCCCGGGGGAAAGCCATGTGGGGTTGGTTTCTTTTGAATCTGGTCAGAGAATATCACATTCCTTCTTCTTTCCAAATGACAAGGCAGAACCCACTTTTTTCTGGTGACAGCTTCCAGTGGTGGCCAAAAGTGCAGAGCTGAGCATATGGAAACCAAAGGACCTCTCGGGGAGATACTGTGTGATTTGGGGGAGAGTCAGCTGAGCCCACATACCAAGTGGACTCTATTGCCAGGTGGAAGTGACAGAGCTTTGTGATAGAAGCTGGCCACAGATGCGCTAGTGGCTCTTCTTTTCTCAGGTATCTTATTTGACTCATAACCCAGCAGACAGAAATGTGAGGATAAGTATTAGGTTTGCATTCACATTGAGCCTCATGGGATTCAGCAAATAGGGTGGAGAAAGTGGTTTTGGTGGCTCTGTTTTTTCTGGAAAGATTCAGGGCAGGGCAGAGCATTTTCCCCCCGCCCCCCATTTGCTTGATATAATGTTAACCCTGATCCCAACAGAGAACTAGGTTGGATAAGAAGACATGTCAAATCTGGTGGCAAGGAAAACATGGCTGTGCTTCCATCACTTATCAAGACTATGACCCACTATCAGGGTCGATATCCTGTCTGCCTCTTTCAGTGACAGCCAGGTGGAGATTTGCTTCTAGAAGCTTCTAATCTTTTCTGGAGACCCCTCATGTTGTCTGTCCAAGCTCTTGTTATTCCTTCTTTTCTTTTGTCAGTGTTGGGACCTCACAGACAAATCACCAGTGTCTTGTTTCCAGTTTATTTGATCCCCTACCCTTTGAACTAGAAAGAACAAGTTCAGTGGAGAACTTGTCACCGGCTCCTCCCACAATCTGGACTCACCTTAATAACATTAACAAGCATGCCACCAGCTGCCATGAGGCGAAGCGTTTCTGAGAATAAAACATAACTCTGCTCCCCGTCACAGGTTTCCAAGCCTAAAGCTTTGCTTCCGGTGCCTGCGAGCAGAAAGCTGTATCCCAGCCCGGTGGCTGTGGCTCTCCCCGCCTGGTTTCATGGCACCGTGTTCCTCTGGGCAGATAACTGCCTTGTTACTGAGAAGAGGCTTTTCTAGCGATAGTGCTAATATCGAGTGTGCTGGGAGGAGCCGCTTAGTTGCTTCCCTGCAGGGTCTCGGTTCACCTGCTGCTCTATTTTACAGTCCACTTCCATCCTTTTGCGATCGATAGACACATCAGCATGTTCTGCTGCAACCAGGCACATCGGCAACCCGGGAGGTGGGCTCCCCGAGGTCCCTGCCGTGGCGCGTTAGGCAGTGGGCCAGTAGGTTCACATCCGAGGGAGCTCTCCATCTCATTAGCTTCTCCCCGTACAGCGAAAAGCATGGTCATCTAGGTTATAGCAATCAGGGCAGAATTGCTTGCAATTGTGATGGCGGGTGCATCAGATTGCAGGAACTTTAGACAACGCTGTTCTGTGACCTGTCGAGTTTTAGAGCGGAGCTAATGCAGGGATGGGGAGGGTATTTATCCAGCACAGAGGTTCTGGTTCTTGCTAGCACGTTCTGAAGGGGAAGCAGGGAAACACTTCCAGGTGTCAGCACTAGATCATCGACAATCCCGAGCAAGCTCTTGGCTTAACAGCAAAACATGACACGTCCCAAGAAAAAAAGCAAAAAAATGTATTTTGCTCTACTAGGCATCCTGGTAGGAGCTTTAAAAGTCAAATAGGATCTGAGAGCCAAGAGACCCTTTTATCTGTACAGTTAATAAAGTGACCCTGAGGCTAGGGCTGAAAGGCCCGTGGTGTCTGGGCTTATGTGGATGGACAAAGGATAAATTGTTTCGCGAGGCTATTATCGATCCTGCCGTTGATCTAATTTTCAGTGGATCATTCATATTCTTAACTGAAAGAAAGCCGGGGAACCAAATGAGTAGATGACAGGCTTGACATTCATGAACACGGTATTCGAGTTCTATGGATACAGTTCAGTTCAACACATTGAGAATCTGCTAAATTTCAGCCACGGTGCTTCGCCAGACATTGGTCCTCGAAACCTCCCGGTTTATGAGAAGGGTAGACAGACACTGAAACACAATTTCAGCATAATGGGAAATATGACAGCAGTATGCACAGAGGGCTCCATCTGGGGACTAGTGAGAGCATCCAGGGTGGGATGAATCCTAAACTGAAGCTCAGTCTTTATCCATAAAGATTCCGGGCCATGGACGCTGGGAATGTTGTTTCTGGGTTGGCTTGGCCCGGTCGGTCCAGTGGCACCCCCTGCTGGTGGCAAAGACTCAACACCACTATGTGGTTATAGCAGCTGGTGGAGCCAGGAGTAGAGGCTTCTGGGATTGGACTTTTATCAGCAGTGAGATCCAGGGCCTGGGGGCTGGGTGAGAGATTCCTGGAGAAGTCAACACATCTAGGTGAGATGCCCACTATGCTACAAGGAGTCTGTGTTCTTCGTGATGGGAACTTCCAACCTTGGGGCTGCAGTTGAACCATTTACAGCCTGAAGGGCCCCGTGCAGAACGTTAGAGGGAGTTTGCCCTTGAGCTTTTGTAAAATATGCAGGGATTCCCAGGACTCCCTCTTTTGCCTTCCTGGCCTCAGGAAGGGCTTGGGTCTGAGCACCCTCGGTGTGAAGTGTTTGGCAGGGGAGACACAGTCCTGGCTTGTCCTGGTCCAGGTTTGCCTTCCTTCTGTCTCTGTCTTCTCTCCGGATGGGTTTCCTGCAGAGACAGCTCCTAGGATGTAAACCTCACCCCCGGAGGCCTAAGGAAAGGGCCAGGGTGAGGGCTGGCAATGCCTAAGTCCAGTCCTGACCCGCTGCACAAGCTGCCAAGCACAGCTGAATTGCCAGGGGGTAACCGGAACCCCACAGGCCGGCTCTCCAACCGATGGCTTATGCCTTCCATTCTTCCCGGTACTACTTCTCTGTCTGGGGGAGGCCATGCTGGTGCCCATTTGCCCTTCTCAGAGTGCCCAGCTCTGTTCAGGTTTCTGCCTTGCTGCCCCACAGGCCACAAACTTCAGGGCAAGCTCCCTAGATGACGAAGGGGTGGGCCAGGACCCCGGACACTGGCATTGGTTTAGGAATGGCCACAAGACCCAAGGGGAAGTTGTTTGGGGCCCCTGAATGGGAGAATTTTCTTTTGCTCTAAAGAGTGAGCCACCGCAGGGATGTTCATTCCCCCTGGGGGTGGGGTGGAGTGGCTGAGGCCTGAACCGGCTTAGGTACTGGTGAGGCAGGGGCCGGCAGGAGGGCAAGCCAGGAGAGCCCCTCAGGAGGAGAGAAGCCAAAGCCTCCATCACCCCTGATGTGGGCCAATAAATCAATCCTATCTGTTGTTTCAGCTAATTCCAGGGAGCTTTTGTCTTGTCCCCCCAAACATTCTTTTTCTTTTTTTTTTTTTAATGTTTTTATTTATTTCTAGGAGAGAGAGAGAGAGACAGCGTGAGCAGGGGAGGGTCAGAGAGAGAGGGAATCACAGACTCTGAAACAGGCTCCAGGCTCTGAGCTGGCAGTCAGCACAGAGCCCGACGTGGGGCTCGAACCCACGAACCTCAAGATCATGACCTAAGCGAAAGTCGGACGCTTAACCGACTAAGCCACCCAGGCGCCCCCCCACCCCCAAACATTCTAATGGAAAGCATCTTTTTCTCGCGGAGCCTTCCAGAGCTTCATTTAAGTTGTTACCATCCTGACTTACCTGAACCAGCCTTGCCTCCCCGGTGCACCCTCCACACACGGCCAGAAGGAGGCGCCAACACACACAACCGCCCTGACCCTCTCCTTTTCCCAGTCACCAGCCATTGCCCATCCCTGAGAGCCCGGGCCATCTGGGTTTGTCTCGCACCTCCTACACCACCTGCAATCGACAGGCTACCCCCCAGTTCTCCCCATGTGGGAAGACTTTGGGATGAACATAGTCTGCACATTCATTTACTGCTTTTCTTGGAACGCCCTCCTCACTCCATGTGTGGGGTGACCAGCCCTCCCTGCTTTCCCTGGCTCGAGTGAGGGACTCTAAGTGTCAACACTGAAAAAGCCCAGGCTCATCAGGACGATTTGGTTGCCCTAGCTTTCCACCCCATGGAATCCTACCACAGAGTCACCCTGGATGTCCCCTGTTCCATGTAGCCTAGACAGTGGCCCACCAAACACTCCAATCCTCCCCATTCTGATGCCTAAATCCCTGCTCTTTCTACTCTATCAGGTGGCTTCCTAAGGACTGATTGGCCCAGCTATGAGAGCCAGAAAGAATAAAACAGGATGCTAGAAGTCAATGTATGTTTAGAAAGTCCCATCCATTGGAAGGTATTCAAAACTCCCCATCACAAAGTTGTCTTCCTTAAAATGTGAAGATGATTTTCACCACACTGGTACACTCAATCCATTTTCTGTTGTGCTAACGAAAAAAAGTGCTGCTACGTGTTAAAACTAGCAGAGACCAGTGTGGGTGCTTCTGCCATTTATATGCAGATACTTCTGCGGTGGGATTGGAAACCATAGTCTGTCCACTGTTCCTGTACCCTCAGTGAGCATGATGGTCACGGCACCTTAGCTAGTGTCCTTTGGCATGCCCCAATCTGATGCTGATGTCTCGGATACAGGTCTATTAAAAAATGCCTAAGCTCTTGGCCAAGAAAATATAAGAACATAAATCACATGTTGCTTTACACAGAAATTGCATGTTAAAAATTTAATAACCACACGGCCCTCCTTCTCCCAT
The DNA here is from genome assembly GCA_017311185.1 of Proteles cristata cristata. Taxonomy (NCBI): domain Eukaryota; kingdom Metazoa; phylum Chordata; class Mammalia; order Carnivora; family Hyaenidae; genus Proteles; species Proteles cristata. Next base: position 50,406 of record JAESUZ010004410.1, on the reverse strand, counting down.
TACATTGTGAGGAGAACATTCCCACCTACCAGCCCTGGGAGGGACTGGAGATTGTTTGTCCGGGTCCCCTCAAAGTGATATAAAAATAGGATAGGCCGTCAATAGTGATTGATTAATTTCAATAATATAAATAATGGTTGTAATTGCAATTGAAAGAGAAATGCTTTCCTCTTTGATTAATCTGACCCTCTGGGCCACCATTAACACAAGCGCATTAGCATGCTAATCAGGATGGACAGAAACCCAGAGAAACAGCTACAAGTCCTCAGCAGGCCAGCTCTGCTGATCTTGCCCACCGCTCCTGTCCCTGCTCTCCGTCCCAACCCTTACATCTCTGGCACTGTCACCCGGAACACCTCTCAGTCAATCAGGAAACATCACACTTTGTCTTCAAGGCTGGCTCCTCTCTCAGAGCTATTACTACCAGAGAAACATCCTGGTTGGTACTTTAAATAATTCTTTAAAAAAAAAAGTTTGTTCATTTGTTTGTATATTTATTTATTTGGAGAATCCCAAGCTGTCTCTGTAATGCCAGCACAGAGCCCCATGCAGGGCCCCATCTCAGGAACTGTGAGATCATGACCTGAGCCAAAATCAAGAGATGCTCAATCAACTGAACCCCCCCAGGTCCCCCCTGGTTGGTACTTTGAATGTTGCCCTTGGCGATTTAAAATTTTTTTAATGTTTTATTTATTTTTTGAGAGAGAGATAGGGACAGCATGAGCAGGGAAGGGTTAGAGAGAGAGGGAGATACAGAACCCGAAGACAGGCTCCAGGCACTGAGCTGTCAGCACAGAGCCTGGTGCGGGGCTCGAACCCACGAACCGTGAGATCACGACCTGAGCTGAAGTGGGCTGCTTAACCGACTGAGCCACCCAGGTGCCCCCAATCTGAAAGCTCTCTGTGACCATCAGTGGCTAGGTGGCTGAATTATTATCCCTATTTTATAGATTACTGGGTAGAGACACTGAGAGGTTAAGTGACATCCCCAACCAGCCAGCAGCGAGGGAGGCAATAACAAGCAAACGTGTTCCTCCACACCCTACATTCCAGCTGTTTCTCCCTATAAATTACTGTAAGCCCTCCTGGGCTGCCTGCCCTGCGGACTGACCCTGTTCTACCTTCTTCCCAGGCCATCCTCAGGGCTCCCAGGCCACCCACTGCCTTCTTTTCCCTTCTCCCTAGCAGGACCTGTCACACCCAAGCCTGCAGAGTCGCTGCTTTTGATGAGCCATTGGGTCCCTGCAAGTTCCTTTTCCTTTCTTTTTCTTCTTTTTAGAGAGAAAGAGAGAGACAGAGATCGAGTGCGGAGCCCAACATGGGACTCGATCCCATGACCTGAGCTTAAATCAAGAGTCAGATGCTCAACTAGCCCTGCAAGTTCCTTTTTCTATGGCAGTAAGCAAATCTTTGAGTCCGGAACTGAATCGAGGGGACTCACCAAGGAAGCCGGCGAGCCGTCTGGCTTGCAGTACCACTCAGAAACGCAGCCACTCTGCCCCTGCTCCTGGAGAAAGCTGGGCCCAAGTGCAGAGGCGCAATAGAGAGGGGACACAGGCAAAGCACATTCAGGGGAGACCTGTGAGCTGGGCGCCCCACACATCCGCTTCCAGCCCCCTCGCGTCTGCTCTCACGGAGTGTCCTCCCATGCGGCTGATGGTGAGACTCTACTCCTGGTTGGCTGTGATTTAAAATGAGAGGTCCGGGGCGCCTGGGTGGCTTAGTCGGTTGAGCGTCCGACTTTCGCTTAGGTCATGATCTCACGGTTCGTGGGTTCGAGCCCCGCGTCGGGCTCTGTGCTGACTGCCAGTCTCAGCCTGTTTCAGTCTGTGACTCCCTCTCTCTCTGACCCTCCCCTGCTCACGCTGTCTCTCTCTCTCTCTCCTATAAATAAATAAATAAATAAATAAATAAATAAATAAATAAATAAATAAATAAATAAATAAAATAAAATGAGAGGTCCAAGTGGTCTAAGTTGAAGGAGTACATCTCTCAATGAGAACATTCTGGATCTTAAAGGGGAAACAGCGTCTGGTGGGGAAAAGCCAGGGATTCTATTTTGAACATGGAGGAGCAGACTGGCCACTGTGGGCTGGTCAACGCACAGGACCAGAGGAACACCAGCGCTGGGAACATTCAGGAGCACCCCGGAAATCACAAACCCAGTGGACCCTCGTCCTTGAAATGCTTTCACAAGATCTAAAAGCCCTCTTTGCATAGGTGAACTATTGAAATTCCTTCCTGAGGGAATCCATGCCTGAAATGTCTTCACTTGAGTTCTAGGCAAGTTTGTGCACGTGTGGTTTCTTAATATGTACAGAAACTGGATCCTTCTGGAAAAAGAAGGTTAAGGCCACTAGAAAGCAGGAAAGATCTTCCTTTTTTTTCCCAATTTTCTTTATATCTATGTACTAATGCTGTGTCAATGTCGAAGCTCTCTTTTTAGCTATATGCAGTCAATAACGACTTCTTTTTGATAATTTGTTCAAAATTTAGCAGCTTATACATTCTGGCACCAACCTTTCTGCTGCCGGTGGAGACCCGGACTGGGTTCCAGAGGGTCAGAGAGAGCTGGTGGTGACCGTTCTCCAAACCCCCGGTTGGAGTCCTTTCTTTCCTGCTGTTTCAGAGAGAGAAGACTCTTGCATCTGTGTTTCTACCGTCAGGACCAAGTGAAACCAAGTTTTGTTTGTATTTTTCTTTAAAAAAATTTTTTTAATGCTTTTTTATTTATTTCTAGGAGAGAGAGAGACAGCGTGAGCAGGGGAGGGTCAGAGAGAGAGGGAGTCACAGACTGAAACAGGCTCCAGGCTCTGAGCTGGCAGTCAGCACAGAGCCCGACGCGGGGCTCGAACCCACGAACCGCGAGATCATGACCTAAGCGAAAGTCAGACGCTCAACCGACTAAGCCACCCAGGTGCCCCTAATGTCACGTATTTTCCTTAAATTCCAAAAGCTGAAAGGAATATTTTTATTCCTCTTTCTGTCTCAGAAAACAAAACCCAACAATTCCATAATGCCCCATCCACATGTTCGTGCCAGCAAGCCAGCAGTTTTCTGGAGTCTGTTTCTTTGATTGCATAGGGACACTTGCTAAGTTCATCTAATAGGGAGTGGAAAGGCTTGAGGTTTTCTCAGACATTATTTCCAAAAGGAATGAAATCGATAACACAACAAAGAACAGATGAACAGTTGGTGAGATGTTTTCATTCTGATGCTTGAGGGCTGTTAGGAATTTAGACCACTGTTCAAGGAGCCAACGCAGGATTCAGCTGTCTGCTTTTTGGGTCTGCATCACATGAAAATACTCATTTAATGCTTCCTTTCTCACTAAGCCAGGTTCCAGCCGGCACTGTGGGGAGCTTACTTTCCCAAGAACCGATTCTATGTAGGAAAACTGGACAAACATTGATCTTTTTTGGTCTGATGTATTTCATTTAGCGTAATATCTTCTACATCCATCCATGGTGTCAGAAATGTCAGGAGCTTGTCCTTCATCATGGCGTGTGATATCCCTGTGTGTGTGTGTGTGTGTGTGTGTGTGTGTACTACATCTTCCTTATCCATTTGTCTATCAGTGGACACTCAGGCTGCCATAGGTGTAATCTAAACAACGCAACAAATGAATCAACAAACAAAAGGCAGAATCAGACCTATATGTATAGAGAACAAACTAATGGTGGCCAGAGGGGAGGGGAGATGGTGGAGAGATGGGCAAAATGGGTGAAGGGGGGTGGGAGACACAGGCTTCCAGTTACGAAATGAAAAAGTCACAGGAATAGAAGGCCCAGCATAGGAAACACAGTCAATGATATTGTAATCATGTCTTACAGTGACAGATGGTAGCCACGCTTGCAGTGAGCATGGCCTAACCTATAGAGAAGTTGAATCGCCAGGTTGTACGCCTGAAATGAATGTAACAGTGTGTGTCAACTAAACTCAAATAAAGATTTAAAAAGAAAATAACATAAAGTTCTTCGCAATGGGGAAAAAATATTAGACAGAAACCTTCCTCCTCCCCACACTCCAACGCGTATCTACTCTCTCCATCACGGTTCTCAAGGTCTAAGAGGGGATGTTGTGTCCTTTACCTGCACAGCCACGGTGCAGGGAGACTGTCCTCAAAGCTTGTTGCTTATCATTCACTTCAGCTCTGGGGTCCAGGGTTCCAGGTAGGATCAAAAGTCATTATTATGTCACCTTTGGAAAATGCCAGCATATACAGTGACCCTGAACATCAGTAATTTGCAAGGGAGAGTTATCAAAGGTAGAAGTTACACTCAGAGATCTGTACTTAATATTTCTTTAAAAAAATTTTTAATGTCGATTTATTTTTGAAGGAGAGAGAGGCAGAGTGTGAGCTGGGGAGGGGCAGAGAGAGAGGGGGAGACAGAATCTGAAGCAGGCTTCAGGCTCTGAGCTGTCAGCACAGAGCCCGACGCAGGGCTTGAACCCCCAAACCGCGAGATTATGACCTGAGCTGAAGTTGGATGCTTAACTCACTGAACCACCCAGAGGCCCCTGTACTTAGTATTTCTGTTGGTAAGTGGAAACTTAAAAAAAATGTATATGTATAATATATATATGTGTAATGTATATATAATATATGTATATACTTATTCAAATGTGTTCAATATTACATGGAGGACAAATGGATTCTTCTCGAAAATAAAACCAGAAGAAGAACACTAATTGGGTAATTCTATACCTTTCATAAAAAGACAGAGTTTTAAGTATGTCAGACTGTAATTCATCTTAACATTTAAAGTCATTTGAAATAATCTTCTTTCGAGAAGTGACAAGCATGATTTGCCTTGCCCGACAGGCAGGTAGGCCACTCCCATCATTTCTAGCAGTTAGCACCATTTGCTAGTTATAACAGCGTGGAGAAGGTGGTGGACAGTTTTCTGCTTACCCAGGATGAATTTTCACTAAACCATGAGGAAATGCTTCTAGCATCGACATGATTATTTTTTGTTACCATCAAGCCAACAAAAGACAATTTTTCAAGATCACACTTATCTATGCCTTAGATTTCATGTGTCAAATTGCAGTAATTTCTTAGCAGAGTGAAAAATATTCACTGCTCAAAAATAACATTAGAGTGTTTTGTTGTGTGTGTGTGTGTTTTTTTTTCTCCCCGTTCTGGGCAATCACTAAACTTCAAATAGCCACTGGTGAATAGCTTCCCTCCCTATCCTCCTGTCAGATTAAAAATAAAACAAAAAACAGAAAAACACCTTCAACTAGTAGGAAATATGACAACATACGCTGCATTTAAATTCACGCCAAGAGAAAATCTTAGACTGCATATTTTATTCTGCCCAGGGCTAAGGAAAATACCTTGGCAAATAAATGTGTCCTATAAATAAAACATTTTTTCTTTCTTTTCCAATAGTCCACCTTCTTGGGAAAGGGGATTTCCCCCTAAATTTGGGGTATATTAAAAAGAAATAAGGCCAGGATGTTTTCCAGGGAGATCATTCCATTGAAACGACACAATTCTTTATAGCACAGCGTTGCTTTGAAGTTCCCCAAACACAAGAAGTGCCTCCCTCACTTTCAATCCTGAAGTCTCACAACCAAGAATCTTAAGCAATCTTACATTCCTTCTGGCAATTGATAAGTTAAGTTTCTATATGGGTCCCAGAATTCCTCGTTGCATGCATGTACCGCCTCCCTAGCCTGAAAAGTCTTTTCCACTGGTCACTTCCACTTAACTGGGCAAGGATTTCTGATTTAAGGGGATGATGTAAGGATACCATGGCACCTGAGATGTTTTTCTTCTGAGGGACATGGTCGGCACCACTCAAGGCAATAAGGTGAGGGCTGAAGCTGTCCCTTGTGGGCGGGTCATCAGCCCTGTGACCGTGATAGGGAGAACAGGAAGTGACTCAGCTTGTCCTGCAGGAGCGGCTCGTTCACCCAGAGCCTGGACAGCTGGCTGGGGGAGGGGTGGGGGGGGGTAGGGCCCCCAGCTGGTCATTTGGAAAATGCTCTCACTCAGCTCTAAGACTCCCCTCCGGATCAGAGTGTCCCAAACTCAAAGGTGCATAAAATCACCCAGGGTCTTGTGAAAATGCAGACTGTACTTTGGCTTCTGAGTGCTGCTGCTGCTCTTGGCTTTTGGACATTCTTTGAGGAGCAAGGTGCCTGAGGACTGAGGGTTGTGGTGTGCTCCCTGAAGCTCTGTGGACCACAGCATCAATGGGAGCTTGTCAGAAATACAGATTACCTAGCCCTGCCCAGACCTAGAGGGTTGGAATGTGGGTGTGGGCCCAGCTGTCTGTGTCTAACAAACTGCCTGGGGGAGTCCCCTGTGCGCTGAAGTTTGAGAAACTGCATTAGAGCCACCTCTGTCACCTGGGCGCAGCATCTCTGTCACCTAGAAGCATGATAGAAAATGCAGTATCTCAGGCTTCACTCCACACATTCCCAAACAGAGTCTGCATTTTCACAAGATCCCCTGATGATCGGTCTGCTCCAGAGGACTATTTCAGATAAGTTGTGATAAGCCTGTGCACTTAAGGTAGGGACATAGTCGGAAGCTGACATTTGGCTGCCATCCAATGTGTCTTGGCCCATCTAAAGCCTTGACCCCCATGTCAGCCTCCCTGCAGCCATGACCCTGCACCAGCCAGGTAGGTTTCTGCCAGCGCCCACGCTGCTCAGACCTAACCTCTCTGTCAAGCATAACTGGGTCCAAAGGGTCACATGCATGCCTGGCCACATGTCTTACACACCACAGCCCCATCAACACTGGCATCCAGCTAACCAGGCCACCAGGCCGTGGGTCAGCAGGCCATGAGGCCTTTCATTCTGATATGTTTTCTTCTTTCTTTGGTTAGAAGAATAATAATACATGTACGCCTGGCTGGCTCAGTTGGCTAAGCATCCGACTTTGACTCAGGTGATGATCTCGTGGTTTGTGGGTTCGAGCCCCGCGTTGGGCTCTGTGCCAACAGCTCAGAGTCCAGAGACTGCTTCGGATTCTATCTCCCTCTCTGTCTCTCCTCACCTCACACTCTATCTCTCTGTGTCTCCCAAAAATAAATAAATGTTTAAAAAAGTTTAAAAAGGAAGAATAATGTCTGTCTATTGTGGGAAATATGATGAACTATAAAAGGAAAGAAAGTCCCCCAGAATCCCATCACCCAGAGGGAACCTTCATTTACATTTTGCTACATTGTCTTCTGGTCTTTTTTTCTATTTATTGTTAGAACTCCACCTTTTTATCACTTGATATAGTTTTAGGCCTTAAGAGTGTCTTATAAACATAATTTTAATGCCTATAAATACTCAACCGGAATGACAGAAATTGATTTTTTTGTACTAATGTTAGATATTTGGGTCATTAAAAAGTTTTCTCTCTGAACATGCAGGGATCTCACCTCACCCTTGCAAGCTTTGAATACCACTGTTTCTGGAATAGTTGTTAATGTGGTGAACACCAGCGTATCTGTTCTGCCTTCCTGCTTCTCCACGTGGTGATGGACGCCTGTCTGTTACTGCAGCCTGCTGCTATGGGATAGAACCTGCTGGAACTATACCCACTAAGGTACCTTTACTTCCTTCCCTTGTGTGCAGGTCAACTTGGAGCCCAGAAGAAGGATGAGGAGGACGGGGTCGGGGTGTTGGCTTAGGGAGAAGAAATGCAGGTGAAGAGACTCTGCCTGCCTTGGAAGAACAACGAGAAAAAGGGAGAAGTCATGAACCACCAGGTCTAAATGACAGTGACCTAGGGGAGGAACTCAGTAACAGTTTCTTCCTGGCATTAAAGACCATTAGAAAGGGGCGCCTGGGTGGCTCAGTCGGTTAAGAGTCCGACTTCGGCTCAGGTCATGATCTCACAGGTCATGATCTCGTGGGTTTGAGCCCTACGTGGGGCTCTGTGCTAACAGCTCAGAGCCTGGAGTCTGCTTCAGATTCTGTGTGTCTCCCTCTCTCTCTGACCCTCCTCTGCTCACACTGTCTCTCTCTCTCTCAGAAATAAATAAAACATTAAAAAAAATTTAAAGACCATTAGAAAGAAACAGAAATGACAGTGTTCCAAACTCTGCTGCTGTCATACTCCAGTATGGGAGGGGCAGCCCCGAGACCCTGACAAGGACCTAAGAGCAGTGATGGCTATTTTACTGCCACTGGTAGCTAAAAACAGTATAGACAATTGTTAGGATTATGCTTTTGTTCCATAATTTAGTTTCAAAGTGACTCTCCATGCTGTCTAGCACCATCATCAAATGTAATGCCTTTTCAGAATCAAACTCATTGGTCTTCTGTATGCATCTGAGGTAGGGTTCCCCACTGTGGAAAGTGGGGGAGAGCAGCTTCTAGGGAAACAGAGTACTCTTCTTCTCTAGCCACTTTATGTGCTTTGTTCTAGCTTCCTCCCCAGATGACACCAGGCTTATATGTTGATGATCATATCAGAAAGCTGTGGGGGTGAGGGGGCAGGAATCTCCCCGCAAACTTCCTTAACGCCAAACATACCAGTTCACTCAAGCAGCCATGAGCATCAAACACAAGCTCAGGTCTACAGAAGATGCCCAGGGCCATTGATGGGCAGGGTCCAAAAATAAAACAAAACAAACTCTTAATCTGAAGTAGTTCAAGTGATTGGAAGGGGTTGATTATTTTGGCCAAATGCAAATTTCTTTCTTAAAGAAAACAACCTTCAAAGATAAAACAGTTGGGGCGCCTGGGTAGCTCAGTCAGTTAAACATCCAACTCTTGGTTTTGGTTCAGGTCATGATCTCATGGCTTGTGAGTTAGAACTACGTACAGTGTGGAGCTTGCTTGGGATTTTCTCTCTCTCCCTCCCTCTCTCTCAAAATAAATAAGTAAACTTTAGGGGAAAGAAAAAGAAAAAACAGTTGAACAAACTAATTGAAAGGAAACTTCAAGCCCTCCAAGTGGCTGAGTCATACTTGAATAGGATTTCTGTAGGTGTGGAATTCCTCCGTAAACCAGCATCCAGTGTACACAACATAATACTGTGAGTGGCAATTATTTTTACCTAAAGGAATTTTCCTTGTAGTTATGTTTAGCTTTTTTTCCCTCCAAAATCCTCAACACAGTCTAGGGAGGTGTGTTTTATTTATGTTTCATATATCATCAGGTTTATGTTTGACAATTATAATTCTTTCGAATCGTTGTACAATTCTTTCTCACCAAAGAGTAACACTGTGGATAACACAGAATTATATTTGAGTATAGTGATACAAGCAAGCATAAAAGATTTGTAGATAACCTAGTCACTGAAACCACCATCACTGAAGAGTGTTGATTAAGTACTGCACAGAGGTGTTGGGTGTCCTCTTATGAAAAGCAGAGACCCATGGTCAGGGGGTCAGGCTGCGTACTACCCTCCTCCTGAGAGGCAAGCCTAAATCCATCCACAGCAAGGTAAGTCTGGGGACTTCTGATCTGCAGAAACTCATGCCGAATGGGCTTAGACAAAGGAAAGTGGGGGTGATAAACCCTAACGGTGCAGTCCCCTATGACGACGGGAACTGAATTTCTGCCTGCAATCATTGGGGGTGGGGGTGGATTTTTACAAGGTTCTCCTATGACTGGGGTACCTGGGTGGCTCAGTCAGTTAAGCGTCTAACTCTTGAGTTTGGCTCAGGTCATGATCTCATGATTCGTGAGTTCGAGCCCCATATCAGGCTTTGTGCTGGCAGTGCAGAACCTGCTTGTGATTCTCTCCTTTCCCCTCCCAGGCTACTTCTCTCTTTCTCTCTCAAAATAAATAAACATTAAAAAAATCAGGGGCATCTGGGTGGCTCAGTCGGTTAAGTGTCCAACTTTGGCTTAGGTCATGATCTCACTCCTGGTAAGTTTAAGCCCCGCATCGGGCTCTGTGCTGATAGCTCGCAGCCCAGAGCCTGGAGTCTGCTTTGGATTCTGTCTCTGTCTCTCTGTCCCTCCCTTGCTCAAGCTCTGTCTGTCTCTCTCTCAAATATAAATAAACATTAAAAAAATTTTTTTAATCCAAAATTCTCCTATGATTGAACGAACCAAGACTTCAGCCCAGCTTGTAGTTTGACATGTGGCCAGATTTCCCCTGTGCAATATAGAAGTCCCCACGGCAGAAAGACCAAAGGAAGTGGGTGACAAGACATTCTGGGAAAACTACCACCTCAGGTGTGATGCCCCTTTCCATTTTGGACAAATTTCATTTCAAGTCCCAGGGGCTTTACACACAATGACTGAATTGTTTCAACACCCAAAGAAGGTCTGAACCATCTCGTCTTCCTGGAACCCTGGAGTAGGGAAGGGTATCTTTCTCCCCCTTAAGCCAACATCATCCCCAAAGAGGAAACTGCTGCTCTGGGATTGTCATATAGCCTCTAATGGATTTCTTTCTATGGTTAGACATTCTATTGTAAATCATGCTGGATATTACTATGTTCGTTCTCTTTTTGACTTAGATTTTTGCTTTTTTTGAAAGTTTCTATTCGTTGGCCCTACTGAATCAATCCAAAATATACACTTACTTTGTCTTCTTTTCAACTGTTTTCAGAATCTTTTAGGACAACCATACTGTTTAAATATTTGCATTTGCAACCTTAACATATGGAGCTTTCCCAACTTTTCTTCCATGGCATGGCATTGGAGCCAGACAGTCCTGACTTTGAAGACCTTGGGCAAATTTCCAATTTTTTTTGATTCCAAGTTTTCTGTTTTGTAAAATGGGGATTATAATGCTGTAATTGATTATTGACTGTTTTTTAAATAAATTTTTTTATGTCTTTATTTTATTTTGAGAGACAGAGACAGAGAGCAAGTGGGGAGGGGGGAGAGAGAGAGAGAGAGAGAGAGAGAGAGAGAGAGAGAGAGAGAGGGAGGGAGATACAGAATCTGAAGGAGGTTCCAGACCCAGGGGTGTCATCACAGAGCCCAACGCGGGGCTAGAACCCATGGACTATGAGACCATGACCTGAGCCGAAGTTGGTCACTTAACTGACTGAGATACTCAGTTTCCACTATCATTGATTGTTTTTTAATGTCATGAGTGAAAAACCACTTATTTAGGCTTGTGCTGTTGATGGATGGTTCTTCTGGTTTAGGTTGAATTGACTAATCTCAGCTGGGTTTGTACTTGTGTGTGAGGTCAGTTGGCAGGTTGTCTGTATGCTGGTTGGCCTTGGATGGCCTCATTCATGTGTGGTGGCCAGATGTGACAGAGGCTATATGCCTGTCAGACTGGTCAGGCTTTGTTTACATGGGAATAATGTTCTAAGAAGCCTCAGTGCTTACCCCCTTTTGAAGCCTCTGCTCATATTTCATTTACTAACATTCCATTTGCCAACATAAATAACATGGCTGACTAGATTCAAGGGATGGGAAACTGGACTCTGCTTCTTTATAGGAGGGCTGGAGAACTGTGGGAGTCTTTACAATCTATCCCATAGGTCAACCCCAGAGTGATGACCCAAAGATTAAATGGCAGACAAAATGCAAAGGGTTGAGTGCAGAGCCTGGCTCATAGTAGGCATGCAAATGTAGTCTTCCTCCTCCATGACACTTCATCACCTGGTGAGTGGGGAGGGCCCTGCAGACCTGGTCTCTACAGAATTTACCTGTCAGGGATTACAATATGATTAATTAGATTTAAAAATTGCCTGGTAAAGCTCCATTAGTTCTATGGAGAGAAGCAGGATGTAAATTTTAGGTGTTATTACATTATTACATCTTTCTCATCCTGGCTGGGGCTGCAAAATCAAGACTATCAAATATTATAGGCCCTTCGTTCTATTTTTACTACCAGAGTACCGGATAATAAATTTAAATGGGAGAGACTGAAAAGTAGGATGACCTCTTTTCTACCAATTGTATCCATTGAGAATTCCAGTCTAAACTTTGAGAATTCTTTTTCGATGGGTAAGAAATGACTTGATAGTTTAGATTTGTGTGTAAGGGTTTCTGCAAAGGTGATAAAAAATAGTCTGTTTATGGAGCTGATTTCTCCATGGGAAATTTTATTGAATGAAATTTAATGGCGATCAAATTGAGCCGGACTAGAATTTTTTTCCTTGTCCCTTTCAGTTGCATCTAAGTACATACCTTTCTTTTTCTCTTTTATTTCAAAACATGATTTTAAAATATTGAAGTAATATTTCTCTTTCCCTTTAAAATGCTTTTTCCAAGCTGACAACTTAAGGCTTCTTTTTTTTTCTTCCAGCATTTAATCTGTAATTTTGTAGGTTACACTCATTTGCAGATTTTAGAAATGCCTTTTATTCTTCTCTAAGTGTTAGAGCAATTTAGATTAATGGGCCTCGGACTCTTTGATACCCATTTTTAAGGCATTTCAAAATGTGTAGAAGACGATACCCTTTCATATGTGATAAGTAAAAATCTTGGCAGACGAAAGACTTTTTTTTGTGTTTGTACAAAAGAAATCTTTGGAACTGCAGAGAAATTGCAGAAAAGAGAGAAAAGATCTTCCATATTGTAATTTCCTTTTCTTTTTCCCATTCTTTGGGAACTCTGCCCTTTGCAGCTGCTTGTAGGAAATGGGAAAGGATATAGCATGAGGTCAGGTCCACAGAGAGGGGACAGGGGCGGGGGGGCGGGGCAGGCTGCCACTCATCATGAGCCACCCCCACGCTCTGTCCCTAACGGTCGCCACTTGTTCCCAATGTGGAATGTTTACACAGCTTAATTTCCACCTCATGCTCCCTTTATCAGTGCAGGATGGTTCTGTGAGGACCAATGTTCTCTTATAAAGAGAGTGGCCAGGGCCCCTAGAGGGTATGCTGGCTGATAGAAGCCCTGAGTGGTCCTCAGGGCCTGCCCTTTGTGCAGTTCTGTGAGCAGGACTCAGCTATGTGCAGCAGAAGTGACACTGACAACTGCCAGTCACTTTCTTTGATGAAGGACCATCAGATCCAAGGTCTCTGCTGCCCCTGAGGGGGGCTGAAGGGCGACCACACTGCCGGCACAGCAGGAGCGTGGCATACATCTGGGTCTGTGTGTCTCTCTGCATGTGTTTCTTTCCATTTGTCTGTCTGGTAGAAAGTATTGTTAGTGGCGAGGGAGAAAAGTGGCAAAGGAGTCATGTATTTGTTTGCCGCACTTGGCCACGGACTCAGTGTCTCTTTTTCTTTGATAGAGACAAATGCCAGGATGTGGGTGAATTATAATTTGGTGCCCATGTGAACAGGAACACCCCAGCCAGACACCCAGAGAGGGCTGTAAATAGCGGAGACTGGGGAGGGGGTACATGTTGGGTGGGGGAATCCTTCCCAGAGACTATACGTATTCCCCCTTGTTAGTGCCTGTGACATCGCCCATCAGTTTCACCGTGGTGTGATCAGAATGATGGCGATTCAGAGCCAGGAGGGGTCACCGCAGAAGTTCTTGACAATAATACCTCCAGAGACACATCTTGCTGTTTTTCCTTCCAAAGATATCACTTTTTTAAAATCATCAATTCATCTATTTTATTTATTTGTTTGTTTATAAGTTTTTATTTAAATTCATGTTAGTCAACATACAATGTAATATTAGTTTTGGTGTACAATAGAGTGATTCGACATTTCCATACAGCACCCAGGGCTCATCACAACAAGTGCCCTCCTTACCACTTGTTCCACCCATCCCCCCACACACTCCTCTCTGGAGCCAACAAGCCATCAGTTTGTTCTTTATGGTTAAGAATTTGGTTTGTATCTCTCTCTTTCTCCCCCTTTGCTTGTTTGCTTTCTTAAATTCCACACAGGAGTGAATTCATATGATATTTGTCTTTCTTTGATTGACTTATTTCACTTAGTATTATGCTCTCTAGCTCCATCCTAGTCATCACAAGTGGCAATTTTATTCTTTTTTTAAAAATTAATTTAAATTTTATTTGAGTGAGAAAGAGAGAGAGAGCTTATGTAACCAGGGAAGAGGCAGAGGGTGAGAGACTGAATCCCAAGCAGGCTCCAGGTCAGTGCAAAGCCCAACATGGGGCTCAATCTCACGACCCTGGAATCATGACCTGAGTCAAATTCAGGAGTCAGATGCTGAACTGTCTGAGCCACTCAAGTGCCCAAGATTTTATTTTATTTTTTTTGTGGATGAGTAATATTCCATTATATATGTATATATCCATTAAATTATGTATATATAATTTCTTTTATTCATTCATCAGTTGATGGGCACTTGGGCTGTTTCCATAATTTGGCTATTATAGATAATGATGCTATAAACATTGGGGTGCATATATCCTTTTGAATCAGTATTTTTGTATTCTTTGGGTAAATATGTCATAGTGCAATTACTGGATCACAGGGTAATTCTATTTTTAACCCTTTGAGGAACCTCCACACTGTTTTCCAGAATGGCTGTACCACTTTACATTCCCACCAACAGTGCATGAGGGTTCTCCTTTCTCCACACATTTTGAAAGATTTTGTTTATTAAATTTCTTAGTTATGTTAGAACTGAAGACATCCCAGAGCCTCTAAAAATGTTGAAAATCATAATGCATCTCATTTTGCTGATAGATTTTTAAATGTAAAAAAAACAAGTAAATTTTTTTCTTTAATGTTAATTACAATACATCAAGGATTCTGGGTGGTTGAAGTAACAGCGGTTGCATAAATCTGAATCCCCCAACCTACCCTCCAAAAGTCAATGAGGAGAAGCAAGAAGACAATGCAGGCCAGCTCTCAGCAGAACAGGAAGGCAGAGAATTCCGGAACCCGTGAGCAGGACAGTAAATGCCAAACTTCAGCTACTTTCACGTTCCTACGTCAAGATGGTGGGAGGCAGGGGTACTCTGGGAGAAACAGAATGGAAGAGGGAAGAGGGAGCCTAATGGTAGGACCTAAGATCCCCCAAGAGAGTCCTCCTGAAGAGCAGGAATGACCAGCGAGTGAACATGACTGGAAGAGACAGTCTTCAAAAAGGCCCTGCTTTGGGGGCTAGGGTAGGGGGAAGCTATAAAGGAAGGGTGAGGTACCCTTTGACGAGTGGGTGGTATGTGGGAAAGAAGTCAGAGGGAGAAAAAGTTTAGGGCTCCAGGCAAGAGGGAAGCAAAGAAACCACCACACAACCCCTCCCTTATTCCTCTTCCAAAAGAGCCGTGCACTCACCACACCACACCATGGCACAGCGACACAAGGGGTGCCCTCCAGCGAGAAGTCTGGTAAGTCACTCAGTAAAGTGAACTTGGAAAACAGACTGACTATGTGCCACACTACTTGAAGCCAAAGAACCCCTTAGATGAGAAAAATCTACTTCCCCCATAGGATCACAAAGCAGAAGATAAAGGTATAACAAAGCCCTTGAAACTGAATTAAATGTCATCAGACAAGCATTTTAGAATGCAAAGTCCCACCTTGAAGCAGAAATTCAGATGCTAAACCCAGAAACAGACAAAAATAAGAAGAAATGAAAAGAGAGGTGATTGATCTCAGGGAAGAAAAGGAAGGAAAAGACAAAATGATCTCGGAAATGAAAAGGAAGCTGTAAGCTATGCAAGGGCAAATAGGTTCAAATGAAAATTTAATAAAGAGCATTGAAGGGAGGAAAGTGCCGAGAGAATGATAATGGTATACAGAAAAAGGTGAAAAATGCTCAAGCATTTTTGAGAAAGCAACCAGAATGCAAAAGAGGCAGACAAAAACCGACATATGTAATTGGAAGCCATGAAGAAAAACAAACAAGCAAACAAACAAAAAAAACCCAGTGGAACAAAGTTAACATTTAAAATGATAATGCAAGAAAACTTCCCAGAAATAAAGGGAACCTTGTATCTAGATATTGAAAGGACCCACTTAGGGGTGCCTGGGTGGCTCATTTGGTTGAGCGTCCGACTTCGGCTCAGGTCATGATCTCATGGTTTGTGGGTTTGAGTCCCACGTCAGGCTCTGTGCTGCCAGCTCAGAGCCTGGAGCCTGCTCTGGATTCTGTCTCCCTCTCTCTCTGCCCCTCCCCCGCTCATGCTCTGTCGCTTTCTCTCTCTCTCAAAAATAAATAAACATGAAAATAAATAAATAAATAAAATAAAGGACCCACTTAGTACCTGGGAAAAATGACCAAGAGTAACCAACTCTGAGACAATGTCTTAGGGAAATTATTCAGATGTAAGATTAAAAAAAATATCAAGGCTTCTAAGAAAAAGATAGCATAATTTACACCAGCAAGAGAATAAGACTTGCATCAGAGTTCCCAAAAATGACAAACAAGTAAGGCGACAATTATGCAGTATTAAAAAAACATAGTCATGGAAAATATGAATCAACGATCTTCTATTAAGCCAAGTAATTCTTCAAGTATAAAAGATGTGAAAAACGTTTTAAACAAGAACGTAGGGGATGCTCCATTTGTGAGGCCTTCTGGAAGGATCTATGGGCCAATGAGCTCCATCTGTTTAAGAACTGGGTGGTGACCATGTGGAGGTGTGGGGAGACTGGTGTCCCCAGAGAGCATACCAGCTCCTTCCTTCCCCGTACCTACCTCCCAGCACCTCTACCTTCTGGCTTTTCCGGAGTTATGACAAACTGGGAGTCTAGTCTCTGGATCTAGCAAGTGGCCAAGTTCCCTGCTTACTGCTAGGAGATTAGCAGGTGAAAACGTCCAATCCAAAAGAACATCGCAGGTCTCTGTTCGGCTTCCTTCACGAGCACCGCCAAGGCCTCCGACGCCACGACAGCGCGGGACTGCACTGGAAATTCATCACAGACATCCCCGTGGGCCGGAGGCAGCATTGAAAAATGTCCATGCAAAGACTGCAAGACTCATGGCACAAGGTTGTGCCTTTGAAGAAGGGACCGGAGCCTTAGGGACAACCCAGCAGGATGTCCAAGGAGCCTGCAGCACCCTCTGAGAATCTGCCTCCCCCCTACAGTCCTCCATGTCTGAATGTGTAGCAGCCAGGACTGTATGCACCAAATGTAAAGCAAGGGACGAATACTCCAGGAGTGCAGGAAGGAGAGAAGCGAGGTAGAATTCGAAAGATAAGGGGTCTTCCTCCCGTGGCATCTTGGGGAGAGAGAGGCGTGGGGATTTGCTTCTCACAAGACCTGCTCAGGAGGTCAACAGCCGCGGCTTGCTTATTTACACCAGCTGTACTTTTAAATCGGGGTTAAACTGACAAAAGTAACCTCAGGGGGTTTCCATCCGTTGAAATTGGAACCTGTGAAATGCTTTCTTTGTTTCCAGGTTGGCCAAGTTGCAGTTTGCCTTTGCTTTTAGTTTAGTTTCGGGTTTTGATAACTGTGCGGTGTTCCTGATGGCCGCTTTGCGGAGCGGTCAGGTCCGTGGTGACTTTGCCTGCCGCCTCCCTTCCTGTCCGTGTCAGCAGCTAACTCCGCCTTGGCTTGGCTTCCTCCATCACCTCCCCTCCACCACCACCGAGGCCAAGTTCTGTTTCTTCTACTTGCAGGTGCTTTAAAGGCTCTGATTTGCAAAGTACCAAGTTAAAGCACCACCACCCCCCCACCAAACCCTCCACCCCTAGCAAAGAAGGAACTGAAGGGAAAAACTTGAAGAAGAGGACTTATAGTGAGCACCTCATTCATAGAATTGTAGGTCCGTGACTCCAGTAAGTCAGAATGAGGGCTGGTCAATAATATTTTCTATGCTATAGGTTATATGTTATGTGTTATACACATCCCATCAAAAGTGGAGGAGAAGGGAGCAGAAGGAAGAAAGCAGAATAAGCTCATTGATTGTCGAATAGGCAATTAGTAGGAGACAAAACAAAATCAAATAACTAGAGACTGGTGGCAGTTAAAAAGATGTGAATCCAAAAGGCAATCACTAGCACAAATGTTAAACCTTCCTAGATACCAAAAGAAAATTAAAAACTAGAAGAGCAAAGAAAAGAGCATCATACAAGAAAAGAAGCAGAGCCCTTTCAACATAATGTGGTGATTTTAACATAAAATAATATGAAAGAGTTGAAATCAAACACAGACTTCTGCCTTCAGAACAAATATTAAGATATCCCTTGTTCTGGGCTTGGACAACTCAGCAATATAAAGATGTCAGTTCTATTTTAATTTATAAATTTAACACAATCCCAATAAAATACCAACAAACTTCTGAAACCCAGCCAAGTTGGGGGATGCCTGGGTGAATCAGTCGGTTAAGCGTCTGACTTCAGCTAGGTCATGACCTCACAGTTCATGAGTTTGAGCCCCATGTCAGGCTCTGTGCTGGCAGCTCACAGCCTGGAGCCTGCTTCCGATTCTGTGTCTCCCTCTCTCTCTGACTGTCCCCTGCTCTTGCTCTGTCTCTCTGTCTCTCAAAAATAAATCAAAGTTAAAAAAATTTTAAAACATCCTTTGAAAACTTTATAATTAAGATGGTTATACTGGTGCATGAGTAGGCAAAAAAAAAAAAAACAAAAAAAAACAAAAAAAAACCCAAAGTTGTGGAATAGATCAGAAAGACCAGAAATAGACCCAACTACGTGTGAAAAATCGAGTATATGATAAAGGTGGCATCTTAAATCACTGGGACAAAGACGGACTTACTGGTAAATGGTGATAAGACAACTAGCTAATGTTTGGAAAAAGGGAAAAAATGAGATCCATGTTTCACAACATCCACAAAAAGAAATGGGGCTGGGGTCCAAATATAAGCAGTGAAATCACACAATAACCAGAGGAAGACACGGATGAATTTCTCTATAAGCTGTAACCTGGGTAAAGGGAAAAGCTGTCTGTCCACCACTCAAAAGTGGCATAAACTAAAAGAAAAGATTGGTCAGTTCAACTACAGAACAATAAAAACCTTTGCACATGAAAAGAAAAGAAAAATCTGGGAGAAAATATTTGCAACATATATCACAGAGGAAGAGTTGAGTCTCTCTATACATATGATAGAAAAAATAAGCAAACACATGAACAGTCACAAAAATAAATAACGATATTACTTAAATAAATGTAAAAGAGTTTAGCATAGCTCTTAATAACAGGAGGGCAAATTAAAATGAATTAAAATATACTATTTGCCAGGGCACCTGAGTGGCTTTGTCATTTGAACGTCTCTACTTCGGCTCAGGTCATGATCTCACAGTTTATGAGTTTGGGCCCTGCGGCGGGCTCCCTGCTGTTAGCACAGAGCCTGCTTTGGATCCTCTGTCTCCACCTCCCCTGCACCTCCCCTACTCATACTCTTTCTCTCAAAAATAAGCAAACATTTTATATATATATACAGGGACGCCTGGGTGGCTCAGGCGGTTGAGGTCCCACTTCGGCTCTGGTCATGATCTCACTGCTCATGGGTTCGAGCCCTGCGTCGGGCTCTGTGCTGACAGCTCAGAGCCTGGAGCCTGCTTCAGATTCTGTGTCTCCCTCTGCCCTGCTGGTACTCTGTCTCTGTCTCTCAAAATAAATAAACACTAAAAAAAATAAAAAATATATATATATACTATTTCTCACCTATCATATTGACAAAGTTAAAGTGTGTGCTATGATCCAAAATTCATATATTGAAACCAATTGCCAGGGTGATGATCTCAGGAGGTGGAGCTTCTGAGGGGCGATTAGATCATGAGGATGGAGCCCTCATGGATGGAGTTAGTGCCCTTATATAAGAGACCCCAGAGAGCTCCCTCTCCTGCCACTGCAGTGAGCACACAGCAGGAAGTCTGCAACCGGACAGGGCTCTCTCCTGACACGCAGGGATCTAATCTTGGACTTTCAGCTTCCAGAACGTGGAGAAATAAATCACTATTTATAAGTCACCCAGCCTGTGGTATTTTATTACAGCTGCCTGAACAGACTCGGAAAGTGTATGGACAAGTTCTGTTGGCCAGGCCGTGGGACTGAAGGATCCATTTCCAAGTTCATGAATGTTTGCAGGCTTCCCTTTCTCCTGGGTTAAAAAGCTGAGGGCTCTGCTCCTCACCATGTCACGTGGGCCCTTCCATAGGGCTGCTTGCCACATAGCCGCTTGCTTCCCGCAGCATGGAGAATGAGAGAGAGGGAGACACAGAGCCAGAGCCAGAGCCCGACCCGAGAGGTAAGGTGATAACGCAAAACAGAGGAAAATGTTAACATTTGGGGACTCTGGGTTCAGGTATATAAAGACTTCTTTGTTCTCTTCTGGCCACATTCCCGTCAGTCTCAAGTTGCATCAGAACTGTTTTCTGGTTGTTTTTAAAGAAATGATTGTGGAACTATGCAAAAATCTACCCAAGTAGTAGTCAAAGCCTTTGACCCCCACTGAGCTGCCACTGGCCTTGACATATATTGAGCACTGCTCCGGCTTTGTGCTCCTGAACGCGCAGAGTTCTTCTGTGATGTTAAAATACTGACCATCGGGTGGTTTCAGGAGGACCAGCCATCTCAGACTGTGAGTCATGGTTGGTGTCTTTGCTTTGCAGATGAAGACACAGAGGGGGGTCTGCTCCTGTCCTGGAGTGAGCCCCCTGTGGTATTGAGCAACTATCTGACACCCAAAGGGGAGGGAGGGGAGGTTGGGTCAGGGCAGGCGGGCATCGGTTCTGTCATCTCCTGGGAGACCTTCCCATCCGGACCACCCACTCTCTATTTTGCTGACCTTTGCACTTTGAGGGGAGAAAATGTAAGGTTTATCCTTTTCTGTTCCATGCTCAGTGCCTCTCTTGCTTATGCCTGTGCTAACAAAGGGCTTGAGGTCAGGGCTAGCAGATGCACACATGCAGGCTTTCTTGAAAGCAGAGAAAAAAAAAAACCCCGGGTGATTATAGCTGTCTTTACACGCGTCATGTTTATAGGGAACACGAATACATTTCCAACGTCGTAGTGGTGGTCAGTGTCTCACGTGACCCCGGTTGCTTCCCCGGAGCTCCTCTACTTCTGCCCCATATTTCACTCACCATCTTTATATTCTTCTATTTCTCTCTGAACTTTCTGCGAAAGAGAGGTAAAAAAATGGGGAGTTGTCTACACCCATTTGCTAAGAAAAGGTACAAAGCTCAGCATATTTGTTGAGATTAATCTTTTGCAAACATAACAGGCATTTTAAAATTCAGAATCTGGACTCTTCCCCACTTCCTCGTCACCTTCCCACTGCTCCTCACCCTGCCCACCCTGCAGGGGACTCTGGAGACATAGATGGGGGTGACTTCTTGAAGCTGCCTGGCCTTGGGCCTCTCAGGGCAGCTTGAATTGGCCTGGATGGGAATGTCTCTGTGCTCAGGTCATCATTTCGGAGAACAAGTCAGGGAAATCCATCTTCCTCGTCTTTAGAGAGCAGTTTATTTATTTTTATTATTATTATTATTATTTTTACAAATAGTTTATTGTCAAATTAGTTTCCCCATAACACTCAGTGCTCATCCCCACAAGTGCCCTCCTCCATGCCCATCCCCCCCTCCCCCACATCCATCAGTCCTCAGTTTTTGTCAGCATTCAAGAGTCCCTCATGGTTTGCCTCTCTCCCTTTCCCCCACCATTTCCGCCCTTCTTCTCCCCCTTGGTCCTCTATTAAGTTCCTCCTAATCCTCCTATACGTGCACACATATGATATTTGTCCTTCTCTGCCTGACTTATTTCGCTCAGCATAACACCCTCAAGGTCCATCCATGTTGCTACACATGGCCAGATGTCATTGTTTCTCATTGCCATGTAGTGTTCCATGTTATAGATAAACCACATCTTCTTGATCCATTCATCTGTTGATGGACACTTAGGCTCTTTCCATGTTTCAGCTATTGTGGAGAGTGCTGCTATGAACATTGGGGTACATGTGCTCCTATGCCTCAGCATTTCTGTATCCCTTGGGTAAATTCCTAGCAGTGCTATTGCTGGGTCATAGGGGAGTTCTATTGTTAGTTTCCTGAGGAACCTCCACACTGTTTTCCAGAGGGGCTGTACCAGTTTACACTCCCACCAACAGTGTAGGAGGGTGCCCGTTTCTCCACATCCTCACCAGCATCTCGTGTTCTCTGATTTGCTCATTTTAGCCACTCTGACTGGCGTGAGGTGGTATCTCAGTGTGGTTTTGATTTGTATTTCCCTGATGAGGAGGGATGCTGAGCATCGTTTCATGTGTCTGTTGGCCATCTGGATGTCCTCTTTGGAGAAGTGTCTGTTCATATCTTTTAGAGAGCAGTTTAAATAGTTCTATTATCTTTTATCGGGGCACCTGGGTGGCTCAGTCGGTTAAGTGACTTGATTTCGGCCGAGGTCATGATCTCACAGTTCGTGAGAGCAAGCCCAGCTTCGGGCTCTGTGCTGGCAATTTGGAGCCTGCTTGGGATTCTCTGTCTCCCTCTCTCTGCCTCTCCCCTGCTTGTGCACTCTCTCTCTCTCTCAAAATAAACAAACTTAAAAAGAATTCTGTATCTGTTATAAAGGGGCCAGCTAAAATGTGATTACTATATTTAAGAAATTTGTAAAACTATTTGAGTTTTATTTATTTTGCAGTTGAGTCAATGGGACTATGCCCTGGAAGGGGGGCGGTGCACGTATTTTATGATTGTTCGAAGGTCTCTTTCATGATGATCGTTGGGGGTCTCCACAGCCACTCTGAGCAATGCTTGCCCCTCCCTCGCCCCACCCTGTGAGCTCTGCAGGACTGCAGTTGGATTTCTCTCAAACTCCTTTAGATTTGCAGGTCTCAGTCTCCTCATCTGTAAAATGGGTAAGGGAGGGGTGAAATGAAAAAGTCCAAGACCTTTGAAAATCTGTGATGTCTACATCTTGGCGACGTGTCAGGCCCCTGCCATCTTCACCTTAATTGGTCACCACGTCTGTCTCTGGGCACAACCAGAGGGTAGACCCTCTCCTACAACTTCACTCCCTCCTTGTCCTCCCATTCATTTATAAGATCTTCCTTGCTCCTCCTTTGTGAGCAAACAGGTAAACATTTTTGTGGCCCGTGGCAAGGTTCTGACTACAAACCTGAAGGGGCTGACGGAGGGTCTCCAGGGCGACACCCAGCTCTCATGTTCACGGCCCGTTCACTCTGGCTCCGAGCTGCCCACTGCCTGGGTCAAATGTATGTTTCAGAGGGATTGAGGCCTCATGACAGATTGGATGTTGAGGTTAATCCTTAAACTTGGCTGTACAGAGCCTATCGGCAAACGTGTTTTCAGCGTATCCCTTTTCCTATTTGGATTGTATAAACACATGTCCTGTACATGAACTTGTGCTATGGTCAATCTGTATCATGTTCGCCTGGGGTGGGTGTGCTGCCTTTTGTCCTGACTGTCATATTGTGTCACTTTAGCCTCCGGCGGCACAGCACCCAGGCAGGGTTTTGTCCCAGCAGTTCAGCTGGGTTGGTTAAGCCGCAGCTCTCCAGAGCTTTGGAGGGACCAGGCACCGAAGGCCCTCAGCTTCAGAACTCAGCAACCCCCATGGGGACAGCCAGTCAGGATCCAGCCAGAAGACAGGAAAGACACAGATGTGGAAGCTGCATGGAAAGCATCATTAACTATTACAGGGGACTGACGTCAGGGGAGATGGGCTGGGAAGAAGGAAAGAGAACTCCAAAGGTCACAGACACAGGAGGCAGCCACACCCCAAGGGCTGAGATTCAGACCTCGTTGGAAGTAGAGGGCGTGGTCGCAGCTCACAGGTGCCTGGAGATGTGACGGAGATGGTCCCCGGGAAGATAGATATCTCTGCCTTATAAGCTCTTAGGGGAGCTGTCCCCAAGGAGCGGCTGCATCTCACAACTCCCTGCAAGGCTGCTCTCCAGAATGCTGAGGACGGCTCTTGCTGGCCATTGGACTGGCAGAGGCCTGTCCTGGAGAAGCTGCTGCAGCAGCGGCCAGGCAACAAGTGCACCCAGAACCAGAGAGAAAACACCTTCTTCGGTTCTCTTCCCTCCAGCTCCCTCTACTGACAAAGAGTAACATTGCACCAGCTGATCCCAGAAATATTTTGCAGGGCCCATCTCCATGATTGCAGAGCAGGCAATACATTTTGAATTTGGAACTGAGAGGCAATAAGCTGATAATCGGTACAACAAAGTTATTTGAATTTGCACGAGTCAAGAAGAGTGAGATATGGGAAAGGCAGAGGCACTTTTCCTCTTCCCATCCAGGAGGAGGTCAAGATCAGTAACTTGATCAGGGCTGCTGTGTAGGGCTATCCAGCCTAAGTACCCCGTAACATTGGGCAATTCATTCACAAAGACCTCACTGGGAATGGCCCCTTGGTGATGTACATCTTGGAAAAGTCCTAATTTGAAGAAGTAAGTCATCTTGCCAGATGAGGACCAAGGATTCCTAGGGAAGGGACAGAATTAGTGACAGAGTGAAGATTATTGATCTGGGTTGAAGAACACCAGGACATGGCCATGATGACATAGGATAGCCTCACTTCACCTTGATGAAACTAGCTGTCTGTTCTTGGGAAAGTTACTTCCTCTGGGCTTCAGTTTCTATAACTGTAGACAAAGGAGCTGGGGCTAGGTACATTTTTAGGTGCAGTTAGCTCTGCAGGAATACATCTTTGCACTTCATTTATTCATTCATCTATTCATTTATTTATTGACTTGGCGGCAGATTTACTGTGAAGCTATTGAAGTCAAAGCCTCAGGGATTCTTGCCTGCACGGGCCCCTTCCAAAGCCCTTTTTAGTATCTGTAAGTTTCATTCTTTTCTTCAAGTGAATCCCTCAAATCGTTTAAGCTTCATGTCTCAAAAAACCTGGATTTGCTCATGCCCTTCAAACCTTTACTGAGCACCCTTTCCATAGTTCTCATCCACAAGATCCAAGTTCTTATGAGGATACCATGAGGGAACATGTGCAAAGGCACTGGGCACTGAGCAAGTCCTCTAGCAACAGCAACTCTGCCCTACCCATTGGGGGAAGGGGACACTCTGAGAAGTTTGGGCAGGGGTCTCAGAACTGAGATGTATGCCAGAGCGCACAGGGCTGCAAGGGACCCCCTGAGGCACAAGTCACAGAATCAGCTCCTGGGTAATATGTCAACGGACCCTTGAATTAGAGAACAAGGGTGAGTGCATATGGGGAACTGGGCACCCCTGTGGAGGACAGGTTTCTGTAGAAGCTAATATTTGCTCCTGGGAGAGGGTGGAGGGAACCTTGGGGGAGACCTTGATGCCCTACTAAGGTGGACGGTAACCCTGCAGTGCAATCTCATTGAGAATGAATGAGAACCACATGCCTGGCAGGAGAGGGGACACAGGGAGGTGGCGACCACAACCAAGTGCAGAGGCCAGGCCAACAGCACTCTTTCCCAGGAATAACCACCCCTTGGATGGGTGGGTCCCAGGAAAATATTTTTTATGGGGTCTCTGTCTATATAAATAATTCTATTTAAAACATATTAAAAGCTCAGACCCATGTGAGGTTTAGTGACTGATTGTTGGACATTTGGATTAATGGGTGGGAGGAAATACTTCCCTCCTTGCTATCTAGTATTAGGATTGTGGTGTCCAGGTACTATCTCTTCCTGTTCTTTCTTATCAAGTCTCCATTCCTGGCTTATGTCATAGCCCATTTTGAGAAAAAGCAGCCATGCAACCATAAATCACAATGCCATGGCTCTGGGCACCTGTTTGAAGGCCCAGTGGAGACCTCCTGGCCCATGATTTCTGTGGTGCTGCTGCAACTTCCCTCAGAGGTTGCCGTGTCTCTCCGCTGCCCGTGTGCTATGGGCTGGATTGTGTATCCCTGCAAATTCATATGTTGAAGCCCTCACCCGAGTGTCTCAGAATGTAACTTTATTTGGTATTTACCAAGTTAAAATGAAGCTACTAGGGCAGGCTCTACCGCAATATGACTGGTGTCCTTATGAAAAAGGGGAATTTGGAGACAGATTTGCATACAAAGAGAATGCCACATGAGCTTGAAGACGGGCCCTTGATGAATGAGCCAAGGAGAGCAACCTGGAACAGGTTTTTCCCTTGAAACTCTCAGAGGGAGTACCTTGGTTTTGGACTTTCAGTCTCAAGAATTGTGAGATAATAAATTTGTTTGAGCCCTTAGTCTGTTGTACTTTGTCACAGCAGCTCAAGCTGACTCCTACGCAGAGAATATTGCCTTCCGACCAGTCTCTCTTGACCTACTCAGGCAGAAGTGCTGAATCCCTAGAATGGGATCCCTGTCAATGCTGACTATCTTAGCTCTTAGTCCTTTGGGGGGGCTGCTATAGCAAAGTACCACACGGGGTGTGGCTTAGAAATGGCAGACATTTATTCTCACAGTTCAGGAAGCCCGAAGTCTGAGAGCAGAGCACCAGCGTGGCCCGGTTCTGGTGAGGGCTCTTTTCTGGGTTGCAAATGCTGGGTCTTCATGTGGCAGCAAGAGGGTGGGAGAGCTCTGGGGTCTTGTTCCTGAGAACAGGAATCCCATTCATGAGGGCTCCACCCTCCTGACCTAATCACCCCCTCAAAGGCTCCACCTTCTAACACCACTTTGGAGGGTAGGATTTCAATATATGGGTTTCAGGGGAAAATAGTCTGTAATAACCGCACCAAGGACATTAGCCAGGAGCCCCCCAGAGCGAAAAGATCAATCACATCCTGTGAGGAACGCTTGTCCGCCGCGTGGCATACACAGCTGAAGACCAAGCAAGAGGGCAAGGTGTTACTACATTGGCAGGGACAGGAGAGGACACAGGTCAGAAGGGTGCACTGACTGCAGAGTGACAGCCTCTGAAGTGCTGGGGGGAGGGTGTGGGCACCCAGAGGCCCCCTGTAGTGGTGGTGGGGGCACCTGGGTATCAGTGGTGGGCACCAGCTGGCCACCCAGTCACACAATACCACACAAAAGTACTGTGCAGGCCGGCAGGAGTGATACACACTCCTGGCCCAGGAGTTCCGCCCCAAGGCATGGGGCAACCCCACAGGCTCCAGTTCTAGAACTCCTTGGGGGCGTTGAACCCCCACATAGGCTAGAGGATCAGAGTGCACCCAGAAAGGGAAGTGGAAATGAGGTTCCAGCAGGCTTGGGCACCCTGCCTGGGCATCCTGACTGGTCCCAGGCACCAGATGGAGATTGAGACATTTTCCAGGAAGGTGTGGCTCTTGATGGGGTCCTTATAGTATCTGTTCTGGGTGCGCCTGTCCCCCTCCCAGGGCGCTGATGGCCTCTGTCGGCTGCACCCATCAGAAGAGGCTTAGGCAGTTTCTAAGTAGATACTTGTGGCTGCTGAGACTCAGGTAGGACCCACCAAGTCCAGGCTTAGCGAACCCTGCCCAGACCATACCTTTGGCCTTGGTCAGTCCCAGGCATCAGAGAGAGAGAGATGGAAATTCTTTTCTTCAGCCTCAAATTTCAACTGCTTCTTTTATTTTTTTCAGCTTGATTGAGGTATGATTGACAAATAAAAATGGTACATATTTATAGTGTACAACATACACTGCTATACGTACACATCGTGAAATGATTACCACAATCAAGCTAATTAACATTTTTATCACTTAATGTCATTACCTTTGTGTGTGTGTGGTGGGACCCTTTAAGATTACTCTCAGCAATTCCAAGTAGATAGTATAGTATAGTATTATCAGAGACAGAATTTTTAGAAAGTCACTCTAAAGGGTGGGAAGGAGGAGGTAGACAGGCCCCCCACAGCACAGACCTGGGGCAGGGTTTCAGCTTGCCTAGGTGTATAGCAGGTATAGGCAGGTTGGTCCCGTGACCAGGATATTCTAGGAAGCCCTTGCAACAGTTAATGTGAATCAGAAGTTCAGTGGTCGACGGCACGGGCTTGACATTCAGACACACCTGGGTGGGGACCTGACATTTCTACTTAGCCCTGTGACTCCGGGTAAGTTACTCAGCCTCTCTGAACTTCACTTTCCCCAGTGTGTTAAACCAAGGGGGAGAAAACATCCCAACGGCTACTGGGGATTAAGCGTGCATGATCTGGCCTTGACTGCCTGAAACTGAACACTGGCTCCGTTGTCATTGGCAACCCATGCTACCTGGGCACATTACTTAGCCTTCCTCTGCTCAGTTTCCTCACCTATAAAGTGAGGATAATAAAAGAACCTATGTACTATGGTTTGTGAAGATTCGATAGTTAGTATGGTAAAGAACTCAGATACACAACACCCCACCCCACCCCACTCCCTCTCAGTTTCAGCCATTGTTACTCTTACCTGAGTAGGCTTGCAGGATTCCAGGCTTTTTTATTTTTTTTATTTTTTAAAATGTTTTATTTATTTCTGAGAGAGAGAGAGAGAGAATGTGAATAGGGGAGGGTCAGAGAGAAAGGGAGACACAGAATCTGAAGCAGGCTCCAGGCTCTGAGCTGGCTGTCAGCACAGAGCCTGACACCGAGCTCAAACCCACGAACTGTGAGATCATGACCTGAGCTGAAGTCAGATGCTTAACTGTCTACCCAGGCGCCCCTGTTTTTTTTTTTAATGTTTATTTATTTTTGAGAGAGAGAGAGACAGAGCATGAGCAGGAGAGGGGCAGAGAGAAAAGGAGACATAAGAATCCCAAGCAGGCTCCAGGCTCTGAGCTGTCAGCACAGAGCCCAACTCGGGGCTCGAACCCATGAACTGTGAGGTCATGACCTCAGCTGAAGTCAGACACTTAACCAACTGACTGAGCCACCCAGGCGCCCCCAGGCATTCTTGGCTCAGGGCAGCTTACGCTGTGCCTGGCACACACTCAAAGGTCAGCTTGAAAGGGCCTCTCAGCCCATCCCCCAGTCCAACCCAGTCCGTCTCCACAGTGAGTGGAAGGATCCTGGGCTGGAGTCAGAGATGGGTCGTCCCGAGCCAGGCGGTGTGGGAGATGGGGCTGATCACATGGGGCCTTGTTCCCCTCAAGGCCCACCGGGGGCTCTGAGGTCTTCTCAACCCAACACTCGGTGCTTTCATTCTACCCCACCCACCCCCGGGAGCGCCCAAGCCAGACCACGTTAGACAGCAAACCCACCCCCCGCCCCAGCCCGGGAGTGAGCTGCCCAGGGAAGGGCGTCAGAAAAGCCAGAAAAGTGGGAGAAAAGTCGGCGAAGAACTAAAGGTCAGGAATGGCAGCAAGGAAAGAAAAGCACCTACACTGACAGGTTAACAGAGTGAGGGAAGATGAGAGGAGATAAAGAACAGAGAGGGGACAGGAGCCCCGGGGAAGAAAGATCCAGAACAAAGCCACTGACAGGTGCCCCGGGGCCCACACTGAGTTGGCATTCTTCGTCCTGCTTGGGAGCATCCACGAGGTCCATTCTTGGCCCCCCAAGGCTGAGGGGAGAGGCCGAGTGTGGTCACCTGGCCTTGCTCCCCATCTGCTGGGGGCGCTTCAGGGAGCCCTTGTAGCAGGTCGTGGGCCCCGCAGCTTCGAGATGAGGATGTAGGTCTGAACCTGCACTTGGGGAAACTGAGGTATTTCTCTTGCTTCCTTCTTCCTTTAGTGTCACTTAAAATATAATAATAAGGAGAGGCTGGGTGGCTCGGTCAGTCGAGTGTCTGACTTCGGCTCAGGTCATGATCTCCCAGTTTCTGCAGTGGAGCCCCACGTCGGGCTCTGTGCTGTTAACAGAGCCTGCTTTGGATCCTCTGTCCCCCTCCTCTCTGTGACCCTCCCCTGCTCACGCTGTCTTTCTCTCTCTATCTCTCTCTCCTAGAAATAAATAAAACATTAAAAAAAAGGTAAAAAAATATAATAGTAAGAGCAAATACATAATGCCAGGCAGAGTTCTAAATACACGTATTCATTCGCTGAATCCTCTGCACGACCCTGTAAGTTGCATGATGATTATCCCCATTCAGCAGAGGGAGAAACGGAGGCATGGAGAGGGTGATGTAACTGGTTAAGGTCACTCAGGAAGCGGCAGAGCTAGGAATTCAAATTGGGCGCTGCCCTCACGGCCCAGCTACTGCAGCGCTCCACACTTGAATGCACAACTTTGGCTTTATTATTGTTATTTTTATTTTTTTAAAGGTTTATTTATTATTGAGAGACAGAGCATGAGCATGAGCAGGGGAGGGGCAGAGAGAGAGGGAGAGACACAGAATCCCAAGCAGGTTCCAAGCTCCCAGCTGTCAGCACGGAGCCTGACGCGGGGCTTAAACTCACAAACCGCGAAGCCCTGCCCTGAGCCCAAGTCGGAGGCTCAACTGGCGATGGAGCCACCCAGACGCCACTATTGTTGTTATTTTTAAATTGTATCAGCAGTTCATTTACTTTACACCACAGTAAACCGCTGCTACTTGATGAGAAGGGAAGCGGAATCTCTGCGCCTCTGTAGTTTGAGAAGATTACTGGTTTGATTGAGATTTAATGAGGAGAAATAAAAAAAGAATACTTTCAGTGTATATACATTATCAGGTAATATATATTCAAAACAGGACATTCAAAAATTAAACATCTGCTAAGATGCATTAATTTGTGTGGGAAAGTTATTGCCTCGTTCTGATATAAATTTCCTGACGAAATCCATCACTCTGTATTTACAAATCGGCTTTCGAGTTCGGGGCGGGGAGAGCCACCCCCTGGGTGCGTGAAGCGTGTTGTGTGGCATCAGTAGGGCTAAAACGCCATTAGCTGCAAGGAAGACAGGCATCCGAGCGGAGTCCTTGGTACAATGTCAAAGTTACAGGCCCATTTCGAGCCTGTTGCTGGAAGGGTTGATCCTGGCAGCCTGTCCTGGTGCCTGCTCTGCCCAGAGGACCCCCGCCCCCCAGCTCGCTCTCCCCATCCTGAGGAACCGGGTCACACCGGCTCACACCGGTGGTGTTGTGACAACCGGGTGACATGGACTGTGCTGCCGTCATTAGCCTATCCAAGCAGACGATTTTACGACTGAGGAGGGGGCCACTCACGTGTCACCCCCAGGACGGCCGGCTGGGCCGGGAGGCACTGGCTGCGGCTATGGTGATGTCCTGGTGCCCTGAAGGCCTGGTCTGTTTAGGGACACAGGCGTCTGCTGTGCAGCCCGGCTCGGCCTCCTCGCGGGGAGCACGAGGGCCTCGCAGAGCAAGGACAAGGGGAAGAAAAGAGGACACTTGTGGGCAGTTCTCTCTTCCTAAGGGCGACAGACCCCAGGCCAGACAAGGATTTCTCCAGAAGTAGCTCTGGAGGCCATGCTTCCCCAAGAAGACTGAACAGCTTCCTTTACTGGAACCTAAAGGCCCGCTCAACCCAGTGAGGGCTCGAGGTGTGCAGTTCAGAGTCCGTGGGGCTTCACAGCGGTGCAGAACGCTTCCTATTTCTTGTGCTCAGTTTAAGGAAGAGATGAGGTTTGGAGCCAATGCTTTCTATTACTATAAAAATATACATAATAATATTAATTGATCTATAGCTACAGGTAGTAGTTCTTTAATATATCTATATATCTAATATGGAGAGTAATATAAAGAGGCTCATTTAAGGAGACTCATAATCAATTATCCAAAAGACTCCAGGTGCTGGTTATGAGCTACGCATCCCACTGGGCTCCGTAGGAATTGAAAAATGAGGTCAGTATCCCCTCCAACTTTTTTTTTTTTAATTTTTTTTAATGTTTTATTTATTTCTAGGAGAGAGAAACAGCGTGAGCAGCAGGGAGGTCAGAGAGGGAGTCACAGACTGAAACAGGCTCCAGGCTCTGAGCTGGCAGTCAGCACAGAGCCCGACGCGGGGCCCGAACCCACGAACCGAGATCATGACCTAAGCGAAAGTCGGACGCCCAACCGACTAAGCCACCCAGGTGCCCCAAGTATCTCCCCCAACTTTAAGGAGTCCCCACAAGACACCTATATACGGACACTATGGCAGTGTTGTACAAGCAACACACAGGCAGACGTGGAAATTCCTGCCTGATGGCAAGTGCTCTGAGTTAAGAGGACCCCGAGGTGATGGCCTGAGTGGGCTCGAGGACCCCCTGGAGGAGGCAGAACACGTGTGCGCCTTGGGAGGCAGGTAGAACTTGTATATGGACTGGACCCCACACGCGGCCTTTCTTCCCTGACCCCGGCCTCATAGGAAGAGGGTGTGCCCTGAGTTGCTGACTTCCAGTGTGGAGACCGGGAGCATTCTGGTTGGCAGAGTGGAGGCTACGGGCCTTGTGGTGATGATTTACCACAGAGCAGGCACAGAGGCTCACTTGTTGCTACGGAAAGAAGGTTCACTTTGAGTAGCAGCCACGTTGCCTCAGAAAAGTTAGGAGAGAGGACAAGGGGCGGGGGAAGGAGTCAGGGAGGCTCACCCTCATTTAAAGGATCTGGTTTTTTGGTTTTTTTTTAAATGTTTTATTTAGTTCTAGGAGAGAGAGAGAGAGAGAGACAGCGTGAGCAGGGGAGGGTCAGAGAGAAAAGGAGCCACAGACTGAAGCAGGCTTCAGGCTCTGAGCTGGCAGTCAGCACAGAGCCTGACGCGGGGCTCGAACCCACGAACCGCGAGATCATGACCTAAGCGAAAGTCGGACGCTTAACCGACTAAGCCATCCAGGTGCCCCTTAAAGGATCTGTTTTAAGCTCTGAGCTGAGAGGCACCTCCGTGGCTCAGTGAGTTAAATATCTGAATTCAGCTCAGGTCATGGTATCACGGGTTTGTGAGTTCAAGCCCTGCATCGGCTCTGCAATGTCAGCACAGAGCCTGCTTTGGATTCTCTCTCTCTCTCTGCCCCTGCCCTGCTTGCTCTCTGTCTCTCTCAAAATAAAATTAAAAAAAAACAAAAAACCCACAAAACGTTGTAGTTGACAACAACGCTACCATTGATTAAGTATTTTCAGATACTTTTCATAACCAAATCTGAATGTTTTTGGTTGCAAATGACAGAAAACACACTTGAAATTTGATTAAAAATTTTTAATGTTTATTTTTGAGAGAGAGATAAAGTGTGAGCGGGGGGGCGGCAGATAGAGAAGGAGACACAGAATATGAAGCAGGCTCAGGCTCTGAGTGGTCAGCACAGAGCCCGATGCGGAGCTTGAACTCACAAACTGTGAGATAATGACCTGAGCCAAAGACAGACGCTTCACCGACTGAGCCACCCAGATTCCCAGAAATTTGAGTAAAGGAAACTTCATGGGTCACATAAGGAAAATAGTGAAGGCATCAGATACACCTTTAATGGGCTCTTTCCCTACCCTGCCTGCCTCCATGGTCAGCCTCTTCTTGAGGCAGGTTTCCTTGGTAGCTGATGGCTCTCGGGGTCACAGGACACATAGAACCTATACCATCAGAACAAAAAGAAAATTGTTCTTCCCCAAACCACCCAAGTCCTGAGCTTCACTCTGATTGGACTAACCTAGGTCACCTCCCCTCGGTCCCATGCTTGGAATTAAGGCAATCAAGTCCTTACGTGATCAATTACACCTAGTGCCATGGTTGCCACATTTAGAAAAGGTGCCAGGGAGCAACTGTCCCGAAGGGGGTCTGCAGCGGACACGTGATCTCATTTAATCCTCCTGTCAGCACCATGGTGTGGTGGTTAGTTTTCTTCTCTTACAGATGACGACGCTCCAGCTGACAGGCAAAGTGAAGTACCACACGTAAGATCACCGGTTTATGAGGAAGAGCTTGGATTGAATCCATGCTTTCAATCACCGCATTTTACTGACTCTCATTTTATTTATTTATTTATTTATTTAATGTTTTATTTATTTCTAGGAGAGAGAGAGAGAGACAGCGTGAGCAGGGGAGGGTCAGGGAGAGAGGGAGTCACAGACTGAAACAGACTCCAGGCTCCGAGCTGGCAGTCAGCACAGAGCCCGACGCGGGGCTCGAACCCACGAACCGCGAGATCATGATCTAAGCAAAAGTCGGACGCTTAACCAACTAAGCCACCCAGGCGCCCTGAACTGACTCTCATTTTAGAGATGGTTAGGTGCATGGCTGTGTGGTGGAAATAGGCTGGAGTGTCTCGGAAAGAGACACTTTAAGAAAGGAGCAACAGAAGTGGCACCTGGGTGGCTCAGTCAGTTGAGTGTCAACTCTTGGTTTCGGCTTAGGTCATGATCTCAGGGTTTTGTGAGTTGGAGCCCTGCATCTGGCTCTGTGCAAGTGGCATGGAGCCTGCTTGGGGTTCTCTCTCTCTCTCTCTCTCTCTCTCTCTCTCCCTCTTTTTCTGCCCCTCCCCCATGCTGACTCATGTGGTCTCTCTCTCAAAGAAATAAATTTAAAAGAACAGAACAAAACAGAACAGAACAGAAAGAAAAGAAGAGAAAAGAAAAGAAAAAGAAGCAGCAGGAGACAGAATGAGGGCGTGAGAGAAGGGCAGGAAGACCCTGAGGGGGGCGGGGCGAGGTGAGATCAGAAACGGGCTTACAGAGAAGATCTCTGGGACCTGACAAGCTTGGGGAATGCAGAGGAGAGCCACAGTCCTGGAGTCCAGGTGGCCCTGCAAGGGCAGGTCAGACCTGAGGGAATTGATACCTGGTAGTAAAATATCCCATTTCATAAAAACAAAGAAACCATTGATTCTAAGATACACCCATTTTATTGGTCTCTGAGTAAGGAAAACTGCTGATAACAGACACTTGGCTTTTTGAGCACTGCAAATTTTTCTTTATGTTTATTCAAAGACCTCATTTGGACCTCACAGACATCGACTGTTTTTTTTTTTTTTTAATCATATGTCACTCTTGTGATTAAAATAGGACACATCTTGGGGCGCCTGGGTGGCTCACTTGGTTGAGCGTCCGACTTAGGCTCAGGTCATGATCTCATGGTTCATGGGTTTGAGCCCCGCGTCCGGTTCTGTGCTGACTGCCAGCTCAGAGCCTGGAGCCTGTTTCAGATTCTGTGTCTCCGTCTCTCTCTAACCCTTCCCTGCTCATGCTCTCTCTCTCTCTCAGAAATTAAAAAAAAAAAACAACATTAAAAAATATCAGACAAGGCTGTGAAACACATTGGTTAGAGTATTTTATTTATTTTTGTTAATGTTTCTTTATTTTTGAGAGAAAGAGGGAGAGAGACAATGCAAGCAGGCAGAGAGAGAGGGAGACACAGAGTCCGAAGCAGGCTCCAGACTCTGAGCTGTCAGCACAGAGCCCGACATGGAGCTCAAGCTCATGGACCTCAAAATCATGACCTAGCTGAAGTCAGATACTTAACTGATAACTGACTGAGCCACCCAGATGCATGGTTTAGAGTATTTCTAAAACTTCTCCGCATTCAGCATCAACATTCAATGACATGGAATCCCTTTTGAGTTCAGGGCTTAGGCCCGTGTTTCCCATGGTGACTGGGCCTTAAAGAGCAGGAGACAGTAACATTTCTTATAAAGGTATTTCCAGGGTTTCGAGATCTCCTAGCTTTCAGCTATATTTCTAATGGGGATCAGCAGTTCGTTCCCACGGAGAGTGCCTTCCTTTGTTAAGTCACTTGGCTGTTGCCTAGCAAGAAAACATGAAATTGCAATGTGAAATATTTGCTTCACTAACATCAAATTCACGGCCCACTGCTCTGT
This sequence comes from Proteles cristata cristata, assembly GCA_017311185.1. NCBI lineage: Eukaryota > Metazoa > Chordata > Mammalia > Carnivora > Hyaenidae > Proteles > Proteles cristata. The sequence goes on along the minus strand of JAESUZ010004410.1, from coordinate 15,141 downwards.
GCCCATGCTCATCACATACACGGTATTTTCTCATTTCAAGGTCGAATCACAACATAATATTTTTGAGAATATTTTTAAATAGCAATTAAACTCACTGGGTATAGTACCAATAAGGCCAATAACTCAAAGTGATGACCACAGGATGAAGGTTGTCATACCTGTCACTTGCCTGACAGTGTTGTGAGAAACGGCCCTATCTGAATCTTATAATGTGCATCATCGAATTGGCTCGGTATGATAGGTAAGCATGCGTTACCAAAGTCAAGAGAGTCCGTGGAGATGAAAGTGGAAAGGCTGTCAGTGGGTCTAGCCTCCACATTAGAATCACCTGGAGACTCAAAAAACGACCTATGCCCAGGCCACATCCCCAGAGATTCTTCTATACACACAAACACACACACACACATACACACACACACATATATATATGTATGTGTATGCATATATGTGTATGTGTATATATATAAGTGTGTGTCACCCCAGAGGTGACTTTGATGTGTCATTAGGGTTCTGTGCTGGTTGACCAGAAGGCTCTAAGATTTGGGGGAAAGGAGGAGAGTGGCTTCTATCAGGGTTGCTCCTGCTGCCCGGGTGGGTCCCCCAAAGCCGGCTTCATCCCTGCCCCAATACCATGGTCATTTTCTACCAAAGCACAAAGCCTTGAAGGATACATGCGGATGTGGTTCCTCAGGATTCCCCAGCCAAGGGAAATCCTTTGCTGTCCTTTGCTCTGTGGAGGCCATGGGAAGAGGGCCACATGTGTTCCAGGATAAGAGGTCTTTAGGTCTTGTTTTGTAGCCCTGCCCTCTATGGGGACCTGACACAAGACATTGTATGGTCTTCTTTCCACTTCAACCCTCCCCCCCCAATACATCTGACTCTGCCCCCAGGTATGCACACCTGAGGACCCATTTCTCATGTGCAAATCACTGTCCATAAAGATGCCTGGAAAACGGCACAAATCCTCCAGCACACCTTGGCATTGGCATTGGCTCAGCACCAGCCCAGTGGTAAACCCAGCAGGACCTTGTACTTCCTGTTCAGACATGGTGGATTTGTAGGAGACGCCCCCTCCTCAGATGAGATACTGGCTGAGCACAGACCTCTTGCTCCATAAGCTGCACAGGGCCTATGGCCACAGTCTGTTCAGCTGGCTCTGCCCCTAGGGGGCGCTGTGCCCCACGTCCGTTGAAGCCCCTTCTGGGGGCACGGAAACTGGAAGAGCAGTTAAACTGGAAGCTAGGGACTCCCACTCCTTGACTGATTCCTTGGGAAAGTGGGAAAATGCTTGTGCCTAAGTTGGGGATCAGCGTGGGGTCCTGTGGCCAACGCTGCCAGTGATCGGAAGGGGGAGGGGCAGGCATGGGTCAAGACCCCAGTTAGAATGCGCGAGGGGCAAGCTTTCCTCCCCAGCACTTCTTTCTCCGTGCCTGCTGTCACCCACCTCCTCTGCGTCTGGGACAGAACTGTGTGTTCTGCATTCAACCTCCCGGGTCCTTTGGAGATGCTTTGTACGTCCCCGAGGTCATCTTTCTGCCGTGGTGTTCCGTCTTTGGGAACTTCCAAACACAGGCATTCAGCTTTATATAATTGTCAAGCCAGAAGCGGTGATTTGCTTTGCTCAGCATTTCAACCATATAAATCTTCGATTTATAATTTTGGGGGGAAACAATTAATTGTCTACAGCGGAAATAAACCTGTGGTCTACGGATGGGCCTCAGGGTGTCCATGGACTTGAAAAATGTAATGTTTGTTGGAGTGTGTGTGTGTGTGTGTGTGTGTGTGTGTGTGTGTGTTTTGAATGAGAGAGTGTTTAAAACTTTTTAGATTCTCAAGTGGGCTGGTGACCCCCAAATGGTTAAGAACTCTTTTATAAATAGGAAGGCTTCTTTAACCTTGGTATCTTCTCTCTGACATTGATGCCGGAACTCATGTTGCCTTGGCAATTTAGCAGAATTTACCGAGGAGCCGTGATGGAGTCCAGTGTCAGTCACAGGGTAGCATAAACTTCACATAGATGAAGAAGAAAAAGGAAAACACAGGGTTGGAACATAAACCCAAGACCCCCTAGGCCAATCGCGGCAGCATTTACCACAGCTACAAGGTGGAAACAGCCCAGTGTCCATCAAGAGAGGAATGGATAAACAACATGTGGTCTACACTTACATGAGGATACTATTCAGCCTCTAAAAGGAGATTGTGACATAGACTCCAACGCGGATGAAACTTGAGGACATTTGCTGAGTGGGATAAGCCAGTCATGAAAGGACAAATTCTGCATGATTACACTTACATGTAGGACCTAGAGGAGCCAAGTCCACAGAGACAGACAGTTGAGCGGTGGGTGCCGGGGGCTGAGCGGAGGGAGAAAGGGAGTTGGTGTCTAATGGGTGCAGAGTTTCAATATGGGCAGAAAAATGTCTGAAGGCGGATACTGGTGATGGCGGCACATAATGTGAATGTACTTAGTGCCACCGAAGTGAGATTAAAATAGTGGAAATGATCAATTTTACATTATGTATATTTTACCACAATAAAAAAAAAAGAAAAGAAATAAAAGACTCTTGAGGCCAATGTCAAAATGCCAGCATCCTATGGACATGTGTATGTGTTGCAAATTGGACTCTAAGCTTTTCAGCAGCCACATTTCAATATCTTTCCTTGGAGAGTGAGGGGCTTACCTGACTTATGAAGCAAAACACTTTGTTATAATGGCCACTTAAGTACTGACAATTAAAACCAATACCTATTACACGGTCATTTAAACGTGTGACAATTTGCTAATGCTTTTAGAAGCTAATGGGATTGGAAAGAGAAGGTGAGTTATGTTTAAATGGATATATATAATTTAAAATGAGGGTAATATCCGATAAATTGGTGTTTTATGAAATAGATGGAGACGCTGCGTCCGGAAGACAGGGAGAGTTGAGCGAGTGGACACCCACCCTCGTTAAAGCAGCAGGTGAGCGGGACCCCAGCATTCTGTCTCCGTCAGGGAGGAGGAACCAGCACCTGGCTCACAAAAATCCTGATCCAATAGATTTCCAGCACCAGGAGCACCTCTCTTCAGCCCGCCAACCAGCGAGGAGCTGTGAGTCTAGTGATCTGGGATCTGGCGGCCCCGGAAGGATGCAGAAGCCCTCACATGGCCTGCGAGTTGCACACTCCCTCTCCAGGCTGCAGCTGGGCCCCCAGGAACGCACAGCTGCCGTTGGATGGGGAAGAGGTGCCTGCAGGGTGGAGTGCTACCTGGGGTGCCAGGTCTGCGGGTGTCACCTCTTGGGGGAGGTCTAGGCTGATCTCTCAGGCTGCCAGCTCAGACTCTCTGGGGGCGGTGAGTGGGCCCCAGATGAAGCCCCAGATGAAGCAGCAGTCACCTGCTCTCCCACGGGTGCCAGGGTGCTCCCTCATGCTAGCCGCATTCTGGGACTGAACTCTCAGAAAAGGACTCCTTGCGTGTCCACCTAGAGATGGCTCCCCCACCCCCCACCTCTAGACCAGACCCACTGGCCTAAGGGCAGGCATGGGGACCACTTTCTCAAAAAACCCATTCTCAGGTGCCACGGCCAAGGGCAGGGCAGGGATTCCTTACCTCCCAGGAGCTGTATTCCGTTGGCCTGTGGGGACAGGTAAGAGGAGGAGCCACCCTCAGCCTCCCCAGGAGGAGCCTCAGTCCCAGTGGCCCCGCAGGACGCCACATTTCCATCCTTTGCCAGGGTCAGGGGAGGAACGAGGAGTAGGTGCTGGGCAAGGTGGGTGCAGTGGGAAATCAGGGCACGTCAGGTGCAGAAGGTGAAACTGCCATATCCAAGAGGCCCCTCTGTGCCGCCAGGCTGTGGGCTGAGCAGGCAAAGCTGAGCGGCAGAGTGAAGCCAGTTTCTAAGCTCTTTCCGGGTGGCCAGGGAACTCCGGATAGATCGGCAGCTCAGGAGCGTGTGGGCACACCTCTGCCTGTTGTGCGTGCCAGGGTCTGGGCTGGCCCAGGGCAGGCTTTGAATCCCCTCCCATGCAGGACGCTTCCATCCTTGCATTACTGGGCATGGGTATGCCAGGTCCGGGGAGCCAGGGCTCCCAGGCAGCTCACAGCCTGGTGTGCTTTCCAAGGTCACCGTCCGGCTGCAGTCAAGGCTCTTTCCCTGGCATTCCTCCTGTGCTCACAGGCTCACTGCTCTCAACTGCCTTTCTCTTCATCCTGTGACTTAGCTGCAAATCCACTGTGCCCCCCATGGGAGCGAGTGAAAGGAGACGCCTCTGTGGAAGTGCCCTGGGATAAGACTACCAAGGCTAGACCGGTTGTAAGACAGCAGTTCATGTTCAAGGAGGGGGGAAAAAGGAGAAGAACCCACGCACCTCCTCAAAACATGCCAGTTGCCAAGAAGCATCTGATTGAGTTGTCCAGATGCAGAAATTAAGACAGAGAGATTATCCTGCCAAAGATCAAACAGCCAAAGAGTTGAGTGGCCATGGCTTGAACCTGGGAAGCTGGCCCCAGAGCCCCAGATCCTCCAGGGAGGGCCCGTGGGACACGCGCATGCAGCTGGCCTGAGTTCAAGCCCTGCCATGGCCCCTTCGCGATGGCACAGCCTCAGGGAAGCCATGCCTCCTTCCCCAAGATCAGTTTCTGCACCCGTAAAGCCGGGCTGATAAAACCAGCTTCCTGGGGACGTTTTTGGGGAATGAGGGTGCTGTCCTTCACAGATCTGGTGCAGACAAAGGACTTCGAATCCAGTCTTTTGTACATCAGGAGCAAGGGGGCAACTTTCAGGGATGTTCTTAATTAAGTTGCTATGGTAATTATATTTCCATTCTATTATGTATATGAACATAGAGGGATAAAGGGGCATCTTAATGTTGCTTTAATGAACCAAGAGAAAGCCTCTACAGACGCCAAGCAGTGCATCTGTGGCTCCATTGTGGTGTTATCTCTGTTTATGGGCTCAGCTGGCTGCTCTCTGAGCTCTCAGGCCTGGGGGGCCCATCTCATTCATGGGAACATTGGAAGAGCCCAGAGTCCACACTGGATGGCTGTCCAGATGCAGCAATATGTCTGCCCATCGTACTTAGTTCTGCTAATGAATATTTTATTTACCACAACTTTTACTTTTTTCTGTGTGAAAATCTTTGTGTAGAGCCTTATGTGTGATACCCTTATCAGCTGTGGTTTACATTCATGTGGCTCTCTTTTTTAATGCTTTATTTTTTGTGTGCTTTTTTATTGACTTGAGAGAGAGTGTGTGTGCATGTGTGCTCAGGCATCTGAGAGGCAGAGAAAGAGAAAGAGAAAATCTTAAGCAGGCTTAAGCAAGCACCCAGCCTGGAGCTTGATGAGGGGCTTGATCTCACAACTGTGAGATCATGACAGGAGCTGCAATCGAGTCCACCACTTAGCAGACTGAACCACGTAGGCGCCACTACGTGGTTCTTTTTTTTTTTTAAATGTTTTTATTTATTTCTAGGAGAGAGAGAGAGACAGCGTGAGCAGGGGAGGGTTAGAGAGAGGGAGACACAGACTCTGAAACAGGCTCCAGGCTCTGAGCTGGCAGTCAGCACAGAGCCCGACGCGGGGCTCGAACCCACGAACCGTGAGATCATGACCCAAGCGAAAGTCGGACGCTCAACCGACTAAGCCACCCAGGCGCCCCTACGTGGTTCTTTTAATGTTTACCAAGCCTTCCTATTTCATTTTGTTCCATCCCACATCTTTGTGGGAAAAACGGGAAGGACCCTGCCTTGAGACAGGTGTGGGAATGGAGGCCAGGAAGTGGCCAGCCTGGCAACCCCCAGTGGACTGTGGCAAGTTTAGTTTAATCTCCATCAGATGAGGGACATCGGGGAGTATGGAATAGAATCTTTGCTCTCCTAAGAGAAGAGAAAGTGGTGTGAAATGCTATCTTGTTTCTTTTCATTTCATTTTTTAAAACATTTGTTTATTTCTGAGAGACAGAAATAGATAAGGCACAAGCAGGGGAGGGGCAGAGAGAGAGGGAGACACAAAATCCCAAGCAGGCTCTAGGCTTTGAGCTGTCAGCACAGAGCCCGATGCAGGGCTTGAACACACGACCCACGAGATCATGACCTGAGCCAAAGTCGGACTCTTAATTGACTGAGCCACCCAGGCGTCTCTGTCTTGTTCATTTTATAAATACACTCAACAAACATCCAATGACATTGGGTTTCTAGGATGACTCATGACTTAAATGGTGCATCAGATTCTTACAACTCAGTAGCACTGAGGCGGTCACACGATTTCTCTTACAGGAAAAGGTGAGAGGGTTAAATGTGTTCCTCACCCCATAGCACATGATTATCCAATCATATTGAAAGGGCTCTGTTTGGCCACATCTTTTATCTAGTGGGTTACCGCTCAGCACAGTAGCAAGAGCTGGAGGTTCAGGGCAGGGTCAGAGACGGGCATCTCGTTAAGAGAGGATACATGGAGGAGAAGTCTCTGCAGATGGGGAGGATTTGTCATAAGAGCTACTATCTAGGGGGCACTTGGGTGGCTTAGTCGGTTAAGCATCCGACTTTCGCTTAGGTCATGATCTCGCGGTTCGTGGGTTCGAGCCCCGCGTCGGGCTCTGTGCTGACTGCCAGCTCAGAGCCTGGAGCCTGTTTCAGAGTCTGTCACTCCCTCTCTCTCTGAGCCTTCGCTGCTCACGCTGTCTCTCTCTCTCTCTCCTAGAAATAAATAAAACATTAAAAAAAAATTAAAAAAAAAAAAAGAGCTACTATCTAGTCTCTATTGGGCTGACATTTACATATGCTGCCTGACATGGATGTTCCCTGAAGGATGAGAGCCTGCTGAGACACACAGTGAGAGCCGCAGGGGTGCTGCGGGCTGCGGGGAGCTGGAAGGATCTGGAACTGGTTGGGAGGGTCTAAAAGTTTCCACAAGCACACGTCCCAGCCAAGTTCTTACTTCATGCTGCTACGAAAAGTATAAACACTCTGATTCCCACTTGAAGTCCTACAAAGGCAAACCTAAAAATCAATGGGGGCTCTGTGCAGAGAGGAAATTCAAGGCCACAGAACCCTCGAGCACTTGCAGAGGCAAAGGCTGTGATTGGCCCTGGGACAGAAGGGGCAGTGCAGGTGCTCAGCCCGAGAGGGATGGCTCAATGTGAGCAAGAGGCAGAGTATTAGCCCAGCAGTCCCCCCAGCCTGGACGACTTCTGTATCTGGAGGCTTTACATCACCTGGAAAGGAAGGAGGAAAACAAATTTTGGGGGTTGGTATTACTGTGTAAAACTATACATGACAAAATGTAACCATTTTTTGTTTGGGTTTTTTTTTTTAAGTTATTTATTTTCAGAGAGAGAGAGAGCACACAGTGGAGGGGCAGAGAGAGAGGGAGAGAGAGAATCTCAAGCAGGCACTGTCAGTGCAGAGCCCTACATGGGGATCCAACCCACGAACTATAAGATCATGACCTGAGACGAAACCAAGAGTCAGATGCTTAACTGACTGAGCCACCCAGGTGTCCTTGTTGGGTTGTTTTTTTTTTTAACTTCTGTAAATGCAGATAATTTTTTTCTATTGTGCTAAAATTGAAATTGAACGTTGTATTAGTTGCAGGTGTACCACATAATGCTGTTGTATATATTGCAAAATGATCACCAATATAAGTTTAGTTAACATCCCTCGCCACATATAGTTTTAATTTCTTTTCTTATGATATGAACTTTTAAGATCTGAATCCACAAGATGAATTCCACAGGCTGAATCCACAGTGCTGGGGCAGGGGGCTCACATGTGGACAGACCAGTGGACAAGTTCAGAGCTTCACTCATCGATAATCTACACTCAGGGTGTTTGTCGCATCCCAGTGGTATTAGTTACAATGTATTTTTAAAAATTGCCTCAGGTTTTAATGTTAAATATCTTTTAAAAGGAAGCTGTATAACCCTGTAGTACTTGAATCTTGGGGACAAAGTCTTTTTTTTTAAGTTTATTTATTTGTTTTGAGAGAGACAGCATAAGTGGGGGGAGGAGCAGAGAGAGAAAGAGAGAATCCCAAGCCCGCTCCGCGCTGCCAGTGTGGAGCCAGGCATGAAGCCTGAACCCATGAAACCATGAGATCTTGACCTAAGCTGAAGCCAAGAGAGAGTTGGACACCTAACCTACTGAGCCACCCAAGGCTCAGTGACCCAGGCTCACCCAAAAGTCTCGGTGACTGACAGAATCATATGCTATTAGATCAAGTAACATGACAAAAGACTAAACTTGGAACGTCCATGTGAATGCATGGATTTAAGAAATACCATAGACAGTTATTTCAGAAAAAATGTCCCAACAATATCAACAGAAATGGCATTTCTTCCAACATTGGCAGCTCATACACACTCGTGGGGCTTAGATTTTGGTTTCTAACACTCTTCTCCAATGAAAAGAAAACAATTAAATTGAGGGTTGAATGCATGTTTTGGAGCCAGGATAAAAAACATTAGGATAGGAAATATAAAGTACATGGAATATTTCTTATTCCAAGAAAGGGTGTGTTTAATAGAACAGGCCTCATCTCTGTTGTTTTTAATAACAGAAAGTGTTATCTATGCTTTCTGTGGATATGGTGTTTTGTTGGGGAGCTTTTGTCTATTTTTCAGATGTAGATGTGGACCGGCTGGAAGGAGTGACTTGAAACTGATGAATCCACTAAGATAAGCCCCGTATAAAAAGGAATCATGCCACGGATGAGAGAGCAAGTGGTAGGCGAAGTAGCCATTGGCCAGCTTTATTGATCTCACGTAGTAACCAATTAAAGAATATCCAAACACGCGTTCCTCGATAACAAATTAGCCGAATGTCCTTAAAAGAAGAAAAAGCGAACCGCAGACTTAACTCCTGTTTTTCTCAAGGAACAGAGCTTCTGGATGACTCCATTAATTATAACGAGTACTAATAAGACATATGTCCCTGAGCTTCCAATTAGGGGGCTAGCCCAGACTAACAAATCTTAATTATTGCACAATAAGTAGATGCCACATACAAAACCTAGAGACCAGTTCATTACTGGAAAAGACTTAGGGTCTCAAAGTCAACATCCTTAAGGAAGATAGGAAGCGAAGCAGAACACGTGCAGCTACTTTGCAATAAAAGGAAACTCACCCTGATGACCAGTGGCTTAGGTTTGAATGAACTTGGTCGGCACAAGCATGCCCGGACCAACAATCAATAGGGTGGCAGCACCATGCCTGCCATCTCCCAGTGGCATCAAAGCAATATTCTCTTACTGTGAGGTGTGGTACATTTCTAGAATCCTAGAAAGGTGTAAAATATCAGTTATTGAACGGATGGAGTTATCGGAATCCTAGAACAACATAAATCATGTGACGCAGGGAATGTGTAAGGATAAGAGTAAGCATCAACAAAGGAAACAAACCACCGTATCAATATCATTCTAACCACATTTGCTGTAAGGGCGTTAATCAATTGTGTAGTTTTACGTTTCTTGTGTGACCATTTTGCATTTAAAGAGTCTTCAAGGGGCGCCTGGGTGGCTCAGTCGGTTAAGCGACTGACTTTGGCTTAGGTCATGATCTCGCAGTTCGTGGGTTCGAGCTCTGTGTCGGGCTTTGTGCTGACAGCTCAGAGCCTGGAGCCTGCTTTGGATTCCATGTCTCCCTCTCTCTCTGCCCCTCTCCTGCTCAAGCTCTGTCTCTCTCAAAAATAAATAAACATTAAAAAATTTTTTAAAAAGTCTTCGAATATTGAAGGGAATTAATATGTTGGATTCAAGATTTTAATTAACTGTCTAAAAGTGCTGCGTTAAGTTTGTAATCTAGGTTTTTAATTGATTGGGAACATTTATTTCATTAAATCCATAATTTTTTATTTGCTAGTGGTAAGTAATTGTAAATATTTAAGGCAATGTTGGTTGTTTAATATCTAAAAGAATGCTAATTGTCTAATAAATTCCCAAGATTAATTGTTGGGCCATTGCCTAAGTTACAATTAGTAGTGGGTATTCCTCTCTATGCACAATGGCCCCTCAGACACTAAGAAATCCATCAGCACTGAAAATGGAAAATCAGGCCTTTACTAATACATGGTAAAATAAACTCAGAAGCGTTATAAATAGAAATGCTTATCATTGCACCAGCTACAGTCACCTCAAGAACCAGCTGTGGTCTCTGTGCCATACTTCAGGATATAACGACTGGGTAGAAGGTTCCAGAACGCAGGGGATGATCAAGGGCATGGACTTACTCCTTTACATTTCTGGGTTAGACATACTTTTTTCGGGAGGCTACTATTAGGTACCCGAATTAGAATCTGTGTCAGAGATACTGAATTATCCTTAAAAACCTAAGCTAAAAATAACAAATATTTATTATCTTACAGTTTCTGAGGGTCAGGGATCTGCCCGAAGCTCAGGTGGGTGTTTCCAGCTCAGTCCCTCACTGGCTGTTGGTTGGAGGCCTCTGGTCTTTGCCTGCTGGGGTCTCCAAATAGGTGTTCCTTTGGGCATCATCTTCCCCCAAGGTGAGTGGTCCGGGAGGAGGCGAGGACCCTCTAATGCCTTTTCAGGACCTCACCTCAGAAGTCACACACACTTCCCTTTCTTCTCCCGTTTGTAAGGAACATGTCTCAAGAAGAGGGGAGTTAGGCGCCACCCGTTTCGGGGGAGGCCACCAGAGAACCTGTGGACCTATTTGTAAGGCCACCAGAGAGCCCCCTCAGTGTGAGAGCGGGGGACGAAGCTGAGGTTGTTATCCGCGGGGTGGAACACAACAGCCTGTGCAGATGTCCCCGCACGCTTCAGACTTCCTCGCAGAGCGTGTGGCGGAGCTGCCACTTGCTGAATCACCAACGTCATTTAAATGCCATTAGCTGGAACAGAAGCAGAGTGAAAACGACACATTGTCTGCTAATTGCCTGCATTTTAACTTCTCTACTCCTTCAAATAAATGCACACTTTGCTTTCTTTTTCCCCCTTCTGTCAGGACCAAGATCAATACCGATGCCTTTCCTTCTAGCGCAGGCGGGCCGAGCTTTCTAGCAGTTTCTCAAGGAAGAGCAAATATTTGTGGCTCCTTCCTTCCTTCCTTCCTTCCTTCCTTCCTTCCTTCCTTCCTTCCTTCCTTCCTTCCTTCTTCCTCCCTCCCTCCCTCCCTCCCTTCCTTCTGTTTCAGAATCTGTCAAGACTCAGAACAGATTCTCCAAGTATTCCAAAATTCTCCACCTATTCCAAAGGGTGGAGCGACTCGTTTATCTGCGATCCTACCAGTCTCATCAAGCACGGGGTGGCGCGCCCCATGTCAGGCTTCTCGTCCCTGGTCGCTGGAGCTCCTGACTGGTGGGCGATGCACACATCAAATGGGTAGAGAAGGTCACCGAGGGTCACAAAGAAGACAGTAGAGTCCCTAAGATTTGGAGGAATCTAGTCTGCAGGGCCAGGGCAAGGCTTTCTGGGATGAGGCAGGATACCTTTTGAATTAGGGTTTCCTTCTGGTTGGACTTCCGGTTTCTTTCTCTTTCCCCACGGAAGCAGGAACTGAGGCGCTCCACCCTTGGCCACGGGGGATCCTTGTGGGTGGGAGGAGAGTACAAGTTGCTTGTGTGACCCTCCCATTGAAGAGGTTGTTCTGGGTGTCCCTGGGGCTGGGGTGGGGGATGCAGAGACACTGGGAGAACCAGCACCCATAGACACGATGTCTCAGGGCTGGGTGGGGAGAGAGAGCTGGGGATTCTAGGAGAGTCGGTTTCCGGAGGCTATGCAGCCATCTCTGGTTGCAACCTAAGTGGTGGCAAGACCCCAGGTGGGTCTGTCCTGAGCCCTCAGGACCTGTCTCTTGAAGGATTCTTTCTCCAAATTTGGTAAAGAGGAAGTGAGGATGGATGTGGAGATAAATATATGTACGGCCGTGAGGGTGGGCCATTTATTTTTCCTGTGAATTAGCTTATAAAGGCATTGTTGCCCCATAGGTAGCTTGAGTGCAGAGAGTCTCAAACTATCTGCCATGGAGAGTTAGAAGGAAAAGACAGATCCTAAGAATTTACAACAGCAATAATATGCTGTATTTTTGTGTATTTTTTTCCTACAGCTTTAGCAGCTTGGGTGTATTACAGGAGGCATACGGATAGGTTTCTTTGTTTATGTTCAAAGTGGGTGTCTTTTATTTATTTATTTATTTATTTATTTATTTATTTATTTTTTTACAAATAGTTTATTGTCAAATTAGTTTCCACATAACACCCAGTGCTCATCCCCACAAGTGCCCTCCTCCATGCCCACCCCTCCTCCCCCCACATCCATCAGTCCTCAGTTTTTGTCAGCATTCAAGAGTCTCTCATGATTTGCCTCTCCCCCTTTCCCCCACCATTTCCGCCCTTCTTCTCCCCCTTGTTCCTCTGTTAAGTTCCTCCTAATCCTCCTATACATGCACACATATGATATTTGTCCTTCTCTGCCTGACTTATTTCGCTTAGCATAACACCCTCAAGGTCCATCCATGTTGCTACACATGGCCAGATTTCATTGTTTCTCATTGCCATGTAGTATTCCATGGTATAGATAAACCACATCTTCTTGATGCATCCATCTGTTGATGGACACATAGGCTCTTTCCATGTTTTAGCTATTGTGGAGAGTGCTGCTATGAACATTGGGGTACATGTGCTCCTGTGCATCAGCATTTCTGTATCCCTTGGGTAAATTCCTAGCAGTGCTATTGCTGAGTCATAGGGGAGTTCTATTGTTAGTTTCCTGAGGAACCTCCACACTGTTTTCCAGAGGGGCTGTACCAGTTTACATTCCCACCACCAGTGTAGGAGGGTGCCCGTTTCTCCACATCCTCGCCAGCATCTAGAGTTCTCTGATTTGCTCATTTTAGCCACTCTGACTGGCGTGAGGTGGTATCTCAGTGTGGTTTGATTTGTATTTCCCTGATGAGGAGCGATGCTGAGCATCGTTTCATGTGTCTGTTGGCCATCTGGATGTCCTCTTTGGAGAAGTGTCTGTTCATATCTTCTGCCCATTTCTTCACTGGGTTGTTTGCTTTTCGGGCGTGTAGTTTGGTGAGTTCCTTGTAGATTCTGGATATCAACCTTTATCTGATATGTCATTTGCAACTATCTTTTCCCATTCCGTTGGTTGCCTATTGATTTTCTGGGTTGTTTCCTTGGCTGTGCAGAAGCTTTTAATCTTGAGGAGGTCCCAACAGTTTATTTTTGCTCTTAATCCCCTTGCTTTTGGGGATGTGTCAAGTAAGAAGTTGCTGCGGTGGAGGTCAAGGAGGTTGTTTCCTGCTTTCTCCTCTAGGGTGTTGATAGGGTGTTCCTGTCTCACATTCAGGTCCTTTATCCATTTTGAGTTTATTTTGTGCATGGTGTGAGAAAATGATCTAGTTTCATTCTTCTGCATGTTGCTGTCCAGTTCTCCCAACACCATCTGTTAAAAAGGCTGTCTTTTTCCATCGGATATTCTTTCCTGCTTTGTCAAAGATCAGTTGGCTGTATACTTTTGGGTCCACTTCTGAGTTCTCAATTCTGTTCCATTGGTCTCTGTGTCTGTTTTTGTGCCAATACCATACTGTCTTGATGATGACAGCTTTGTAGTAGAGGCTAAGTCTGGGATGGTGATCCCTCCCGGTTTGGTTTTATTTTTCAGTATGACTTTGGCTATTCGGGGTCTTTTGTGGTTCCATACAAATTTTAGGATAGTTTGTTCTAGTTTTGAGAAGTATGCTGGTGCAATTTTGATTGGAATTGCATTGAATGTGTAGAGTGCCTTAGGTAGTAATGACATCTTAACTATATTTATTCTTCCTATCCATGAGCATGGAATGTTTTCCATTTCTTTGTGTCTTCTTCAATTTCCTTCATAAGTTTTCTATAGTTTTCCTCATACAGATCTCTTGTATCCTTGGTTAGGTTTATTCCGAGGTATTTTATGGCTTTTTGTGCAATTGTGAATGGGATCAGTTTCTTGATTTCTCTTTCTGTTGCTTCATTGTTGGTGTATAAAAATGCAGCCAGTTTCTGTACGTTGATTTTGTACCCTGCAACTTGGCTGAATTCTTGGATCAGTTCTAGTAGGCTTCTGGTGGAGTCTGTCGGGTTTTCTATGTAGAGTATCATGTCATCTGCGAAGAGTGAAAGTTTGTCTTCCTCTTTGCCAATTCTGATGCCTTTGATTTCCTTTTGGTGTCTGATGGCTGATGCTAGGACTTCCAGCACTATGTTAAACAGCAGTGGTGAGTGGGCATCCCTGTCGTGTTCCTGATCTCAGGGGGAAAGCTCTGAGTTTTTCCCCGTTGAGGATGATGTTAGCTGAAGGCTTCTCATAGATAGCTTTGATGATGTTTAAGTAGGTTCCTTCTATCCCAACTTTCTCGAGAGTCTTTATTAAGAAGGGATGCTGTATTTTGTCAAATGCTTTTTCTGCGTCTATTGACAGGATCATATGGTTTTTATCTTTTCTTTTATTGATATGATGGATCACATTGATTGATTGTGAAATGTTGAACCAGCCCTGTAACCCAGGAATGAGTCCCACTTGATCTTGGTGGATGATTCTTTTTATATGCTGCTGGATTCGATTTGCAAGGATCTTGTTGAGAATTTTTGCATCCATATTCATCAAGGATAATGGCCTGTAGTTCTCTTTTTGCTGGATCTCTGTCTGGCTTGGGAATCAGAGTGATGCTGGCTTCATAAAATGAGTCGGGAGTTTTCCTTTGATTTCTATTTTTTGGAATAGCTTGAGAAGAATTGGGATTAATTCTGTTTTAAATGTCTGGTAGAATTCCCCAGGGAAGCCATCAGGTCCAGGGCTCTTATTTGTTGGGAGATTTTTGATCACTGATTCAATTTCTTCACTCGTTATGGGTCTGTTCAGGTTTTCTATTTCTTCCAGTGTGAATTTTGGTAGTGAGTGTGTGTTTAGGAATTTGTCCATTTCTTCTAAGTTGTCCAATTTGTTGGAATATAATTTTTCATAGTATTCCCTGATAATTGCTTGTATTTCTGACGGGTTGGTTGTAATAAGTCCATTTTCATTCATAATTTTGTCTATTTGTGTGCTCTCTCTTTTCTTTTGGATAAGTCTGGCTAGAGATTTGTCAATTTTGTTTACCTTTTCAAAAAACCAACTCTTGGTTTCATGGATCTGTTCAATTGTTTCTTTGGTCTCTATGTTGT